>CM077148.1:131423648-131813648 GCA_039583875.1 Platanthera guangdongensis | reverse complement strand
ATTTGGAAAGGTCCCACGTATCGGGGGTCTGATTTGTGGTTCCTTCCAAACCTTTTAACGCCAGACATCGGAGAAACCTTCAGCAAAACCAAGTCTCCAACGGCAAACTCCAGATTGACCCTTCGTTGATTAGCATACTTCTCACAGCGCTCTTGAGCAACTTGGAGCTTTTCTCGAATATGAGTCACAGCACAATTCATCACCTCAAGGGCTTCCGGACCTAGCAACGGTCTCTCACTGACTTCAGCCCAAAACAAAGGAGTTTTACAACGCCTCCCATATAAGGCCTCAAACGGGGCCATCTGCAGACTCTCTTAATAACTATTATTGTATGCAAACTCCATGAGTATGAGATGCTCATCCCAAGCACCAGCATAATCCAAAATATAACATCTGATCATGTCTTCTACGATCTGATTTACCCTTTCCGTCTGACCATTCATCTGCGGATGATAGGCGGTGGAATACCTCAAATCGGTATCCAACCCCTCCTGTAAACTCTTCCAAAAGCGAGACATAAATCTGGAGTCCCGATCTAATACAATGCTAACAGGTACTCCATGCAACCTGATGACCTCTTCAAGGTATAGCTCAGCTATCTTCTTCATCTAATACTCAATCTTAAACGGAACAAAGTGAGCACACTTTGTCAATCTGTCGAATATCACCCAAACAGAGTCGTGCCCACTGGGAGATTTTGGTAGACCGGTGATGAAATTCATTGAAATACTCTCTCATTTCCAACTTGGAATATCGAGCGGTGTCAGTTTACCACCGGGCCTTCTATGATCAGCCTTAACACGCTGACACGTATAACATTCTGATACAAACTTTGCGATATCACTCTTCATCCTCGACCACCAAACAATTTGCTTTAGATCTTTGTACATTTTAGTAGAATCAGGGTGGTAGGCTACACTGGAACCATGAGCTTCAGCACAGATCTTAGCCCGAATTTCGCCAAAGGCGGGGACACAAAATCTACCCCGATACTTCAAGGTATCCAACACATCCAAGGAGAAATCAGGTAGCTCTCCCTTCACCGTTTTATTCCGGAGGTGTAATATATCCGGATCATCCTTCTGATATGCTCGAGTAAGGGAAATCCAAGAGGGTTCTTCTGCTTCTAGACTAGCAGGCACAGTACTACTCTCAACCTCAATATCCATCAACAGGAATTCTTCCACCAAGAACTGTACCGATAGATTAAAAATTTTAGCGGTCTTTCTACTCAATGCATCGGCTACTACATTAGCCTTTCCTGGATGATAAAGAATTTCCACTTCATAATCAGCCACATATTCTAACCACCGATGCTGGCGCAAGTTTAGTTCCTTCTGAGTGAAGATATACTTCAAACTCTTATGTTCCGTATAGATCTTGCACAGCGCGCCATACAATAAGTGTCTCCAAAGCTTCAGTGCATAAATTACAGCAGGAAACTCCAAATCATGCGTAGGATAGGTTTTCTCGTGAATCTTCAGTTGCCTCGATCCATATGCGATCACCTTACCATCTTGCAATAAAACACAACCAAGTCCGATGTGTGGTGCATCAACATACACAGCATACTCAACTCCTTCAATAGGTAAAGTTAAAATTGGAGCAGTACATAATCTCTTCTTCAGTTCTTGGAAAGCTTCTTCATACTTATCACTCCAAATGAATGCAGTATTCTTCTGAGTAAGTCTAGTTAGAGGAGCAGACAACACCGAAAACCCTTCCACGAATCTTCTATAATAGCCAGCTAGGCCTAAGAAGCTCCTAATATCCTTAGGTGTAGAAGGTCTCTCTCATTCCATCACAGCATAAATCTTGGTCGGGTCTACAGAAATATCGTCCTTGCTTACAACATGACCCAGAAAGGACACTTGAGGTAGTCAACACTCACACTTGCTCAACTTCGCATATAACTTATGCTCCCTCAGGGTCAACAAAACAAAACACAAATGCTGAGTATGCTCCTCAACATTTCGGGAATACACCAATACATCATCTATAAACACAATAACAAATTAGTCCAAGAAATCCTTAAACACCATATTCATCAAATCCATGAAAGCAGAGGTTGCATTGGTTAAACCAAAAGACATCACCAAAAACTCATAATGTCCATGCCGCGAACGGAAAGCGGTTCGGGGAATATCTGTCTCACGAATTCTCAACTGATGCTAGCCTGAGCGAAGATCGATCTTTGAAAATACCGAGATACCACGCAACTGATCGAACATATCATCAATCCTTGGCAGGAGATATCTATTCTTAATGGTTACCTTGTTCAATTCTCTGTAATCGATGCAAAGCCTCATCGATCCATCTTTCTTCTTGACGAACAAAATAGGAGTACCCTAAGGAGAAGAACTTGGTTTAATAAAACCACACCTCAGCAACTCATCGAGCTGAGTACATAACTCATCCAACTCACGCGGAGCCATACGGTACGGTGCTTTGGCAATAGGACGAGTACCTGGCTTGAGGTCTATCACAAACTTTATCTCCCTTTCAGGAGGAAGTCCTGGAAGACTATCAGGAAAGACATCTGGAAACTCTCGCACCAACGAGACATCTTCAAGACGTGGCATAACAAAACTGTCTCTAGAGCAGATATAGAAACTAAAAACATCTCGAAACCAGACTCTGTAGCACGGCAAGCACGTACCACAGAAATGGCAGGGGAAACCTTGTCCTGAAACCCATAGACGTGCATAGGTTGGTCGTCGTCCATCCTGAAATCCAGTCGCTTAGCCTTGCACTGGATGACCGCATCATACTTGGACAGCAGTCCATGCCCAAAATCACGTCAAAATCAGACAGATCAAAAATCATCAGATCCGCAAAGGCCAAAAAATTGCCAAGATAGATAGGGCATCTCAGAACTCCTTGATTAGATATCACCGAATCACCGGAGGGAAGCTTGGCGTTGAAGGAGTCTCCTAATTGATCCACATTCAGGCGATGTTTATCAACAAACCTCCGGGCCACAAAGGAATGGGTGGCACCCGAATCGAAAAGAACGCGCGCCCACCTATTCCCCACCTTAAACTCCCCCAAAACCGAAACATACATAACTAAACGAACGATAACTAGGACAACAACGATAAATAATAAAGATAAATTAAACTGAGGCTAACATGTTATCACTTACGTAGAGGTTTGGGATTCCTCGCTGGTCATTACGTTCAGCTTTCCTTTTTCTTTATCCAGGTTTGGTGGCGGCGGCAGAGCTCGAAGCAGGGCAGGCTGCAGTGGGGACTGAGCCTGGGGGCACGAAGACTTCTGGTGTCCCTTATGCCCGCACTGGAAGCACGTCCTTTCTTTCATACAACAATGACTCACATCATGACCCTTCCTTGCACAGAACGAGCACACTAGCTCTCCCTTGGGTGCACCTTGGATGGCGTGCACCTGCTGCTTCTGGGTGGCAGTCCTCTTGAAACACCTTTTGTAATGGTGGCCAGGACGACCACAGAAGCTACACACTTCCTTACTTTTCTTCTTCGAAGAAGGGCCAAGTGCCCTGGAGCTACCATCCTCAATGTCATTCCTTTTTCTCTTTCCTCGCCACAGCACCGCGGTTCTTGGCATTTTCAATCGCCTCAACTTTCACTACGGCTTCCACTGCCTCAGCAAAGTTCTCTGCTCTATAATCGCATGTCAACTGTTGGACATCTCTTCTTAGTCCTCCAAGGAATCGCTTCACTTTACCCTCCTCCAAAGCTACCAAATCAGGGGCAAATCTGCTCAACTTGCTAAACTCAATCTCGTACTCGCTCACGGTGAGCTGTCTCTGCTTCAGATGCAGGAAGTTATTCATCAGGCGGTCCTGCTCGACCGAGGGTAGAAACTTCTTCAGCAGCATCTTCTTAAAAGATTTCCAAGAACAGTCTTCCTTCAGACTCTCCCTTTCCCGAATCCACCAACTCTTTGACAGGCCTTTTAACGGATAGGCTGCAATCATCACCTTCTGGGCTTCTAGAATTCCATAATATGAAAACATCTCCTCGATGGAGATGATCCAATCATCTAAAATCAAAAAGTCTGCACTCCCATCATAGGTGGGAGGTCCCAACCGCTGTAAGTGCGATATGAAATTCTTTTCTGGTGGTATCGCCATTGGGGGCACCAGAGGAGCAGGGGGATCGGGCACGGCTTGGCCCAAGGCAGGCTATTGCACTAAAGGTTGTTGCGCGGGAGAGGCAGACAACAAAGACTGAATTTGCGTTTGCATCGCAACTAATTACCTTGACAGAGCCTCGTTGCTCTGACGCAGACTCTCCATAATCGCATCACTTTGCGCACCTAATGACTCACCCTCCGACTAGGGAGTCGACCTTGTCGCGGGAAGCTTTGGCGGCATTTCTAAAAAAACAACGGACAACTCATCAAAATCCTAGCTTACAACAAAGCCACACGACTAGTTCAGACCATACTTAATAGACACTTGCTTACGCTGCAACTTGCTCTGGGATTTTATAATGATGTTATGTCCTACTTATGATGATATCCTCTCATCCTATTGACTCTTGTGCCTATGACATGAATGCATGTATTCTTTATTCTTATTTAAAATCATGTGTGTACATCTGTCATCATGTAAACCTTAACTTAGCACGCGTGCTTATGCGATGATATGTTATGTATGCAGTGTTATGCATTCTAGAAAGGTCCAAATGCATGCATGAGCGGCATACACATGAAATGTTATGCATCTCATACTACATAACATCGCATGCAAGAAGAAAAGAAAACGTTCTAATGGGCACCCATGTGATGGTGGTTATGCATCTCATACTACATAACCGTCACATGTTGCCGCC
Organism: Platanthera guangdongensis; assembly: GCA_039583875.1. NCBI lineage: Eukaryota > Viridiplantae > Streptophyta > Magnoliopsida > Asparagales > Orchidaceae > Platanthera > Platanthera guangdongensis. Next base: position 131,808,831 of record CM077148.1, on the reverse strand, counting down.
TATGGTGGATCCATATACAAACACATATTATGCATCTCATATTACATAATATGCCCCGTATACTTCTTATCATGCTATGAGTGTAGTGACTATGCTTCGGCTAAGACGTATTGATGACACATCGGTGTGTGCATGAAATGTCACGAAACAACTAACACCAATAAGGGAAGGTTGCCAGACCAATTGTCAAGCAACCTGGCTCTGTTACCAACTATCACAACCCGCATTTTCACAGCATAAAATAACTTATCAGAGTAAGGGAAAATGCACGTCATGATGTCACGTCAGCAGGGGATAACTGCGGACGCTCAGGCAAACACCTACTTAATCATAAAGAAAGATTCTTTAAATTATTTTAAGGAAAAAAATCAGTTTAAGTGCATTAGATAGCCATATCCCTCGTCTTAGTGGCTCATCTAGTCCACGAATCGAAATATAATTATACGCTGCGGAAAAATACTTGTTTAGACTGACTCCAACATCCTACATGAGTATAAACGTCCTCAAAGGACAACTCATGTTATGCAAGACTCTAAATTTATAATAGTAGTAAGGATAGCTTTACAGTCACTAAATATAACAAGTTAGAGTTTTTAAATGATGCAGTGCATGAAGTAATAGTAGTAGATTTTATTCTTAAAAATACCTAACATACATTCCTAGCATAAATCCTCCCAGAGAGCAAGTAATCCACATCCACACATAGAAAACTAAGTAGCTAGCAAGTATATAATAATCACAACACTGTGGGCGTCAACAAACTGACACGAACCCACAAACAAAAGAGTATGTCTGAACCAGTAAAATAGAATAAACAACAAACTACCTCGCTAAGACGAGGCAACAACCACGACCCACACTGCCGCCCAGAAACTCCAAAACCAGCTCTGTTATCTGCTACAGCTCTGAACCTGAGGTATTCAAAAGACAGAACACCTCAGCAAGAAGGTACAAATGGTGGCAGAAGAATAGACCAAAATAAACAAAGGTCAAAAGGGGTACCAACCCAAGACCAAAAGCACTGAAGTAAAGTACAAAAAGAAAACAGGGCATCAATAGGAAAAGAACTCTTACGTGATTCGTCACGTTCAACAAGAGTACACCAGACGCACGAGGCTATAAGGTGACAGCAAGAATAAATCATAAGGAAAAAGGTACAAAACCTTTATTGGGCACATGTGGTCGACTCTACCCAAAAACATGGGCGAGGTGGTCACTCAACTGGACACACCCTCACGAATATAATATCCGTCTAATTACGAGGGAGTCTCATACTCTCCACCATACACCGCAGACGCTCAAAAACCTGGTAGACTTCCACACAGTACTAATAAAGGAATCAAACATTGCGCAGGTGGTTTTGTCCACTAACTCTCGCAATCAAGAAAAACCACAAAGAACCACAACACATGTATCTCGAGATTTGACACGTCGGATTTTACTTGACATTTCTAGATTAAAGACGCGGTTGATGAACCCATAGGAACGATTTACAATCCTAGATAACTCTAATTCGTTCAATAACGAAATCTAAGTGTTGAAACCGGAACCCGGCTTCCTGTGGAACTCGCCCTTGGGAAAGGGGTGGTCTCACGCCTACTTCGCTCCTGTAAGGGAAACAACAAGACAAGGAGAAACAGACCCAAGGGCTCGGCGGGGAGGTCCCACCACAAACCCGGAAGATCTCAGAGCGCTTCCCCTCCTTAGCCTGAAGCCGAGCTAAGGTACCCTCAGAAAGCACTTAGAGAATTTGGGGAGAGGAGCACTGGGAAAAACCTGCTTTCTGGGGTACCCCTTGGGTCCTATTTATAGTTTTTGAAATCCGGACTGCCAATAACCAAAATAACTGACCTGAAATTACCAGGAAACCCTTGGCTGGGCCTGCCAACAGCCAAACTCCGCTGTTTTGAAGGGCTATGGGCAGACCAGCAGGGGTAAAACAGTAAAAAGTACCTCTGACCCCCAGGCGAGCTGGGAGCTCTGGCCACCTCGACGTGCTCTACTCGCACGCTGCTGCCGAACTCCACTGCGAGGGTGCGAGTTGCAGCCCGCTCGGCGAATGCCGAGCTCGGGGTCGCCGATCGACGATCTCCGCTCGGCGGATGCCGAGCTCGGGCTCGCCCCTGTTGATGCCGAGCTCGCCTGCTGCTGCCGAGCTCCCCTGTGACCTTGCTCGTCGGACACGGGGTTATACACAATCCCCGCTCTTTTCGAGCTTGGCACTAGCTCGGAAAGAATCATCCAACCCGAAGTGTGCGGTGAGATCTGGCTGGCGAGTTGGAGGGAATCTTCTGGTGGGGGCCACCTACGGCTATATATATGCACCTGCTATGCCTCCTGGCTGTTGTCATTCCCCCTGTTGCCTTGCCAAGATGCCCCTTCCCAAGGAGATTCAAGAGCGCATAGACCGAGCTCGCCATGCTTCCGCGGCTCGCATTGCCGCGCTGACGGTGGTCCCCGCGAAAGTTCCCCAGGTTGATTCTGCCGAGCCAAGTTCCAAGAGGACAAAGTCGTTCCCCGAGGCGGCCGAGCCCATCTTCCATGACCTGAGGGCCACCCTGGCTCGCGAGACCGGCTCCTCTACTCGAACTACTCTAGTGGATGACAGGGAGGTCGTGGTAGTTGGCGACGACCAGGACGGCCAACCAGATGGCGAGGGCACCACCCCGCGGGTCTCCACACCGCAGGGCGAGGCCGCGCTCGCCACTTCGCGATTCTCGGCACCGGATAGCCATCCCCGGGATCCGCCGCTCCTCTTCGGGATCCTGCCTGTGACCTCGCAGAGGCCGACCTCGCCACCGGGCTCCCCTCCTCAGCAAACTGACGAGGCCGCCGGGAGAGGTCGGGCGTCCATTCCCACCCCGGCTTTTGAGCTCATCTCGCCGGGGGTTCGCGGACCAGGTCGCGGGAAGGACCTGAGGTTTGTCCCTCCTCGCATCTCCCTTGAACCGCCGAGCTCTTCAGGTCAGCCTCACTCACCCCTGTTCTTCGCAAGCTTTTGCTCTGCTGACATTTGCCTTTACAGCTCTTCCCAGTCAATCGGCTGTCGAGGAGTCTTCGCTGGCAGCCCACCACTCTCCCCTCCCATCTCCGAGCTCGCTAGACTCTTACATGGGTCCGGAGGTGGATCAAGGCGAGCTGATGAGGAGGGAGGTCAAGCTCCTCAAGAAGCTGGTGTGTGGACTGCGCGAGGTGCAGGGGGTCAACGAGACGCTGCAGCACGACTACGCGCGTCTTGCTGAGGAGGTGCGCCTCGGCCGAGCTCACGAGTTGATGTCTCCCTCCCGACTCCTGGATGAGATAGATGACGGTCTCTTGGTTGCACAAAGGAATTCCGGAAGGATCCGCGAGTTACTTCGCGCGCGGCAGCTTGGGGGGGCGGGGATCGCGAGGCCGGGGTAGATAAATTTGCGGGCTCCTATGCCGAGCCGACCGGCGCTCGCATCCTGGTGCCCTCCCTGCTCGCGCGCCCCATTTTCTGTTTCGAACTTTCCCCTGCTGGGATGAATAATTTTTAGAACATTTTTAATTATTATTTAAATAAAAAGCCATAATGTTTTGACTTAGCCTCAGTTGGGATGCGCCGGAAGTCGGCGAGCTGGGGTGGCGAGCTGGGGTGGCGAGATGCGCCGATGTGACATCCTGCCCCAGATCCCTTTTCCTATAAATAGCCCCCCAGCTCACCTACCCTCGTACTATCTTTATTGCTTTGCTTCCCTTCCCTGCTTTTTCCTTCTGCTCGCGCTGCGCTTTGCTTCTTTCATGCGATCATGGGCAAGACTAACCCGGACGCTGATGGCCGCTCCAAATGCGCGCAGCATTTCGCTGATTACTACTTCTTCGACGGCCACACCAGCGAGGAGGAGCTCGCAGAATTCATAGCCCTGTATGTGCCGCCGGGCTTTGAGGCGCGCAGGCCGGGACCGGGCGAGGCCATCAACACGTTCTACGAGAACGAGCTCGCATTCCCCATCTCGCACTTCGAGGTGGGGCTGCGACTTCCCTTGTGGCCGGAGATCCGGCAGATCCTGAAATACTATGGGGCCGTCCCCACGCAGCTGAACTCAAACGCCATCGCCATGATGGTGGCGTTCGCGAGCTACCTCTGGCGGGAGAGGATCGAGTTCAACCTGACAGTGTTCAGGAAACTCTTTTCCTATAAGGCGACGACGGACGGGGTCGCGTACTTCGGCGGCTCCTTTATCAAAGTTCGCGAGATCGCGAACAAGCACCACACCTGGATGACCAAGATCGCCTTCATCAAGGGCGATCTAGGCAACATCCCCTACTCGCCGCAACAGAAAGGCGAGGAGGTGTACCGCCCGCCGGCCGTGTCCGGCAACGACGCCGAGCTCCACAAATTCTTCCTCCACAAAGATTTCGAGGTCTCCTTCCTGCGGAGGGGCCTCGACGCGCTCCCCCCGGTTCTGCCTGGCGAAGGTATGCTCTCCTCATCATGCCGAGCTCCGCTACTCGCGAGCCCGGCACATCATCATATCTGAATTTTCTAACCTTTCCAAGTATTTTCCTGCAGGGGAGCGGATAATCCCCGCGAACCCGCCTATTGCGGACCCGGGGCTTGATACCGACCCCCTCGCCCGCGAGAGGGCGGCGGCAGCGGCGTGCCGAGATGAGGCGGCCCTCTCGCAGCCCTCTTCCAGCAAGAGGCGATCTGGGGATGCGGGGTCAAACCCGCCATCCGGCCCCAGTCAGATGAAAAAGATGCGGAGGGCCCTGCTGGCTCCGCGGGGGCAACAACAACAACAACAACAGCCCAGCCCCAAGTACATCAGCTCGTCGGAGACTCCTCTCGACGCGTCACCGGGGAGCCCGCTGAAGGAGACGACCAGCAAGGGCCGAAAGGGTGGCAAGGGCCCTTCCACCTCGGCTGCGATCTCCCCTCTTCCCTCGGCGAAGAGGGCTGCCCGCGAGCGCGCGCCGCCGAAGCAGCACCCCCTCTTCAACTTCGGCGTGCGCTGGAAGGATTCCGTGGGCGAGCCCATGCTGCAGTGGGACGAGCTCACTCATCGAGTCTCCGTCTCCACTCTGCACCCGTCCTGGCACGACCGCGAGCCCGCCACCGGTCACGCCTACGCCATCGGCTTCGGCCTTTATGGTCGGGAGGATGCCGAGGCCTACAAGAGGGCGACCCTCCGGCAGCTCGGCCATGAGGGGCTGCAGTCCCACCTGCGGACTTTGGAGCTGCACCACATGCTGGTACGCCGCAGCTTCGCCCTCAGTCACCAGCTCGAAAAGGCCGAGCAAGCCCGCGACCTCGCCAAGGAGCAGGTTGCCGATCAGGCGAGGCGGCTCGGCATCGTGGATAGTCTTCTCGCCCAGACTGCTGGCGGGCTGGTGAGCGTCACGCACCACTCTCTTTTACTTGGAAAGATTTGTGCTGCTGCTAAGTGAGCTTTTTTCCAGGATGCCAAGGCGGCGGGCGAGCTCCAGGCTCGCAACACTGAGCTGGGGGAGGAGAACGGCCGCCTGCGCGCGCAGCTGGCCGCAGATGCCGACGCTACTGGGGAGCTCCAGGCTCGTGACATCTAGCGAGGGGAGGAGATCGTCCTACTGCGCGCACGCCTTGGCGAGCTGGAGAGCGCGAACGCGAAGCTGAAGGGGGAGAACCAGCACCTTCTCGGAGAGGTGCGTCGCCAGGCGGAGATCTTCTTCCCGGGGCACGACATCAATCCCACACTCCCATACAAGAGCCCGCGCATCTTCGGCGAGGCAGACCTCGTCGAGAGACTGCGGATCAACTCCATCCAGACCGCTGAGTGCACCCTCGCGATGATGAAGGACTCCGGGGTGCTGGTGGAAGGATGCGGGGAGATCTCCGCTCGGGACCTGATGCCGAGTCTGTTTCCGGCGACGCCGCCCAGCGAGAAGGAGGATAGCCTGGACGCGATGTTCGGGAAGAGCCTCCAGGATCACTCGGGCGACGGCGAGGACCAGTCCGGCGGAGGAGGCGAGGCCAGCTGACAGCCTTGTATTTTTCTTTTTTGACTACTCGCTGTGGCGAGCTCCCTGTACTTTTGTGAATAATAAATGAAAGTGTTTTGATCATACCGGTGTTCTTTTCTATGCCCGTTGTTATAAATGTATGTGAGTGCTTCCTCTCGCGACCTCGCAGAGATCGGTTCCGCGAGTAGAGTGATCATGAGAGCGCGCACGCGAGCGAAGCGTGTTTGGAGTGTTCGCCGAGCCCCAAATGATTTCGTGGCGAGTTACTCTCCGCCCTTATTACGCCATTACTACTCGCGCGCGGCCTTCTGCCTTCTATCCGCCTACCTTTACTCGCACGCGAGCCACCCAGGTTGTGCTCATCGAAGAAATTTTTCGGAGTGTGATGGGCCTGGGGTGCGAGGCGCCCCGGTCTGGCTTGTCTTTGGCGAGGCCCGGGCTCGCGGCCTGCTTTCCCATGCCGAGCCCGAAATGATGAGCCCGAACTCGCCTATGCCGAGCCCTCCAGTCCGGCTTGCCTTCTGGATTACGCCGAGCTGAGTTTGCCGAGCCCGAGCTCGCCCTGACAGGACCCTTCCCCCTGCTCCCTGCCACAGACCTTGGCCTGCTCCCAACGACTTCAAGGCCGGCACCATCGAGTGACCTCCGGCTCTGCCAGCTAGGGGAGCCTGACAGCGGGATCTGCTCGGGGTCCACTAATACCACCATCGAGTGACTTCCAGCCCTGTCAGCTAGATGAGAGCCTGACAGCGGGATCTGCTCGAGGCCAAGGATGACACCGAGTGACGTCCAGCCCTGCCAGCTAGGTGAGAGCCTGACAGCGGGATCTGCTCGGGGTCCATTACTACTACCATCGAGTGACTTCCAGCCCTGTCAGCTAGGTGAGAGCCTGACAGCGGGATCTGCTCAAGGCCAAGGATGACACCGAGTGACTTCCAGCCCTGCCAGCTAGGTGAGAGCCTGACAGCGGGATCTGCTCGGGGTCCATTACTACTACCATCGAGTGACTTCCAGCCCTGTCAGCTAGGTGAGAGCCTGACAGCGGGATCTGCTCGAGGCCAAGGATGACACCGAGTGACTTCCAGCCCTGCCAGCTAGGTGAGAGCCTGACAGCGGGATCTGCTCGGGGTCCATTACTACTACCATCGAGTGACTTCCAGCCCTGTCAGCTAGGTGAGAGCCTGACAGCGGGATCTGCTCGAGGCCAAGGATGACACCGAGTGACTTCCAGCCCTGCCAGCTAGGTGAGAGCCTGACAGCGGGATCTGCTCGGGGTCCATTACTACTACCATCGAGTGACTTCCAACCCTGTCAGCTAGGTGAGAGCCTGACAGCGGGATCTGCTCGAGGCCAAGGATGACACCGAGTGACTTCCAGCCCTGCCAGCTAGGTGAGAGCCTGACAGCGGGATCTGCTCGGGGTACAGAATACATCACATTCCATCATGCAGGCCAATTACAACGATATCAGAGAGCTTGAAGGAATTTATTATAATCAAAGTGTTGCTTACATGTTTTAGGGAAAAAAGCGTTTGAGGTCGTCACCACTACAGGTGAGACTCAGGGTCTCGCCTTCTACATTCTAGAGTCAATAGCCCCCCGACCCCAAGGCTACCTTTACAATGAACGGTCCCTCCCAACTGGGATTGAGCTTTCCCACGGATGCTGACCTCCCCGCTGCATCTACTTTCTTCAGCACCAAGTCCCCCTCCACGAACTGCTTGACCCTGACATGCTTGTCAAAGTACTTGGCCATTCTCCTTTTTACCTCCTCCTGTCGGATGGCGGAAAGGTCTCTTACTTCTTCTACCATGTCAAGGGAGAGCCTCAGTTCCTCCTCATTCTCTGCCTGCCATTCCTCACGGTCTTCCTTTGCTGCCACGACTCGCGGAGTTTGGACTTCGAATTCAATGGGGAGCACTGCCTCGCACCCGTGGGAGAGTTTGAAGGGGGTCTCTCCTGTAGCTGTGTTGGGGGTGGTCCTCAGGGCCCAAAGGACCGCGGGAAGCTGCTCCACCCAGCTCCCTTTCAGGTTCTCCACCTTTTTCTTGAGGAGGTTGACGATGATCTTGTTTGCGGCCTCCACTTGCCCATTACTCCTGGGGTGATGGACCGAGGCGAACCTGAGATCGATCCCAAGTTGTTCGCAAAAGCTGGTGAACTCGGCACTGGCGAACTGGGGCCCATTGTCTGTGACGATGGCCTGGGGCAGCCCATGGCGACAGATGATCTCCCCCCATACAAAATTCTTGATCACCTGGGAGGTCACCTTGGCCAATGCTTTCACCTCCATCCACTTTGTGAAGTAGTCAATCATCACTAGGAGGAACCTTCTCTGGCGCTGGCTTGGGGAAACGGCCCAACCAGATCCATTCCCCAGATTGCGAAGGGCCATGGGGCCGTGATACTACGGAGCCGTTGGGCCGGCTGCAGCTGGAGAGGGGCAAACAGTTGGCACTTGTGACATCTCCTCGCGAATTCTGCAGCGTCCCGGCCCAGGGTGGGCCAGAAATAACCTTGCCTGACTATCCTCCCTTCTAGGGTCCGACTCCCGGAGTGACTCCCACATTCCCCGGAGTGGACCTCCTCCAAGATCCTCTGTGCTTCACCCTCGGTTATGCAGCGGGCCAGCATCCCTGAGAGGGTCTTTCTGTACAGCTGCCCGTCCTGGAGGAGGTAGTATGCTGACTTGTGCCTCAGCTTCTTCTTGTCTACCCCCTCCGGATACTCCCCTGTGGAGAGAAAAACCACCACTGGATCCATCCAAGAAGCTTGCTGATCAATCTCCATGAGCTCCCCTTCTTCGATGGAGGGGCGAAACAGGTCGGTGATGGTGCCCCCCACCTGGGGACCATGCTTAGCCAACTAATCGGCCTGTTCATTCTCTTCCCTGGGCACATGTCGGATGGCGAAAGTTTGGAAAGTTCCAATGATACCCTTTACTTTGGCCAAGTATGAACGTAGGGTGGGCTCCCTTGCCTCGAACTCCCCGTTGATTTGGGAGGCTACTACCATGGAGTCTGTGAGGACCTCCACATCTGACACTCCAAGCTCCCTGGCCAGGCGAAGCCCCGCTATCACGGCCTCGTACTCGGCCTGGTTGTTGGTAATGGGAAAGTGCACCACCACTGTCTGCTCGATCCGGGTCCCTTGAGGGCTTTCTAGGATCACTCCTACTCCTAAAGAATGCCATCCCGATGCTCCATCCACTCTCACCTTCCAAGGAGCCGGGCGAGTGAGTTCTTCTTCCGCCACTTCAACCACATAGTCAGCAAGAAAGTCGGCCATCGCCTGGGCTTTGATCGAGAGCCGTGGAACGAAGGAGACGTCGAACTCGCTCATCTCCACCGACCACTTAGCCAATCTGCCTGAATGCTCCACCCCCTCAAAGATGTTGCGGAGGGGATGGTCGGTCACCACTCGGATTGAGTGTGCCTGGAAGTAGGGTCGTAGCCTCCGAGCCGAGATGATTAGGGCGAACGCAAGCTTCTCCAAGATCGGATACCGGAGCTCGGCCTTCCTCAAGACCCGGCTCACATAATAGACTGGGAGCTGTCTCTTCCCCTCTTCTCGAACCAGGACCGAGCATAAGGCCTCCGCCCCGACCCCCAGATACAAGAACAGGTCCTCCCCCTCCTTCGGCCCTTGGAGCAGCGGAGCCTGTGTCAACTGCACCTTGAGGGCCTGGAAGGCCTCTTCACATTCCCTGCTCCATTCAAACCTCTGACCCCCCCCTTAGCGTCTTGAAGAAGGGGGAGCACTTCTCCCCTGCCCGAGAAAGGAAGCGACTTAGCCCTGCTAGCTTCCCTGTCAACCGTTGGACCTCCTTTGCATTCCGCGGGGATCCCAGCTCCAAGATGGCCTTGACCTTGTCCGGATTCGGCTCGACCCCCGCGGGGGTGAGGAGATGCCCTAAGAACTTCCCCCGGCTAGCCCCAAAAACACACTTAAGGGGATTCAGCCGCATTTTGTACTTGCGCAGGGTGGCGAAGGTCTCCTCCAGGTCCCGGAGGTGGGAGTCCACATCCCGGCTCTTGATCATGAGGTCATCTACATATACCTCCAAGTTCCTCCCCCTCTGTTCCTTTAAGACCCTATCCATCATTTTTTGGTAGGTGGCCCCAGCGTTCTTCAGCTCGAACGGCATCATCTTGTAGCAGTAGCAGCCGTCCCCTGTGATGAATGAGACATCCTTGATGTCCGGGGGGTGCATCCTGATCTGATGGTAACCTGAAAAGGCATCTAAAAAACTCATTACAGAAAAGCCGACGGCGGAATCAACCAGCGCGTCGATCCGAGGCAAAGGGTAACAGTCCTTAGGATAAGCTTTATTAAGAAGGGAAAAATCGATACACAACCGCCAGCGGCCGTCTCCTTTTTTGACCATCACAACGTTTGAGACCCAGCCGGGGTACTGAATTTCGGACACGAAGCCAGCTTTGAGAAGCTTCGCCACCTCCTCCCTGATGGGTTTCGCCAGCTTGTCCGCCGTGGATCTATTTTTCTGCTGAACGGGGCATGTCCCCGGGTCCAAGTTGAGGCGGTGGCAGGCCACATCCGCGTCAACCCTCGGCATCTCCGCGGCGTTCCAGGCGAAGATGTCCACGTTCTTCTGGATGTACTCCAGCATCCTGCCCTGGTATTCCGGGGTCAGCCCCCCGCTGACGCGAACCTTCTCCATTCTCCCTCCCCGGGTGAATACCTCCAGCTCCACCACCTCCTCAGCTGCCTCCAGCCTGGATTGCTCTGCCCATCCTTTGGCGTCCCTTTCCTCCGAAACAGGGACCTTTACCTTCGTCGCCTCCTCCTCGACCCTCACCTCGGTCACCTCCTCCAGACTCCCTCCTGCCGCCTCCTCTGCGCAGCCCTTCTCTCCCGGCTCTTTCCTCTCTGCCTCCTCTTCGACCTCCTCCAACCTTCGCCCCATCTCCTCGGCTCCCTCCTGCCAAGAGATGGTGTTCACCGCAGTGACATAACACTCCCGCGCCACCTTTGGGTCTCCCCTAACCCTGACTTGGACCCCCTCGGTGTTGAACTTCAAGCATTGATGAAAGGATGAGGGGACGCAGCGGAAGGCGCTGATCAGGGGCCTTCCAAAGATGGCGTTGTAGCTGCTGGGGGCGTCCACAATGACGAACTTGCAGTTTCGGGACTGCCCCCCCAAGGTGACATGGAGTCCGACTCCACCTTCTACCTCCTTCCTTTCTCCTGAAAACCCGAATAGGGGGCCATCCGAGGCCAGCACCCTTCTCGCCTCCACCTTCATTGCGTCAAACGCCTTTTTGAAGACGACGTTGATGGAACTCCCGTTGTCCACGAGGATCCGTGAGACGGTGAAGTTCTCGATGGCCGTCTTGATGACCAGCGCATCACAGAACGGATCCTCGTGGTCTGGTAGATCACTCCTGGAGAAGGTGATCCTCTCCTCTGGTGGCGGGGTTTGGGATGTAGAGGCGACGCTTCGCCGGTACATGGTGTGGAGACTAGCCTTGCGGGAGTCCTCGATCCCTGCTCCCCCGTGGATCATCCTGATCCCTCCTCGGGTCCCCACATCCACCCGGTCTTCACACCGATCTTCCTCCGCCCGAGGTAGGACCTCCTCGATTCTCACTTCCTGTCGCGCCTCCTGCTGCTGCTGCTGCCGCTCCTTGTTCCCTCTCATCTCCAAGAATTCCGGGCAAGTGGCTGTTGCGTGCCCCTCTTCCTGATGGAAGTCGCAATAGGGTAGCTCCACCCTAACCTCCCTCCTTCTTCTCCTCCACACTCCTCTCCTGGCTCCCAAGGCTATGGCCATGGCCTCCTCTTGATCAGGGAGCCGGGGCCTCTGACCCTGCCTCCAGCCCTGGGAGTGGAATTGGTCTTGCCTCCCCTGAAAATGACCCCTTCCAAAGTTCCCCCTATGTGGCCCCTGCCCCTGCCACTCTGGCCTCCAGCCTAGCCGACGGTCGGGCTCCTGACGCCCCCACCCCGGCTGCTGCCCTTGGAGCTGCCTCTGCTCCCTCTGCCTGGGCTCCCCTCTTCTCTCCTCCTGACCTCTTCCTCTCTTCGACTCCCTCTCCTCCTCCGTGGCCCACCTGGCCAACTTCCTTGCAAACTCCGGGTTTTACGCCTCCCCGTCAACCTCTCTCGCCGCCCTTTCCATCAACTCCTCATAGGAGAGGGGGGAACTCTCTTCAGCTCCATCCGGAAGAAGCCCTGCTGCAGGCCTAGGGTGAAGGCCATCATCAGACTATGGCCTGGCATCACCTAAACTTGAGCAACTTCCTCCTGGAATCGGTCCACATAGCTTCCCAACGTCTCGTTTACCCCCTGCTTGATGTGAAACAGGGACTCGGACTCCTTCTTCCTCTTCTTCGAAGTGGTGAATCTCAGCATGAATCCTCGGCGCAAGTCCTCGAAGCAATAGATGGAGCTGGCCGGTAGCTGGTGGAACCATTCTCTCGCTTTCTCCCGGAGGGTGATGGCGAAGAGCTGGCACTTGAATCCGTCCGACATTTGACGGATGGAGACCACGTCCTCGAACCATTGGACGTGCTGTACCGGGTCTCCCTTCCCAGTGTAATAGGACATCTCGGGCTCCCTGAACCCATCTGGAACTGGAGCTGAAGAGACCAGCTCGCTGAAAGGACTCCCTCCTCCCACTGGGCGAGCTGGCGAGTCTCGCGAGCCCAGCTCGCCGAAGCGACCTCGGCCTGCCGAGCCGGGGAAGAGCTCGCGCCCGGGGAGCTCTCACCCTCGGCCTTCCTCGGCCACTTCCTTCCCAGCTCGCCTGCCAGGAGCGTCCTCGCCCAATGAGGGGGCGGCCGCGATCTGGTTGTCCGGCGTCGAGCACTCGGCCCGCGTGCCGAGTGCGAACTTGACCAGATTCAGCACCTCGTTTCTGAAGTCTTCGAACATTCCCACCGTTGCGAGAGGGGGGCGGCGAGCTCGGCCTGTCAGATCCTTGTCCCGTCATCGAGCTCGCGGAAACTTTTCTGCGCTGACCACGCTCCACGCTCACCGCACCAAAATGTTGAAACCGGAACCCGGCTTCCTATGGAACTCGCCCTTGGGGAAAGGGGTGGTCTCGCGCCTACTTCGCTCCTGCAAGGGAAACAACAAGACAAGGAGAAACATACCCAAGGGCTCGGCGGGGAGGTCTCACCACAAACCCGGAAGATCTCAGAGCGCTTCCCCTCCTTAGCCTGAAGCCGAGCTAAGGTACCCTCAGAAAGCACTTAGAGAATTTGGGGAGAGGAGCACTGGGAAAAACCTGTTTTCTGGGGTACCCCTTGGGTCCTATTTATAGTTTTTGAAATCCGGACTGCCAATAACCAAAATAACTGACCTGAAATTACCAGGAAACCCTTGGCTGGGCCTGCCAACAGCCAAACTCCGCTGTTTTGAAGGGCTATGGGCAGACCAGCAGGGGTAAAACAGTAAAAAGTACCTCTGACCCCCAGGCGAGCTGGGAGCTCTGGCCACCTCGGCGTGCTCTACTCGCACGCTACTGCCGAACTCCACTGCGAGGGTGCGAGTTGCAGCCCGCTCGGCGAATGCCGAGCTCGGGGTCGCCGATCGACGATCTCCGCTCGGCGGATGCCGAGCTCGGGCTCGCCCCTGTTGATGCCGAGCTCGCCTGCTGCTGCCGAGCTCCCCTGTGACCTTGCTCGCCGGACACGGGGTTGTACACTAAGGCGTTTAAAGCCATCAATAAGACACTTCAAGAATGATCAAACATGTCCGGACAAAATCGAGTTCACCATGACAAAACATTACAATATCAAGTGATCATTGAGAAGGTTAATCATAACAATAATTTGGAAGAACAAGTGTAGAAAATTTTAAAGAACATGAAAGTGTAGCCGTTACCATCAAATCAGACAAGGAGAAACGAGGGGAAACCACCACTTGTCTTGGTTTTACCGGAAAAAAATTCTCTGAATCAGTCCACGTCGTAGATCGGGGCAAAAGGATGCGGGTGGAGTTGAAATCTGAACAAGAACGGCCGAAAAAAGAGGTTAGGGCCGAAAAACCCTAACGAGAAAACTCAAGAAACGGGGAAGATATTACCACGATGGCGTAGCTCTCGGCGAGAGCTTTTCGGATCTATTTTCGGATGAAGATTTCGAGCACCGGAGCACCGTCGGCGGCCACCGGAAGATTCCCGAAAAATTTTCTCTCTCACGCTCACGCCGCTCTGGTTCGGGAGACAAGAATCGGAGAAGATGAAGGTTGCTATAGTATAAATAAATATATGTATATTTATATATATAAAGATATATAAATATATATATATATTTATAAAACATTCTGTCTAAAAACTAACTATATACGCACGGGTGCGCGAAAGACGAAAATAAAAGTTTAGGATGGCTTCAAATCGAAAAGTAGCCAAAATGGAAGTTGTAGATCTCGGCGAGACGAACAAATTTCATATTAACTATTTTTTTCATAGGACAACGTTTTACCCTCAAAAAGGCTTCTGAACGCAAATAGCAACGGACTACACGAGAACAAACTTACGAGTACTCGAGAGGTAGAAAAAAGGCTACTCAAGTAAGCAGAAACAGTCACTCGAGTATATATAAAAAATTACTCGAGACAAAAAAATATTACTCGAGACCGAAAATTAGTACTCGAGACAGAGGAAAAATACGTACTCGAGTAGAAGAAAAGGTACTCGAGACAGAAGAAAATTACTCGAGTAGATACAGTAGAAACAGCACTCGAGACATTTAAAATTACTCGAGTAGGTATAAATTAATCACTCGAGTAGGTATTTATTTCACTCGAGAACTTGACAGAATTCTTTTACATGAAAAGTGATAAATACTCGAGAGGCAGGAAAGCTGACTCGAGAAGGACTCGAGTAGAAGAACAATACTTTGCATAAATAACAAATTCTTTGCAAATATAACATTTTGATCAAACTATATGAATGAATAGTGTTTTTCATTTTTGAATAGTACTTTAATATTAAAATATTCATATTTATATATTTTTGAATAAGGAAACTACAAGATCAAAACGGATGACCAAACGCGCGCCGAAGTAAACGAAACTCACGCCGTAGGCGAACACATACGCTACGAACGCAACGGCGAAGTCAAAACCAAAATCTGACAAGCCATTCCTGAGATATTAATCTTCAAAGTATACGACGAACACAAACAATCCAAAACTTCAATCGCGCGTCGAGACTCCAAAAATGTTCGGATTGTGTCGAGACTCCACTTGACGAGCAAGTCCAAAATTACTTAACTTAAATTCCAAATGCAAAAGTTTCTCATTGCATCAAAAATTCGGCTGACTCGACCGCACGGACACGAAAATGTCTTAACGGCATTGCACCGCCAACTCAACATTAAAAGTAACGCCACGACATCATAAATATGACGATACCCATTCAAAT
This sequence comes from Platanthera guangdongensis, assembly GCA_039583875.1. Taxonomy (NCBI): domain Eukaryota; kingdom Viridiplantae; phylum Streptophyta; class Magnoliopsida; order Asparagales; family Orchidaceae; genus Platanthera; species Platanthera guangdongensis. Next base: position 131,793,474 of record CM077148.1, on the reverse strand, counting down.
AAAATCATCGAAAAATCGGGGGCGTTACAGCGGCACAGCCGCCGGAGGGCCTTATTCTGGCGAATCCGACAAGGGCATTTTTGCGGAAAAACATGGAGAGAAGCTCTCCCGTTCGGGCTCAATTGAGCCCGAACCTTGGCCCTAAGGATTGCTATGAACTACCCATTGAAGAAGGAGTGGAGGAGGACCTTGTTTGCGGCCTAGAGACGCGTCGATCGTCGGGAAGCCATTGGTGGTGGTGGCGCCGCTCGGGTATCTGCATTTGCACAGTGTGAAGGCTCGAACTCTTCATGTAAATGGTGGGGAAAACTCCCCTCTGCCCACTGATGGTGTTTAAAGCCTCAGTTAGGGAGGGGAGAGGCCAAGTCATCAATGGCCATTGAAAGCTTGGCTCGGCCATGGTGGTTCTCCTCCCCTAGCCACTGCTATGGCCGAGAAAACCATTGGCCTCCTCTTAACTGCCTAGGGGAGATGGTTCCAGCATGGGGAGGGGGCTCTAGGCCTCCCTAGCCATGAATGGCCTCTTCCCTTCATTTTCTCTCTCCTCCATTAAAGGGCCAAATGGAGTTTTCTCTCTCCTACTCACCATGGCCAAATTTTAATCTCTCCACCTACCTATTGGCACCCCACTAACCCATATGAATAATAAAAATGAGGTTAGCCTAAGTGGGGGAATTGGGTTTGAGCTTGGTTTAGCCTATTTGAGTTAGGTTTGACCTAACCTTGACTAGGGTTGACCTAGTCAAATTGACCATTTGAGTCACCATCATTGGGTCCTCCTTGGTGACCTATTGGGCTCCCTAGGGTCTAGGTAGGGATGGGTAGGGTTGACTTGGCACTTTGTGGGTCACCTGCCCTTAGGAAGGGTACTTTGCCCAAATTAGAGTTAGGGTTGACTTTGGTCAACCCAAACTCTTTGGTTGACCCCAATGGGTCTTTGGTGACCCTTTGACCTCACCTAGGGTTGGTAGGGTATGGGTGGGGTCCACTTTGGCTAGGGGAGGGTCAATTGACCCTAAGTATGCTAGTTTGACTCATTTAGGGATAAAGTTGACTTTGGTCAACTTAACCACTTTGACAACCCTCCATGGGTCCTTAGTGACCCATTGACCCCACTTTAGGTCTAGGAAGGCCCCGGTAGGGTCAATTGGGCTTTTACTAAGGCACCATGCCTTTAGTTAGGGCACCTTGCCTAATTTAGACCTAGAGTGGTTCTAGATCAACTTGGCCACCCTGAGTAGACTCCAATGGACCCCTTTGGGCTCAAATGAACCTTACATTGGATTGGTGAGGCCATGGTGGGGTCTTGAAGTCTTGGTGAAGCCCCATGATCATCTTAAACTAGGGTTCAGAAATCTACTGTTTGCAGACCATAGAGGTTTCACCTTCATTTCTAGGTTCACTTGGCCTCCTTGGGCTTCCTAGGGTTTTGTCATGACCTAGTCATGACACAACCACTCCTAGGGGCCTGGTTGTTTGAGGGATGTTATGTAAGACCCCTCACCTTACCAAGGAGGCTCCCGGTCTTATGCCCAGAACCGCCGCCTTACGGTGACTCTAACTCACGGGTTAGACGACACTGTAAGACGCCGATCCTGCCGACTAGCACGATCATAAAATAAAAACTGTAGGACAATATGAGAAACAGAAGTATAGCAGTAATGTAGAAATGAACTACAAACCTGTCCACAGTCACAGTACATATCATATAATTAAATGAAAGTACATCCGGTGCACAATGAGTAGAAATAATAAGAAGAATAAAAAGGGTTTATGCCCTGTACATGAATATCAACTCTCCTCACACAATAAAATGCGGAAGCAAAACTATCCTCGTACACATCCCACTAGAGGAAACTCTGCAGTAGACGTAGTAGGTGGTGGTGGTATCAACTCCTCACGTCCTGTCACCTCGTCCTGCTGGTCGTGCTGGTGCTCCATCTTCTCGAGCTCCTAAAAATAGTTTGGTCACCGACCATTAGTCAAAAACACTAAGTCGTTTCCTCTGCACCTCGCCCCGCAACTCCTAGGCACTGTGCGGGAGGACGAAGCGGAGGACAACAAGGGGTAACAAAAAGGGAAGCAGGTGACAAGAAATTTATGCTACCAAGCATGAATGTAAGCAGTAAATCTACACTAGCAGTTCTATGTATATAGTCCAAATGTAGAAGCATGTACAGTACAAAAGTAAGTAAAACTGGAAATAAGTAAAGTGCAGTAAATAAAGTATAAAAATCTACTCCTAATATACATCACAGAAGTACCCTAACTTATATAAGTGCCCATACAAACATATAAGTTAGAGTTTTCAAAATTAACTTATCATATAAGTGAGTCCATACTAATTTATATGATAAGGATCCATGAAGCGTATGTCCTAATATGAATGAATGCATGCAGTTATTTATGAGTCATGCAAGTGTAACTCACACACAACGACTCTGTGATCACAGACCTTTAGTTCCCGCTTTTCGGAGCTAGCATCACTCTCTGGTACCACCGTTGTGGCTACGGCAGCAGTGGAGTGGGCATCTGCACTCCTAGGCGGGTATACACACTACCAGGCATAAACCTTTCATACGCCTCTGTACACGTCTTAGGTGCACTCTAGAGTCTCTGCGTACTATTTGCTGGCTACCCACCAGTCTTTTTGCTCGAGTGTGTGTTTTCGTGGATCGTCCTCCAGACCGTAGCGTAAAACAACCCACTGGCCCCTCAAACTATCACAACTCGCCAGAGTCACCGTACTGCCATCGGTGTGACGATTGGCCCAGTACCGCATGACCCGCCATAGGTTTATGCACATGCAAGATATTCCAATCCGAGCTCCCAGCTCGCAGGACCAACACGTCCCGAATCCCTCCAACCCCACACGGGTGAGAATTTTACCATAATCCCTCCAACCCTACACGAGTGAGAATATTACCACAAGCCCTACAACCCTATATGGGTGAGAGTGATGATAAGGTGCTTAACCTATTAGACTACTCTTGTCTACGGGTTATTATACTCACTGATTTAGGGTTAATCCCAGGACTGCCCAGGGCATGCCCGGTGAAGGGCTCTCGAGGGCACTAGGAACTACGATGAGTTTAATCTCAATGTTCCCTTTCGCAAGGATAATTACTTTTATTGATATCTACTCATAATCCATGTTCTGCTCTTGTTATTACTCTGGAGTGATCCTAGTGACTTAAGATGTTAATAGAAGGGCAGCGGTCTTCCGCCGGCCTTTGTTATAATTGCTATCTTAGGAATTGCCCTCCATCGCTCGTGACCAAGAAATGACCTGTAGTAGACCAACTAGGGTTTATTCTCCCAAAATAATTACCATCTGAATGTTTATTCTTATCCCCCTGCGGTCCTATTAATATATACTATCTGAGCTAGGCACAATCCATGACCTACTACCACCCATAAAGTACGACTTCCAATTTCTTGGCCAAAGTGACCCTAACCATTTTTCATGGGATGGTATGATATGTGATATTGATTATGTGGAGTTTTCACTATTTTACTAAATCATATGACCCTAAATTAAATTTTTTAATTAAGTGGCCTATGTCACTTTATACAATAAGTACTATATCAAATGATCCCCCTGGTCTAATAAATTTTTCTGATGATCATCTAAGCTAATTATGACTGATTTCCAAGAATTGTAATTTTTCCCATTTCTATTTCAATTTAAATTTTATTTAAATATAAATCCATGAATTGGCCACTTTACAAATGAAGTATATTAAATAAGTTTCTAAAAATTCCAGAAAACTTACTGCATATGTAAATTGCTGAAATAATGCCAAACACAAAATTTTATAGCCCTAGACAATAATTTGGTTCACCAAAACTCAAATGTCAAATATAACAAAAATGTTATTTATAGGATTTTAAATCTATAAAAGCATCCAAAAATATTACGAAAATTACACAAGGTCACAAGCACATAACAAAATCATTGGAATTTTTTCCATAATATTTCTACTGTAATTTCCATCCTTTTTAAAATAATTTCCATAAAGGGCAAAATTATAAATTCTATAAAATTCCAAAATATAATCATCTAACAGGCCCATAAAATTTTCCATGAGTTAAATATGACTCCCTTGAGTTCCTTACAAAATTTGAGAATTTTAATCATCAATAACCCTATTTTCAATTTTTTATTCTAAAATGGCCTAATAATCAAAAAATTCCAAATAATGAGATTTTTGATCCCAAAAATCCCATTACTCCTCTTGAAGGTATATTTCACCATAATAATCCTCTGATCAAGATTTCATAGACTTTTCATGTTCCAAATGGGCTAAGTCTCCATTATATAGATTTTGCTAAAGGCACCCCAAGCCTATATACATCAAACACATGCAAGTGGGTTTACCCAACATGCAGAGGCCTAAAGAGGCTGACATTTTTATCATGGTCAGATATTGACCCAATGTACATACCACCAAAACTTGGGGCCATTTGGAGTTGCATTTCTCCAAATATTCAATTAATTTAATTATATGTATTTTCACAAAAACTATAGGAACATATCTTCCAAAAATTCTCAAATTTTTACAGGGTCCAAGTTAGACCTAATCAAGCACATAGCCAAAATTTTGGGTCATGTGGACTAATGGTTTGGCATGGGCATTCAATTAAATTTCTGCCCTACCCTAGGACCAGTCCTAGTAGATTGGTCCTACAGGGAGCCCTACTGCTCCAAATCTCAAGTTTAGGGTGGCAAATTAAAGGTACGCCTTAGGCCTACAAATTTAATTTTAACTACCATCTCTGAAAATGCCTCTAAGTAGGCTAATTTGATCATGCAAGATTACTGTAATAATGTGACATATAGGATACTGTTCTTCATCAATTAATTCATCAATTAAATGAAATGAAACGGACGGCATCCGTTCATCCCCTACCTCCAGCCAACGGCTGGGATGAGCCCGACCTGGATCAACTAAATTTCCCATTTCCGACCACTTGGGCCGGCGCCACCGCCGGCGATTATTGCCACCACCTTCGTTGAGGTGGTGGCTAGCGATTCCCGGCGGTGAGGCTGCCGGAGGCGGCTCCTCCGGCGATCCCGAGCAAGAAGAAAAATCTCGGATTTTTTCTCTCTGATCTCATGGTATCGGGCTCAATTGAGCCCGATGTCTTTCCTAATCGATATAGAAATCTAGTACGGTGAGAGGTGAGGTGAAACGAACCGTTAGGGCGGCTTGACAGCGAGTTTGGCGGCGGTGAGCCATGGTCGAGCTTGCTCCGGCAACTCCTCCCCGTTTTCTCTATTCTCCAGCAATTCCCTTACTCCAGGACTCGTTCTTCAGTCGTTTCCCCTCTCTGAAGCTGATGGTGTGGCTTTGGTTGAGCAAGGCCAAGGGGGAGCTCGGGTTGAGCTTTGGTTGCTTCACCCATGGTGCCAAGTGGCCACCATGCTCCAAATTCCTCTGAAATTGCTTGAGGAGGCCGGCCAGCAAGCTTAGGCAGCTGAGTAAGTGGCCGTGTGGCCATCCTTCCTCTTCATTCTTCTTCTCTCTCTCCTCATTTCTCATAAGTTCCTTCTCTACCCCTTTGTATGTAATCTCTTTCCTGATTTTGGGGGTTAGGGGAAGACTTTGACCACTTGAGCTGGTCATGGGCCAAGGTTGGTGGGCTTAACCCAAGGGAAATGGGCTTAGCCCTTATTTTCCTCTTTAGGACACATGTTTGACCAAGTTGACTTTTAGGTTGACTTGGTCAACATGGTGAGTGGGCTGACCCCACTTGAGGGTCATGGACCCTATGGCATCACCCAACATGGGTTGGGCCATGGTGATGCCCCACTTGGACTACTTGGGCCTTTAGGTGTGGGTTTGACCAATTTAAGGTTTAGTGTTGACTTGGTCAAATTGGGTCAATGGGTGACCTAATTGTACAACCCCGTATCCGGCCGAGTAGGATCCTCCCCAAGTGGCGGGCCCGGGGTATGCTATGGGCGATGTTTTGGTGCAGCCCCGTTCGAGGACAGACGAGCTCTCGTACAGGCGTATGGGGATTTTGCGTTTTATGTTGCAATATATATATATATATATATATATATATATATATATATATATATATATATATATATATATATATTATTTATTTATTTATTTTTAATATATATATTTATTATATATATATATATATTTATATATATATATATCTATGAGGGGGGTACAACACATGGGGGAAAAAGAAATAAAAAAAGAGTCGAGGGGAGAGGTGTCGGGTACAGCAGTGGAGAGGAAGAAAAAATAAAAAAGGAAATAATAGAAAGGGGGAGGAGGGGGTTCAGGAGTACAGCAGGGGAAGGGAAGAAAAGAAAAAAAAAGAAGATGATGAAAAGGGCATAGGGCACGGGGAGGAAAAAAAGAAAAAGAGGGGGAGAGGCCAAACCCGTCGGCCAAAGGGAGAGCACAACCGCCATCACCCCCCCCCCCCCCCCGTTTCCTCCCGATCTCAGTCGCCCCTCTCTCCCTCGATGCCACAGCAGGGAGAGGCCAAGCCCGACCTCCTCTCTCTCTCCCGCCGCCGCCTCAGCAAGGAGCAGGCCGCCCGCCTCCCGATCTATCTCCGGCCGCCGCCTCAGCAAAGAGCAGGCTGCCCACCTCCCTCTCTCTCTCTCTTCGGCCACTGCCTAAGTGAGGAGCAGGCCCGCCCCCTCTCTCTCTCCGGCCGCCTGAAGCAGCAGCCCGAGCTGCCTCCCTCCCCTCCTTTTTCTGTCCAGGCTGCCGCCTCTGGAGCAGGTGAGGCCGGGAACACCTTCCCCGCCACCTCTGGAGCAAGGCGAGGTCGGGGGCTTCTCTCCCGCAGCCGCTGGAAGTTGTGGAAGCCGGGACAATGTTCACTGACGCCACTTGGAGCACGGTCGGCCATGGAGAGGCTCAGCCATGGAGGGAAAAATCATTTGGAGCTTTCAACTCTCCCGCGGAAGTCGGATCCGTGCATGGACAACCACTATGGACATTAGACGTCGAGCCTCGAGCAATGTGCACAGTTGCGGCTCCGCCAAACAAGCGTCAAGGGTAACGAAATTTCTTCTTGGGCAGGTGAAGCCCTTGTTTTCCATATTTGCATGGAAGCACCTATCCACCGACTAGTGGGGGAAGGATGCTCTTCGACGGGTTGACGTGTACGTGCCTGCAATTGACTACATTAGCATCCGGAAGCGTGAGTACGGGTTTAGGAATGCTGTGTGAAACTCATCCGGACGTGTGAGCCGGATTGGTGATGTTCTGGGGTTCCCAGAGAAGACTCCGAGGAAGTTATATATTATCTATTTGCATGGAATGCGCGCCACAACCCCCAAAAAAGGGGTGGGTGCGATGTTTTTGCGTCGCTCTTAGTCGACCTTTGTTTGACCTGCTGCCTCCATTTGAGACGTGGGCGTACAGGTGTTGCAGTACCAAGCGGGGAGTAGCGGGCTTAAGCCCAAGCTTGTGTCGGCCCTCGAAGGCCTATTTTTGCTTATATTGCTGGCCTGCGTGCTGAAGTATGGAATTCATATTCCTGTAATTATTTATAATATCTGTGATGCTCCATGTATGTGATCTATCTCTTCCGTTTTAGGCGAGTGGTGTACTCGTGAACCACTCGCCCTGTGGGGGCCCCGAGGTAAAGTTACCGGGAAGCCCTTGTGGGCCTGCTCATAGCTTTTCAGGATAGCAGAGTTACGTTGTTTGCTGCCCAATTGGAGCTGCGTATAGTAGAACTGTTTGGCGAGATTACGCCATTGGTAGGGCGGATGAGGAATATTTTACATAGACCCTAGGAGGTACCTCTAGTCAGGAGAGAGTTGGTCTTGAGATTCTCCTTAGAGGTTCCGGTCGGCCAAGAGAGCCCTCCGAAGGTGACATAGCTCAGCCTTTGTCTTTGGAGGGGAAGAGTTTGCTAGTCTTCCGGGTATGCGGCGGTACCTCCACGCTGAGACCTTGGGTCTGTCCCATGTTTTCCTAGTCTTGTGCCTAGATCGTTCGCTTGAGGGTAGTAGGTGTGCGGTCACCCATTCCCCAAGGGTGAACTCCACAAGAGACCGGGATTTCGGTTTCAACATTTTGGTGCGGTGGGCGTGGAGAGTGACCAGCACAGAAGAACTCAGGCGAACGTCATGGCTATAGAATTGGAACTAGGTGACGACCAGGGTCGTGTGCTGACATTTTGTGTGTAAGGTCTTCATACCCGGAGTCGGCCCATCATATAGATGTTGTTGGAATCCCGTAGCACTCGGGGTAGGATTTGCACCTATTTGAAGCACTTTTTCCTTAAGGTATGTAAGTGGTTTCTTATTCTTAATAAAATCCCTTGATGTGTCCGTTTTGTCGCAGTAATTTGTATGAAAGGGTGAAGTGCACTTAGACCTCGAGCAAATCTCGCTGACAGACTCTCACCTAGCTGGCAGGGCTGGAAGTCACTCGATGGTATTAGCCTTGGACCCCGAGCAGATCCCGATGTCAGGCTCTCACCTAGCTGACAGGGCTGGAAGTCACTCGGTGTCATCCTCAGACCTCGAGCAGATCCCGCTTTCAGGCTCTCACCTAGCTGGCAGGGCTGGAAGTCACTCGATGGCGTTAGCCTTAGACCCCGAGCAAATCCCACTATCAGGCTCTCACCTAGCTGGCATGGCTGGAGGTCACTCGGTGTCATCCCTAGACATCGAGCAGATCCCGCTGTCAGTCTCTCACCTAGTTGGTAGGGCTGGAATTCACTCGATGGCGTTAGCCTTGGACCCCGAGCAGATCCCGCTGTCAGGCTCTCACCTAGCTAACAGGGCTGGAAGTCACTCGGTGTCATCCTCAGACCTCGAGCAGATCCCGCTGTCAGGCTCTCGCCTAGCTGGCAGGGCTGGAAGTCACTCGATGGTGTTAGCCTTGGACCCCGAGAAGATCCCGCTGTCAGGCTCTCACCTAGATGGCAGGGCTGGAAGTCACTCGGTGTCATCCTTAGACCTCGAGCAGATCCTGCTGTCAGGCTCTCACCTAGCTGGCAGGGCTGGAAGTCACTCTATGGAGTTAGCCTTGGACCCCGAGCAGATCCCACTATCAGGCTCTCACCTAGCTGGCAGGGCTGGAAGTCACTCGGTGTCATCCTTAGACCTCGAGCAGATCCCGCGGTCAGGCTCTCACCTAGTTGGCAGGGCTGGAAGTCACTCGATGGTGTCAACCCCTGGACCCCGAGCAGATCCCGTTGTCAGGCTCTCACCTAGCTGACAGGGCTAGAAGTCACTCGGTATCATCCTTAGACCTCGAGCAGATCCCGCTGTCAGGCTCTCACCTAGCTGGCAGGGCTGGAAGTCACTCGATGGCATTAGCCTCGGACCCCGAGCAGATACCGTTGTCAGGCTCTCACCTAGCTGGCAGGGCTGAAAGTCACTCGGTGTCATCCTTAGACCTCGAGCAGATCCCGCTGTCAGGGCCTCACCGAGCTGGCAAGGCTGGAAGTTACTCGATGGCGTTAGTCTTGGACCCCGGGTAGACTCGCTGTCAGGATCTCACTAGCTGGCAGGGTTGTAAGCACACCTGGGGGGTAAGGGAGAGAGTTTGGAGTTTGGAGAGAGTTTAGATACTTTGCAGGACCCCAAGTGCTGCTCGACCCCGGGTAGACTCGCTGTCAGGCTCTCATTAGCTGGCAGGGTCGTAGGCACACCTAGGGGGAAAGGTTTGGTTCTTGGAGATTTTTACAGGACCCCGAGTGATGCTTGGCCCCAGGTAGACCCGCTGCTTGGCTCCTACTAGCTGGCAGGTCCGTAGGCTCGCCTGGGGGGTAAGGGACCCCGAGTGCTGCTTGGCCCCAGGTAGACTCGATGTCAGGCTCTCATTAGCTGGCAGGGTTGTAGGCACACCTGGGGGGAAAGGATTGGTTCTTGGAGTTTTTTGCAGGACCCCGAGTGATGCTCGACCCCGGGTAGACCCGCTGCCTGCCTCCTACTAGCTGGCAGGTCCGTAGGCTCGCCTAGGGGGTAAGGGACCCCGAGTGCTGCTCGGCCCCAGGTAGACTCGCTGTCAGGCTCTCATTAGCTGGCAGGGCTGTAGGCACGCCTGGGGGGAAAGTATTGGTTCTTGGAGGTTTTTGTAGGACCCCAAATGATGCTTGGCCCCGGGTAGACCCGCTGTCTGGCTCCTACTATGTGGCAGGTCCATAGGCTGGCCTGGGGGGTAAGGGACCCCGAGTGTTGCTCGGCCCCGGGTAGACTCGCTATCAGGCTCTCATTAGCTGGCAGGGCTGTAGGCACACCTAGGGGGAAAGGATTGGTTCTTGGAGATCTTTGCAGGACACCGAGTGATGCTCGGCCCCGGGTAGACCCGCTGCCTGACTCCTACTAGCTGGCAGGTCCATAGGCTCGCCTGGGGGGTAAGGGATACCCCGAGTGCTTCTCGTCCCCGGGTAGACTCGCTGTCAGGCTCTCACTAGGTGGCAGGGTTGTAGGCACACCTGGGGGAAATGATTAGCTCCGCATATACAAGAGGATACAAAATATATGGCTTTATAGTTTCACAATATCATGAGAAACTGTATACTGCCTGTAAGAAATAGTATAAGGGCAATTGAATAGCAGGGAACATTACAGGTATCGAGTGGTTCAAATAGATCAAAAGGGGCATGGAGAGATTAGTGATTTAAGTGCAATTTTCAGTTTCTCTCAAACTTTTTTTCGGGTCGGCTCCCACTCGGTAGATACTTGGGGTTGGATGTTTCTTTCCGAGCTTGTGTCAACTTCGAAAAGAGCGGGGATTGTGTACAACCTCGTATCCAGCCGAGTGGGATCCTCCCCAAGTGGCGGGCCCGGGGTATGTTATGGGTGATTTATTGGTGCAGCCCCGTTCGAGGACATGCGAGCTCTCGTGCATGCGTATGGGGATTTTACGTTTTATGTTGCAATATATATATATATATATATATATATATATATATATATATATATATATATATATATATATATATATATATATATATATATATATATAAAATATATATATATATATATTAATATATTTATATATATATATGAGGGGGGTACAGCACATGGGGGAAAAAGAAATAAAAAAGGAGTACAGGGGAGGGGTGTCGGGTACAGTAGTGGAGAGGAAGAAAAATTTTAAAAAAAAGGAAATAATAGAAAGGGGAAGGAGGGGTTCAGGAGTACAGCAGGGGAAGGGAAGAAAAGAAAAAAAGAAAGAAGAAGAAGAAAAGGGCATAGGGCATGGGGAGGAAAAAAGGAAAAAGAGGGGGAGAGGCCAAACCCGTCGGCCAAAGGGAGAGCACAGCCGCCATCCCCCTGTTTCCTCCCGATCTCAGTTGCCCCTCTCTCCCTCGAAGCCGCAACAGGGAGAGGCCAAGCCCGGCCTCCTCTCTCTCTCCCGTCGCCGCCTCAGCAAGGAGCAGGCCTCCCGCCTCCCTATCTATCTCCGGCCGCCGCCTCAGCAAGGAGCAAGCCGTCCCCCTCCCTCTCTCTCTCTCCGGCCACCGCCTAAGCGAGGAACAGGCCCGCCCCTTCTCTCTCTCTGGCCGCTTGAAGCAGCAGCCCGAGCCGCCTCCCTCCCCTCCTTTTTCCGTCCATGTCGCCGCCTCTGGAGCAGGTGAGGCCGAGAACACCTTCCCCGCCACCTCTGGAGCAAGGCGAGGCCGGGGGCTTCTCTCCCGCAGCCGCTTGAAGTTGTGGGAGTCGGGACAACCTTCGCCTACGCCACTTGGAGCACGGTCGGCCATGGAGAGGCTCGACCATGGAGGTAAAAATCATTTGGAGCTTTCAACTCTCCTGCGGAGGTCGGATCCGTGCATGGACAACCACTACGGACGCTAGACGTCGAGCCTCAGGCAATGTGCGCGGTTGCGGCTCCGCCAAACACGCGTCAAGGGTAACGAAATTTCTTCTTGGGCAGTTGAAGCCCTTATTTTCCATATTTGCATGGAAGCACCTCTCCACCAACGAGTGGGGTAAGGATGCTCTTTGACGTGTTGACGAGTACGTCCCTGCAATTGACTGCATTAGCACCAGGAAGCGTGAATACGAGTTTAGGCATGCTGTGTGAAATCCATCCAGACGTGTGAGCCGGATTGGTGATGTTTTTGTGTTCTCGGAGAAGACTCCGAGGAAGTTGTATATTATCTATTTGCAGGGAATGCGCGCCACAACCCCCAAAAAAGGGGTGGGTGTGATGTTTTTGCGTCGCTCTTAGTCGACCTTTGTTTGGCCTGCTGTCGCCATTTGAGACGTGGGCGTAAAGGTGTTGCAGTACCAAGCGGGGAGTAGCGGGCTTAAGCCCAAGCTTGTGCCGGCCCTCGAAGGCCTATTTTTGCTTATATTGTCGGCCTGCGTGCCGAAGTATGGAATTCATATTCCTATAATTATTTATAATATCTATGATGCTCTGTGTATGTGATCTATCTCTTCCGTTTTAGGTGAGTGGTGTACTCGTGAACCACTCGCCCTGTGGGGGCCCCGAGGTAAAGTTACCTGGAAGCCCTTGTGGGCCTGCTCATAGCCTTTCAGGACAGCAGAGTAACGTTGTTTGCGACCCAATTGGAGCTGCGTATAGTAGAACTGTTCGGCGTGAATACGCCACTGGTAGGGCGAATGAGGAACATTTTACATAGACCCGAGGAGGCACCTCTAGTCAGGAGAGAGTTGGTCTTGAGATTCTCCTTAGAGGTTCAGTTCGGCCAAGAGAGCCCTCTGAAGGTGCCTTAGCTCAGCCTTTGGCTTGGGAGGGGAAGAGTTTGCTAGTCTTCCGGGTATGCGACGGTACCTCCACGCTGAGACCTTGGGTATGTCCCTTGTGTTCCTCGTCTTGTGCCTAGATCGTTCACTTGAGGGTAGTAGGTGCGCGGTCACCCCTTCCCCAAGGGTGAACTCCACAAGAGACCGAGATTTCAGTTTCAACACTAATGGCATACTTTAGGGTTCACTTAGATAGTTCTTAGGGTTAGGGCAATGTGGTGGGGGTCATGGTGTGGCTAGGGTTCCTATTTAGGCTAGTTTGACCTAGTTTGACTTGGGCCCTATAGTGGGCCCCACATGGCTACACCCCACCTTCTAGGGTCAAACCTAGCTAAAATCCTTATCACCCACCACATGCCTAACCCAATCTAAGTTGAGGGGCCTAATTGAAAATGAGATGTTACAAATCCCAATAAACAAAAAAAATAATTTCATCCCCGAAATTTAAGTTCGGGCCTACGGGGTTCTACTTGCAAGTAATTAAGGAATTTTAAAGATAAAACTAAGGCATACCTGAAGTGAAAAGTTCCGGGTGCCACTCTAGCATCAGGTCCCTTGGCTCCCAGGTGTGCTCCTCTCGTCCATGGTTGGACCACAACACCTTCACAAGGGGAACCTTCTTCTTTCGCAACACTCGGACCGCTGTATCATCGATCCGGATTGGCTCCAACTGAACTGATCTATCGGGTGCTATCGGGCCGACTGTAGTAGTGATGTGCTATTCAGGCCGAAGGAGAGCTCTTCGCAATGAAGAGACATGAAAGACATCGTGCAGGGTCCCCAACTCTAGTGGCAGCTGCAGTCTATAGGCCAAAGGATCGACCCGCTCAAGAATCAAGTACGGCCCTATATATCGTGGACTGAGCTTCTTGTGTCTCCGCATCCGAGAGACACCATGCACAGGATGTATCTTCAAGAATACCATGTCTCCCACCTGAAATTCCACCTTCCGATGACGCGCATCATAGTACTTGGCCTGTCTACTCTGGGCCTCCAGCATTCGTTCCCTGTGAAAGTGAGGTGTTGATCTGAAATACTCTAGAGGGGGGGTGAATAGAGTATTCTTAAATCCTTTACAACTTTTGTTGTAAATAAAAACTGCAGAATAAAATTAATAAAGTATAAACATAGCAATCCTAAAAGGCACAAACATAGCAAGAACAAAAAAGAAAGGGCAACCAGACAACACAAGAAATTATAGTGGTTCCCCAACCTGGGTACATCCACTCTTTTACCACCCTGGTAGGAATCCACTCAGATTTTTGATCAGGTGTCTGACACCAATGAGCTTTTGATCAGGTGCTCAAAAACCAAACCTCAAGTCTTTTGGTCAGGTGACTTGCAACCAGGAATAACTTTTGGAGGGAGTTATAACCCTTTATATAGTGGGGGTGAAGAGATGATATTGTCTTCTCTTTTCTCAATATACAACTGAGAAGACTTAAGTGGAAATGATATTAGCAAAGAGCTCCCCCTGCGATGTAGAATGGTTCAGGAAAAACTGGAGCTTTGCTTCAGGGTGATAGGTCTTCAATCTTTATCAGCCTTGACCAGAAAGTATTCAGAAACTTCATGACAGATGGATTTGTTGTTGTCCTTTGAAGTGTCCTGGAGTGTTGAAGAAGGAAGACTCTTGATCTTGATTTGGTGTTCTTCTTCTTCAGATAACTGATGTTCTTCTGATCTAGGGCTTCTTTTGTTTATCAGAGTTCTCTATCTTTTTATCAGAGTTCTATCAAGAGAGAACAACAGAGAATTTCTTGTTGCAGACTGACTAACTGTGTATGTATGTTGTCTGTGTATATCTGTATGTCTGTATGTATATTTTCTTCTTTTGTCCAGGAAAGAAGAGGAAATTTCTTTTATATTTCCTATCAATAAATTCTCTTTCGAAATTTGAATTCCTCTGCATTAATTGCTGACGGCCTTGAAAATAACTTGCATTGATTTATTTCCCCAACTGTCCCATGGAAAAACGACAAGCAATAATCCTAGAGAAGACCATAATCAATGCTCTGTCTAACGGTTATATTCAGAGAATATTTTAGCATTGATTACTCAGGAAGTATTGCAATAGGAAGGGGACAGAATGAAGGAAATAACTAAGTATGGATTCGTCGAACAGAGAACAGAAATCATCGAGCTGAGTCCACAGTTCGTCGAGCTGAGAAGCTGTGTTCGTCGACCAGATGGCTTCTGTTCGTCGAGCTGAGTTCCAAGATCGTCAAGCAGAGAGTAGAACTGCATTGATTAGAAACTTTGACAATTCTGTGTATGGAGTTAGTCGAGCTGATAACTGGTTTTGTCGACTGAAGTTCAGCAAAGTATTTCTGGACTTAGAATATTTTAGATGCTTCTGGAATGAAGTGTTGAAGTGAAGTATCTAGAAATCGTTGACCTGAGAGTTTGTTTCGTCGAGCTGAGTCCACTAACTGCTGCTTCATAACTCTTGTCAAAGTGGTCAAAGTTCGTCGAGCTGAGAATCTTGAATTCGTCGACTGGAGATGATTCTAGACTTAGGAAACTGAGCGGCTTCTGGATTAATAAGTTGAAGTAGAGAATCCAGAATTCATCGTCCAGAGAACTAAGTTCGTCAACTGGAGTCTAGAGAATAAAGTTTGACTTGGAATGCTGAAGGTGGAGTCCAAAGATCGTCGACCTGAGAATCAAGTTCGTCGAGCTCAGCTCAGAGAATTTTCTCTGAGATCGTCGAGCTGAGCACGACAATCGTCGACCTAAGTTCGACGAATGTCGAACTCATTTTACTGAGTCTTTGGAAATTTTCTAAGTCTTGAGTATCTGGCAGTCTGATGATGGCTGGTCCATGAGATATTGAAACTAAGGACTTGGCCTAGACACTAGGACACAACTATGACCCTGGCTATACAAGATGGTGTTGGGTACATTAGAAAATGTGTACCAGATTTGAAGAAGCCTCACCCTACTCAATGATATACATCAAGGTATATTTGATATGTTTTGAGTTTATATGTGCAGGTTAAGTAATTGTAGGAAATGCAGAAAAATTTCTAAGTCCATGTGTCGACACCTAGAGAAGCTGTGTCGACACTTATGAAGGCCTGTGTCGACACTTAGAGTTAACTGTGTCGACACTTGGAAAGGCTGTGTCGACACCAGAATCAATTGTGTCGACACCCAGAGGCTGTGTCGACATCAATTGTGTCGACACCCAGAGGCTGTGTCGACACACAGAAGACTTTGTCGACATCAACTGTGTCGACACACAGGACTTGTGTCGACACACAGCAGAGTTTCACCGAAGTTAAAGAGAAGAAGTATTTGTGTCGACACACGGAGGTAGTGTCGACACACAGAAGATCTTGTCGACATCAAATGTGTTGACACACAGGACTTGTGTCGACACATGACAGAATTTCAACAAAGTAAATTTGTATGAAGAAAATAAGTGACTGTGTCGACACCACAAAGGCATGTGTCGACACATTCAACAGAAGGTTGTGTCAAGAAGTATTATCAACAACAGAAGAGATGTGTCGACACCACCAAGGCTTGTATCGACACTTAGTCCACTTGTGTCGGCACTTAGTCTATTTGTGTCGACACATGAAGAAGTTCAGTCTCGACACTTTCAGATAGAGACAGTATTTCAAGAAGTGACTGGATGACTTGACAGCTGCCATTTCTAACCGGTCTACTGCAACTGTCAAAGCTGTCAGAAGTTTGTTAGAAACCGGATCAGCCGGTTACCATGGAGAAAGACTATATAAAGGCTTTCTCCTTCAACAGAAGCGGTGATCAATTACAATTAAGATTGAAGATCTTACACAGATATCTAACAACACAAAAAGAAGAAGACCTTCGACAGAAGATCTAAGAAGTTGGAGAGAGAGAGCTCCATCTAAGAAGTGCAGTTGCTGAACCAGGCTGCCAAGAAAGATTCAGATTGAGATCTGAATCTCAAGTCAGAAGCTGATTAAAGATCAACTTCTCAGGAGATTCAACCCTACTGAGTTCTGATTCAAGAAGCTTTGAAGAAAGCTAAGAGAGGTTGTTCTCTGCCATCAAGTTCTTCCAAGAACTGATCAAGAAGCCATCCATTCATTCTCTCTCTATCAGGGTGGTGGTTATTCACTTTGTTAAATCAAATTTTTGTAGGATCTTTATAGATCTGAGACTATAAGCCTGTTTTATAAAGGCTGAGTGTAGGAGAGTAAATTCTCTGAGTGGTAGGACTTGTTGAAGGCTGAGGTAGGGTTGTGAGCCTGAGTTGTAGGAGATTGTGATCTCTGGGTGTAGGCCTTATTGAAAGCTGAGGTAGGGCAGTTTGCCTGAGTTATAGGAGCCTTGTTTGGGGTTCTGAGTTGTAAGATCTGAGGATCTGAGGTGAAGTGCAGAAGTTAGGATGAATCTAGTACACTGCTAGATAGGCGAAGGGGGAAAGTGGATGTACCCAGACCTTGGGGAACCACTATAAAAACTGTGTGCACTCTATGATTGATTGTTTTTGTGATTGCTGTGTTGTGTTAGCAGTAGAATTTGCAGTTTATTATTAGTTAACTGAACAGCTTTTCTGCCTTAAAAGAAAAATAGGAATTACACCTATTCACCCCCCCCCCCCCCTCTAGGTGGTTAGGCACTAATTCTTTCAAGTGGTATCAGAGGGAGGTTCCTCAAAAAAGGACTTAACAGTCTGAGTGAGATCCATAAGGCAGATTCAAGAATCAAGAAAATGGGTTCAGGTGAAAATCATAAGGAGCTAGGGTCTATGAAATTACTCATATGCAGAAAGGAGATATTTGGCATCTGGAAAGAAAGGGTCAGGCTGTTTATGGAGGCTTCTGATCCAAGGATCTACATCACAGTAAAGGAAGGTCCTTATATTCCAATGAAGGTGTCAATTCTGGATGCAAACCAAAGAATTCCCAAAGATTATTCTGAGATGACCAAGGATGAGATCATCTTGGCAACTATGGATAAGAGAGCCCAGAATATCATAGTTAGTGTCATAGATGATGCAACCTTTCAAAATTTAATTCACTGCAAGACCTCCAAGGAAATGTGGGATACTTTAATAGTCTACATAGAGGGTTCTGAAGAAGTAAGACAAGATAGAAAATCTATGCTGAACCAGGAATATGAAAGTTTCAGACAAGGAAAGTCTGACAGTATAACTGAGTGCTATAAAAAGTTCTATAGGATTGTAAATGAGCTGATGTCCTATGGTAGAATATTCAGTACATATGAACTGAATGATAAATTCCTAAGATCCTTGACAAAGGATTGGGACACTAAGATTTGTGTCATTAGGGAAGTGACCAAACTTGCAGATATCTCTCCACCAACCTTGTTTGGAAAACTGCTGTCATATGAGATGCAGCTAATGGCAAGGAAAGAGGAAGAGAAAAGTGCAAAAGGTGAGCATAGAGAAAAGTCTGTGGCCTTCAAGGTTGAAGCCACTAATAAAAATAGGAGGATTTCTACATCACCTCCTAAGATTGTTGCTGAAACTGCTTCAGATAATTCAGACAACCAGAATTCAGACAGCAGTGATTCAGATGAAGATTTTGCAGCATTTACAAGACAGTTTCAGAGATTCCTGAAGAAGAAACAGTGGAAGTCTAATCCTTCCACAACTCAGCCTAAGGATGAGTATTATCAAAAGAGGAAGTCATCCAGGAAGGAAAGGAGTAGGTCTAAGCCAAGCAAGTCTACAACATCCAAGATAGTTTGCTACTGCTGTAATAGGCCTGGACATGTTGTGGCTGAGTGTTCAGATAAAAGAAAAGAGACTACAGATAAGAAGAAGAGTCAACACCAAAGCAAGAAGGAGAAATCCTTTGTTGCTAAGAAGGAGAAGAGCTTGACATACCAATCTACTTCAGAGTCAGAATCTGAAGCTGAGGCCTACATTGGTCTATATGCAACAGATGAAGAAGAAGAGTTTCTCCAGGTGCTGAACTCTATATATGAACAAGAAGACCATCAGTGCAAGGGACTGGTGGCTGTGTCAGAAGAAGACAAGTGTCAGGATCAGCCTGGTCCTAGTAAGGTACAATGTCTTTCAGATTGCAGTACTGAGTCAGAGTCAGCAACATCTGCATCAAGTGATGAGGATGGGTCTGAGTCTGAAGGTGATATTCATCAGCTGATAGATGAATATAGAGATTTATTGCAGGCACTTAAGAAGAGCAAAAACCTGGCCAAATCTCAGGCTAAGGAAATTGCAGATCTTAAGATGGCTGCATTAGATTCAGAGAAGTTGCTGGATCAAAAACTGAATGAGATTGCCAGATTGAAAAACATAACTGTTATTCAAATGGGCACAATCACATTCTGTAACACCTCCCATGTAATGACCGTATAATATGGGTCCGGCCGGGGCCCCACAACATACGGACGCCACAG
This sequence comes from Platanthera guangdongensis, assembly GCA_039583875.1. Taxonomy (NCBI): domain Eukaryota; kingdom Viridiplantae; phylum Streptophyta; class Magnoliopsida; order Asparagales; family Orchidaceae; genus Platanthera; species Platanthera guangdongensis. The sequence goes on along the minus strand of CM077148.1, from coordinate 131,774,357 downwards.
CTTTAGTATTATAAGATGATATAACTACCTACACTCAAAACTCTTTGCACAACACAGCGGAAACACAAACAAGACTAGAAGTTATACACCACTACAAGAGTAATAAGAAGATGGACTTATGGCCTTACAACATAAGAGAGTTCAAACTCAATTAATACAACAGTCATGAAAGTGCGCAAGCACTCCTAGTCTACCTCGGCATGCAAGCCGGACAACATGAGCATCAAAACATACACTGCCATAATGAGTAGAGCTACTACACAAGTTAACACTTCATGAGGCTTAGGCCTTTCTGGCCGGCGAGCTAGCTCCTGCTTGCGATCATTGCCCTGTAAAATTATTAGTAACGTGGGTCAGCAAAGGCTGACCTCAAACTGTGTAACAAACACATCTCCTCCCGGCCGCCCCTAACGGACCCCGGGGAACCCTCCAACCTGCAAGTCAGCATTCGTATACAATATATAAATATAAACAAGAAGTGCATTAAGAACAAGCTTGGATGTCTCAAACATCATACACGTTCTCTACGGGTTGAACATATAATATAAAAAGGGGCCTACTTATGCAACATATATGCAACACCCGGGTTTCACCCAAGGCACCCTATAGCGTATGCATCTAGCACATCATCACATCAATTGGGTACTCATCGTTTCCCCATTGGCATAAAGCCGCAAACAAAAAGGGAGACACAATTCCCCCCAACGGCACACAAGCCGCCACATGGAACTCTTGCCTAGGCCCCACCCGCTCAAGGTCTTAGACCCGGGCTTGCCTGCAAGCTCTGACGTCTCCTGTCAGGATTCCAACAAACACAAACTGACCGATTCTAAGAAGCCTTGTCGGACCCCACCCGCTCATGGCCTCATTGCCCGGGCTTGCCCCCATGCTTGGCATTCTCGTCAGTCTCACAGAAGGGGACTAGTCTCGCCGGGACACTCTCCACAAATGACGTGTACGTCACGGGATAGCCAGCCGACCACGGAGACACAGCCACGCCTTGGCACATCACAAACCAAGACAATTCCACCCTAGTCCCTCATTTGTACTGCAGCATTCCCGCGCACCAAGGAAACCATCTACCACCAATGCGGAGCGAACCTTGTCCACTAAGGAAACCATCTACCGCCATTGAGGAGCTAACCTTGTCCGGTTCCGACTACACGTACTCACTTGAGAAAAAGGGGAAAACATCACCACATCACAAACGACATCTTGCCGCAACGGAATCTCTACGAATCCTTAAAGTTCGTATGCAACATCACCGAGTCGAACTAACGGTCGTGACTACGGCTTCACCCACCATGCATAATCCACTAACGGAGCGGATCTCTAATGCAAAACATGCCGGGGACGGACTCAATCAACCCGGAGGTTCCTCTTGAACCTTGGCGACCCAAACCCCTCTCATTTGAGTGTTTGGTGCCCAAAACTAGAAAAGAAAAATGATGCTAAGACATGCATCCTAAAACCGAGAGGAAAAGTGTCGTTACCTTCCGACTCCTCTTCCTAGCCATGGCAAAATAGCCGGATGAAAACCTTCGCAAAGCTCTAGCCTCCACGGATCTGGACTCGGCTCGCGATTTGGAGCACTGAAGCCTCTCCTACAGCCCAAACCCTCCTTCACCTTCTTCCTTGCTCTCCCTTCTCTCTAGAATTTAGTAAGAGAAAGCTTGGAGAAGAATGAGGGTTTCCAACCCTATTCTCGGACTTAACTCCCCAAGAGCAGTTCTGGTCCATCAGATCCCAAAATAACGGAAAGAATGGCCACGATCCGTCTGAAAAATAAAACACCTGGGCCGAACATGGCCTGGCACACGCCCGTGTCCAGCGTCGTGTCCCACATTCGCCGTCACAAATCTATGCGCCTGGAACAACACACGGGCATCCGACACGCCCGTGTCCCGACTGACACGGCCGTGTGGTCGGCCGTGTGCCTCCATCGACATAGCCCCAAAAACAACCCGAGAAGGACACGGCCTGGGACACGCCCATGTCACATGACGTGTGCGAAGTCTCGACACTCGTCGACAGCCTTTGTGTCGACACCGCGGAAAAACATCGAGCGAAGTTCGTCGACCATGCGGGACACGCCCTATGACACGCCAGTGTCACAGGCCGTGTGCCCCAGTCTCGACATTCGACACTCGTCGAGTGAATTTCGTCGAGTGGACTCTCGACACTCGACTGACACGGCCTTGGACACGCCCGTGTCCTAGGACGTGTGCCTTGTCTCGACACATCGTCGAGCGAAAATCGTCGACTCCCCGGAGCGATCGTCGACACGGGCTCGACACGCCCTGAGACACGCCCGTGTCTCAGGCCGTGTGCCTTGTCTCGACACATCGTCGAGCGAAATTCGTCGACCTCTCGACCAAAACGTCGACTGGAGCCCGACACGCCCTGTGACACGCCTGTGTCCCAGGCCGTGTGCCCCCTGCCAGGAACCAAACTTGGTCAGAAAACACTGGTCGACCCTCTCTCAAATTTTGTGGTGTTACAACTCTCCCCCCTTAACAGAATTTCGTCTCGAAATTACAAAGCAAAAGGGAACACAATTTAAATAGTACCTGAATTGAAGAGCTCTGGATACTCTTCTAACATGGCTTGTTCTCGCTCCCAAGAGAACTCCGCACGACCGCAGTTGTCCCATCTGACTTTCACGAGTTTAACCTCTTTACTCCGCAACTGCCGAGTCTCTGAATCCTCTAAAGCAATTGGAAGGACCCGCATCCTCAAGTCTTCCTCAATCAGCACCGATGCCGGCTCGATCACCATACTAGCCTCCACCAAGGCTTTCCTCAAGACGGAGACATGGAAGACGTCATGCAATCCACTCAGCTCTGCGGACAACGCCAACCGATAGGCTGCTTCTCCCACCCGTTCAACAACTTCAAAAGGCCCCAAAAACTTTGGACTCAACTTCTTGAGTCTGCGAATCCGTGAGACTCCTTTGAACGGTTTGATCTTCAAATAGACCCAATCACCTACCGCATACTCCAACTTCCGGTGACGAGCATTAAAGTATTTTACTTGCCGGTCTTGCGCCACCTTCATACGCTCTTGAATGGTCCGCACCAACTCACAAGCGTCAACTACCACCGCTTTTCCAAAAATTTTGGTGTCTCCCGCCTCTGTCCAAGACATCGGTGTTCGACACCGTCTCCCATACAAAGCTTCGTATGGTGTCATTTTTATACTTGTTTGATAACTGTTATTGTACGCGAATTCCACCATGAAGAGGTGATCCTCCCATTTCTTGCCGAAGTCAAGAATGCACATTCTCAGCATATCCTCCATAGTACGGTTCGTTCTTTCGGTTTGCCCGTCCGTTTGAGGATGGAACACCGTACTGAACTTTAGCTTCATGCCCAAACTCTTCTGAACCAATCTCTAGTCATTGGACGTAAACCGTCCATCTCGATCGCTGACTATGCTCTTAGGAATCCCATGCAGTCGCACAATGTTGCGAACATACAACTCCACCATCTTCTCCATGTTGTCATCCTTCCGATTTGGGATGAAGTGGGCCACCTTGGTTAAGCGATCCACGATCACCCAAATAGCATCATTACACTGCTGCGATCTAGGCAACCCATGAACAAAATTCATGGAGATGTCATCAAATTTCCACTCAGGGATTGGAAGGGGCTTCAGGAACCCGCCCGGTTTCTAACATTCGGCCTTCACCAAGGCACAAGTTTGGCAACGATTCACATACAAAGCTACGTCCCGCTTCAGCCCCGGCCACCAAAAGGATTTATTCATATCCAAGTACATCTTTGTACTGCCCGGGTGAATGGAGTACTTTGTGAAGTGAGCCTCAAACATCAACTCCTCACGGAGTTTGCCTAACTGCGGTATACAAACCCTTCCGTCCTTTCTCAGAATCTCATCAATTATCTCCCAGGCGCTGCTCTCGCCCTTTTGAGCCTCCAACACAAAAGGTTGAAACTCCATAACCAACCGAGTCGCTTCTCGAATGCGATAGGACAAGTCGTTCTGTATTTCAATCCAGTTCAACCGATCCACGCTGGACTCGCCTCTCGCAACACATTCCAAACCAAGGGACTCTCATTCCCGTACAAACCGCTCATCATGAGCTTCGATCCAATTCCCTTGCCCCGAGTACTTTCCACTCAAGGCATCCGCCACCACATTGACTTTACCTGGCGTATACTGAATCGCCACCTCGTAGTCTCCAAGAAACTCAACCCACCTGCGTTGCTGCATGTTCAAGTCCTTTTGATCCAAGAGATACTTCAGGTTTTTATGATCCGTGAAGATCTCCACCTTTGCACCATACACATAATGTCGTTATATTTTCAACGCAAACATTACCGCCGCCAACTCCAAGTCATGGACGGGGTAATTCCTCTCATGAGGCTTCAGCTGTCTAGACCCAAAAGCTATCACCTTGCCATGTTGCACCAAAACGCAACCCAAACTGCATCCCGATGCGTCACTGAAGATCTGAAATCCCTCAGTCCCTTGCGGTAGACTTAGGATTGGAGCCATCATCAGTCTCTCCTTCAGTGCTTCAAATGCTTGACTGCACTCTTGAGTCCACACAAACTTATGATCTTTACGAGTGAGTGAGGTGAGGGGTAGAGCTATCCATGAAAAATTCTCCATGAATCTCCTATAATACCCGACTAGTACAAGAAAACTTCGGACTTCCACCACGGTCCTCAAGATTGGTCAATCTCTGATGGCTTCCACTTTTTTTGGATCCACTGCCACCCCATCCCCACTAATCACTTGGCCCAAAAATGTCACCTTCTCTAACCAGAACTCGCACTTGGAGAACATTGCATACAACTGATTCTCCCTCAACACTTGCAAGACCACTCTCAAGTGGGTCTCATGCTCCACTTCCGAGTTGGAATACACCAAGATGTCATCAATGAAGACAACCACAAAAGAATCCAAGTATTCCTGAAATACTCGATTCATAAGATCCATGAACACAGATGGTGCGTTCGTCAGCCCGAACGGCATCACCGTAAACTCAAAGTGTCCATACCTTGTACCAAAGGCAGTCTTGGGGATGTCCTCATCCCGAATTCACAACTGATAATAGCCTGACTTTAAATCCAATTTTGAGTACACCACCGACCCTACCAACTAGTCGAACAAGTCGTCTATCCGAGGAATCGGATACTTATTCTTGACGGTCAATTTATTCAGCTCTCGGTAGTCTATGCACAACCGCATACTACCGTCTTTCTTCTTTACAAACAACATCGGCGCGCTCCACGGCGAAGAACTGGGTCTGATATACCCTTGCTCCAACAGTTCCTGTAGTTGTACTTTGAGTTCAGCCAACTCCTTGGGTGCCATCCTAAACGGAGGACGTGACACCGGCCTAGCCTCCGGCACTAACTCGATCGAGAAATCGATCTCCCGCCGAGGAGGCGCTCCAGGAAGTTCATCCGGAAACACATCCTTGAACTCTGCCACTACGGGCACTTCCTCAACAGATAAGTGAGAGAGACGAACCTTTAATAACGCTACAAGCGCTACACCACCCTGGTTAACCGCCCGCATCAATTGCATGGCTGAAATCAGGGAATAGGCCACTCCACAAAGGCCCTCAAATTTGACCTCCGCCTTGTTGAAACCAGATACCTGGTCTCTCGTGGAGTTCGGGGTCCCTGAAAGGGGTGACCTCACACCTACTACACTCGAGAGAATGTCACGGACCAAAGGATCAAGAAACTAGGAACAGACCCTCGGCTCTAGCGCGGAGGTCTCACCTCACACCCGGAAGGCTACCTGAGCACTTCCCCTCCCTAGCCAATGCTCGAGCTATGGTGCCTTGGAGGAGCTCTCTCAACTCTACCAAGAAGAAGCTAAGGGAGGAGCAAGCAAGAAGAAGAAGAAGTCCCCCTCCAAGGCACCCAAGGGGGTCTATTTATAGTTTTCCAAAATCCCTTGGACCAAAATGACCGAGATACCCTCACGCCCAAAAAGCCTTGGGCCAATAGAAAACAGCCACGCCGGGGGGTAAAGGGGGAATTCCGCCCCCCCCCCCCCCCCCCCCCCCCGAGGGCAAGAAGGTAAAATTGCAGGGGGGCAAGGGCGAGACCGCAGAGCAAGAAGAGGCGGGGGCGAGACCCTGGCCCCTGGCCGGTCTCGCCCCGCTAGGCTGCCGAGCAAGAAGAGGCGGGGGCGAGACCCTGGCCCCTGGCCGGTCTCGCCCCGCTAGGCCGCCGAGCAAGAAGAGGCGGGGGCGAGACCCTGGCCCCTGGCCGGTCTCGCCCCGCTAGGCCGCCGAGCAAGAAGAGGCGGGGGCGAGACCCTGGCCCCTGGCCGGTCTCGCCCCGCTAGGCCGCCGAGAGTTCGAAATACTGGCGGCCTGCGACCTGGCGGCCTGCGACCTGGCGGCCTGAGGCGGCTTGCGGCCTGGCGGCCTGGGCGGCTTGCCAAGAGCGCCTTGGGGGGAGAAATATTTTCTCTCCCTAATAGTATGTTTTGCATGTTCACCAAAAATTGGCCCCTAGGAGTACAAAACTCCCAAAAAGCTTAAAAACTCGCTTACCTTGTTTTGGGCCCACTCTTCACGAATACGGGGTTGTACACAATCTCCGCTCTTTTCGAGGTTGGCACAAGCTCGGAAAGAAACATCCAACCCAACGTATTCGCGGAGTGTAACTTCCCCTCGGGGTCAACCTGCCATGCCAGCTATGGGAGCCTGGGTGGCGAGACCTCCTCTAGGTGAAGACACTTGGCCTCCCGGAGGGGTCAACCTGTCAAGCCAGCTAATGGGAGCCTGGGTGACGAGACGGCCCCGGGGTAAGGGACTTAGCCTCCACGAGAGATCAACCTGCCCAGCCAGCTAGTGAGAGCCTGACGGCGGAATCCATCTCGGAGCTAAGGGACTTAGCCTCCACGAGAGATCAACCTGCCCTGCCAGCTAGTGAGAGCCTGGCAGCGGAATCCATCTCAGAGCTAAGGGACTTAGCCTCCACGAGAGATCAACCTGCCCTGCCAGCTAGTGAGAGCCTGGCAGCGGAATCCATCTCGGAGCTAAGGGACTTAGCCTCCATGAGAGATCAACCTGCCCTGCCAGCTAGTGAGAGCCTGGCAGCGGAATCCATCTCGGAGCTAAGGGACTTAGCCTCCACGAGAGATCAACCTGCCCTGCCAGCTAGTGAGAGCCTGGCAGCGGAATCCATCTCGGAGCTAAGGGACTTAGCCTCCACGAGAGATCAACCTGCCCTGCCAGCTAGTGAGAGCCTGGCAGCGGAATCCATCTCGGAGCTAAGGGACTTAGCCTCCACGAGAGATCAACCTGCCCTGCCAGCTAGTGAGAGCCTGTCAGCGGAATCCATCTCGGAGCTAAGGGACTTAGCCTCCACGAGAGATCAACCTGCCCTGCCAGCTAGTGAGAGCCTGGCAGCGGAATCCATTTCGGAGCTAAGGGACTTAGCCTCCACGAGAGATCAACCTGCCCTGCCAGCTAGTGAGAGCCTGGCAGCGGAATCCATCTCGGAGCTAAGGGACTTAGCCTCCACGAGAGATCAACCTGCCCTGCCAGCTAGTGAGAGCCTGGCAGCGGAATCCATCTCGGAGCTAAGGGACTTAGCCTCCACGAGAGATCAACCTGCCCTGCCAGCTAGTGAGAGCCTGGCAGCGGAATCCATCTCGGAGCTAAGGGACTTAGCCTCCACGAGAGATCAACCTGCCCTGCCAGCTAGTGAGAGCCTGGCAGCAGAATCCATCTCGTAGCTAAGGGACTTAGCCTCCACGAGAGATCAACCTGCCCGGCCAGTTAGTGAGAGCCTGGCAGCGGAATCCATCTCGGAGCTAAGGGACTTAGCCTCCACGAGAGATCAACCTGCCCTGCCAGCTAGTGAGAGCCTGACAGCGGAATCCATCTCGGAGCTAAGGGACTTAGCCTCCACGAGAGATCAACCTGCCCTGCCAGCTAGTGAGAGCCTGGCAGCGGAATCCATCTCGGAGCTAAGGGACTTAGCCTCCACGAGAGATCAACCTGCCCTGCCAGCTAGTGAGAGCCTGGCAGCGGAATCCATCTCGGAGCTAAGGGACTTAGCCTCCACGAGAGATCAACCTGCCCTGCCAGCTAGTGAGAGCCTGGCAGCGGAATCCATCTCGGAGCTAAGGGACTTAGCCTCCACGAGAGATCAACCTGCCCTGCCAGCTAGTGAGAGCCTGGTAGCGGAATCCATCTCGGAGCTAAGGGACTTAGCCTCCACGAGAGATCAACCTGCCCTGCCAGCTAGTGAGAGCCTGGCAGCGGAATCCATCTCGGAGCTAAGGGACTTAGCCTCCACGAGAGATCAACCTGCCCTGCCAGCTAGTGAGAGCCTGGCAGCGGAATCCATCTCGGAGCTAAGGGACTTTCCATGGACCACAAATATTTTTCGGTGGTTTCTACCATTAATCATAGCTAATACAACGCAAGCTAAGTTCATTACAAAAAAGATGATTCACTTCTCTCTTACCTCCCTCTTCCCCCGTGAATCATCCGATCCTTCCCCGGGTGCCCACATCAACCCTGTCCTCACATCTCTCCTCTGCTGCCTCGGGTCGGACTTCTTCAATCCGCACCAGGTCTTGCGCTTGTTAAGGATGATGAGGTTGCGGTGCTGGAGCTCTTATCCTTCTCAACTCCAGAAATTCGGGGCAATTAGATGTCGCGTGGCCTTTCTCCTGGTGGAACTCACAGTAGGGTAACTCTACTCTGACTCTTTTCCTTCTCGTGCGGTTCCTCCTCTCCCTTCGACCAATTTCCATCGCTTGCTGTGGTGGGGGTAGGAGTTGCCTAGGGGCTTGCCTCTAGAAGTTGAACCTTCCTTGGCCCCCATGAAAGTTTCCCCCATCATGGGCATAACCCCTTCCCGGGCCCTGAATGGGTCCTCCCTGCTGCCTCCAACCTGGCTCTGGACCCTCCTGAGCTCTCCGCTCCTCTCTCCTTCTTCCCTCTTGGGGCCTCGAGCCAGCTTGCTCCTTTTCCTCTGTCTCTGTCAGCTTTGCCAATTTCTTGACAAACGCCGGGTTGGCTGCCTCCATGGCAATCTCCTCTGCCGCCATTTCCATCAGCTCCTCGAAGGAAAGGGGGGCCTTCCGGGTCAAGCTCATCTTGAAGAAGCCTTCCTTCAGCCCAACGGTGAAGGCCATCTGGAGAGCATACCCTGGCATCTCCTGGACCTCCAGGATCTCTTCTTGGAACCGGTCAACGTAGCGGGCCAGCGACTCCTCGGCCCCCTGCCTTATCAAGAAGATGGACTCAGGACTCCTCTTCCGCTTCTTGGAGGTGGAGAAGCGGAGCTGGAAGCTTCGGCTCAAGTCCTCGAACCCGTAGATCGACCTCGGAGGGAGTTGATGGAACCAGTCCCTTGCCTTCTCCTTCAGTGTGATCGCAAAGAGGCGACACTTGAAGGCATCTGTCATCGGCCTGATGGAGACGGCATCCTCGAACCACTGCCGATGCTGAACAGGGTCATCCTTCCCGGAATAGTAAGTCATGTCTGGCTCTCTGAACCCCTCGGGAACGAGAGCTGAGATGATTAGCTCGCTGAAGGGTGACCCCCTAAGGGGTGGTCTCGCCACCTCCGCTCGCGCGACCTGCTCGCCTTGAAGGTTGGCACTCGCCGGGCTGGAGAACAGCTCCCAGCCGGTGAGGTCTCGCTCGACCCCATCGCCCATCCTCTCCTTCCCTGGCCTTCTTCCTGGGACACTTCCTTCTCCCCCCGCTGGGGTCATCTCGCCTAGACCCCTGGGAGTCGACTCGTCGAGGGGGGGAGCTAGCTCCTGGGGGGTCGGGGTGGAGCTACCACCCTGAGGAGCAATGCTTCGCAGCATCTCCATGATGCCCTGGATGGAGGAAATGAACTCTTGCCTCCCCACAAAGGGTCCTGGGGTGGGGAGCTCGTCGAGATCGTCACTACCTCCTTGACCTCCCGTCATGACACTCTCCTGAGATCTTCTGTGCTGGTCACTCTCCACGCTCACCGCACCAAAATGTTGAAACCAGATACCTGGTCTCTCGTGGAGTTCGGGGTCCCTGAAAGGGGTGACCTCACACCTACTACACTCGAGAGAACGTCACGGACCAAAGGATCAAGAAACTAGGAACAGACCCTCGGCTCTAGCGCGGAGGTCCCACCTCACACCCGGAAGGCTACCTGAGCACTTCCCCTCCCTAGCCAATGCTCGAGCTAGGGTGCCTTGGAGGAGCTCTCTCAACTCTACCAAGAAGAAGCTAAGGGAGGAGCAAGCAAGAAGAAGAAGAAGAAGTCCCCCTCCAAGGCACTCAAGGGGGTCTATTTATAGTTTTCCAAAATCCCTTGGACCAAAATGACTGAGATACCCTCACGCCCAAAAAGCCTTGGGCCAATAGAAAATAGCCACGCCGGGGGGTAAAGGGGGAATTCCCCCCCCCCCCCCCCCGAGGGCAAGAAGGTAAAATTGCAGGGGGGGGCAAGGGCGAGACCGCGGAGCAAGAAGAGGCGGGGGCGAGACCCTGGCCCCTGGCCGGTCTCGCCCCGCTAGGCCGCCGAGCAAGAAGAGGCGGGGGCGAGACCCTGGCCCCTGGCCGGTCTCGCCCCGCTAGGCCGCCGAGCAAGAAGAGGAGGGGCCAGACCCTGGCCCCTGGCCGGTCTCGCCCCGCTAGGCCGCCGAGCAAGAAGAGGCGGGGGCGAGACCCTGGCCCCTGGCCGGTCTCGCCCCGCTGGGCCGCCGAGAGTTCGAAATACTGGCGGCCTGCGACCTGGCGGCCTGCGACCTGGCGGCCTGAGGCGGCTTGCGGCCTGGTGGCCTGGGCGGCTTGCGGCGGCTTGCCAAGAGCGCCTTGGGGGGAGAAATATTTTCTCCCCCTAATAGTATGTTTTGCATGTTCACCAAAAATTGGCCCCTAGGAGTACAAAACTCCCAAAAAGCTTAAAAACTCGCTTACCTTGTTTTGGGCCCACTCTTCGCGAATACGGGGTTGTACACGCCTGCCCTTTGCTCTTTAGGGTCACTACCTTAGATAGGCAATCAATACTGGTGCGCTGCTCTGCAAGCCAGTCCATGCCCAAAATGACATCGAACTCAACCAAAGGCAAAATCGCTGCTACCAAAACGAAGTCAACTCCGTCCAGCTCCCAACAGATGCGCCCTTTGGCCCCGGTGGTCATGGATGACCCATTAGGCATGCACACTTTCAGCTTCGCGCCCGCTGAGAAAGACTCAACTCCTATTCTCCAGATGAAGCTCTCCGCGAGAAAGGAGTGCGATGCTCCCGTATCGAACAATACCCTAGCGGGGTATCCGGAAACTAAAACGAAGCCTACAACATAGACATCACACAAAAGTCTAAAAGTATGAATCACAAAATTTAAACTTAAATTTTCTTCATACCTGTTACCACATCGGTTTGGCGGATCGCTTCTTGTTGTCCAAGGTTGTAGGCCCTTGGTTGCACCGGTTGGAACTGAGAAGCGCTTGACTCCGCCATCTTCCCTTTCTCCGCGGCACTGGGGCCGGAGCGTACAGTCTTCTCCTTCCTTGCCTCTTGCTCCGCTCCTCCTTGAGGACAAACACGAGCTATGTGCCCCACCTTAGCGCAGTTGTAGTACGTCGGCGGTCCCCTAGAGTGAGAACCTCCAGGCGTCCACTTGCTCTTCTCACCGGATCTGGAAGTGTGAGGCTTCTTCCTCCACCTACTCCCTTCAGACTATCCCTGAGATTGGGGAGGCTTCTCTTCCCCTTGCTTGGGAGTGAAACCCTTACAACGCTGGGTTCGCTCCAGATCACTCTCCAATATCCTGGTAGCCTCAACTAACTCATTGAAACCAGCTATCTTCATGGAAATGAGGGGTTGCCTCAGATTCTCCCTCAGCCCCAGATAGAAGAGATTATCCCTCTCTACATCATCTGCCATCGTCGTTCCCGCGTAACGACCCAAACGGGTGAACTCCTACACATACTCGTCCACCGTCTTGTCTCGCTGCATTAAGTGCAGAAACTGCCTCTGAAGGGCCAACCGTGTAGAAACTGGAATGTACCTCTTTAGAAACGCATCCCCAAATTCCTCCATCGACGGGGTGCGTCCAGGGAACTGGCGGCCGCTATGGCTCACCCACCACAACTTGGCGTCTCCTTCCAACATAAACGCCGCATACTCAGATTTCTTTTCTTCTGGCATCTCTGCCGCCCTCAAAATCTCTTGAATGCGAACCCACCAATCCTCCGCATCTGTTGGCATACCAACTCCCTTGAACGACGGGGGATGGAAGCTCAGGAAATACTTCATGTGTCGGTCTCCATGTCCGACAACCACCCTTTCCGCCAAAGGCTCCACTCGCCTGGCTTCTCCGCCTGGCACGGCCGTCGTCGTGTCCGGTGTAGCAGGGGTTGCTACCTGAGCTGCCTCTGCAGCTTGGGCTGCCACCATCGCTTCTGCAAGCATGCGACAGAAATCGGCCGGGTTTACACCCGTGCCCAAAATACCTGGAGCAGTGGCACTGCTCGCCGAGAGTTCTTCTCTTGCTCTCGACGTTCCCGCCTCGTTGCTTGCACTCTTCAAGAAAACAAGAAACAAGGAATCAGTCTCTAAACTCAAGACTTAAACATAAGGACACTCATGGTCTCGCGTTACTCTTATGTGGATAACTTCTTCACGCATTGACCTTGGATCTAACCTCGCTTTGATACCAAATTGTAATACCTCCCCTGTAATGATTGTATAATATGGGTCCGACCGGGGCCCCACAACATACGGACGCCACAACTTTAGTATTATAAGATGATATAACTACCTACACTCAAAACTCTTTGCACAACATAGCGGAAACACAAACAAGACTAGAAGTTGTCCACCACTATAAGAGTAATAAGAAGATGGCCTTATGGCCTTACAACATAAGAGAGTTCAAACTCAATTAATACAACAGTCATGAAAGTTCTCAAGCACTCCTAGTCTACCTCGGCATGCAAGCCGGACAACATGAGCATCAAAACATACACTGCCATAATGAGTATAGCTACTACACAAGTTAACACTTCATGAGGCTTAGGCCTTTCTGGCCGGTGAGCTAGCTCCTGCTTGCGATCCTTGCCCTATAAAATTATTAGTAACGTGGGTCGGCAAAGGCTGACCTCAAACTGTGTAACAAACACATCTCCTCCCGGCCGCCCCTAACGGACCCCGGGGAACCCTCCAACCTGCAAGTCAGCACTTCGTATGCAATATATAAATATAAACAAGAAGTGCATTAAGAACAAGCTTAGATGTCTCAAACATCATACACGTTCTCTACGGGTTGAACATATAATATAAAAAGGGGCCTACTTATGCAACATGTATGCAACACCCGGGTTTCACCCAAGGCACCCTATAGCGTATGCATCTAGCACATCATCACATCAATTGGGTACTCATCGTTTCCCCATTGGCATAAAGCCGCAAACAAAAAGGGAGACACAATTCCCCCCAACGGAACACAAGCCTCCACATGGAACTCTTACCTAGGCCCCACCCGCTCAAGGTCTTAGACCCGGGCTTGCCTGCAAGCTCTGACGTCTCCTATCAGGATTCCAACAAACACAAACTGACTGATTCTAAGAAGCCTTGTCGGACCCCACCCGCTCATGGCCTCATTGCCCGGGCTTGCCCCCATGCTTGGCATTCTCATCAGTCTCACAGAAGGGGCCTAGTCTCGCCGGGACACTCTCCACACATGACGTGTACGTCACGGGATAGCCAGCCGACCACGGAGACACAGCCACGCCTTGGCACATCACAAACCAAGACAATTCCACCCTAGTCCCTCATTTATATTGCAGCGTTCCCGCGCACCAAGGAAACCATCTACCACCAATGCAGAGCTAACCTTGTCCACCAAGGAAATCATCTACCGTCATTAAGGAGCTAACCTTGTCCGGATCCGACTACACGTACTCACTTGAGAAAAAGGGGAAAACATCACCACATCACAAACGGCATCTTGCCGCAACGGAATCTCTACGAATCATTAAAGTTCGTATGCAACATCACCGAGTCGGACTAACGGTCGCGACTACGGCTTCACCCACCATGCCTAATCCACTAACGGAGCGGATCTCTAATGCAAAACATGTCGGGGACGGACTCAATCGACCCGTAGGTTCCTCTTGAACCTTGGCGATCCAAACCCCTCTCATTTGAGTGTTTGGTGCCCAAAACTAGAAAAGAAAAATGATGCTAAGACATGCATCCTAAAACCGAGAGGAGAAGTGTCGTTACCTTCCGACTCCTCTTCCTAGCCATGGCAAAATAGCCGGATGAAAACCTTCGCAAAGCTCTAGCCTCCACGGATCTGGACTCGGCTCGCAATTTGGAGCATCGAAGCCTCTCCTACATCCCAAACCCTCCTTTACCTTCTTCCTTGCTCTCCCTTCTCTCTAGAATTTAGTAAGAGAAAGCTTGGAGAAGAATGAGGGTTTCCAACCCTATTCTCGGACTTAACTCCCCAAGAGCAGTCCTGGACCATCAGATCCCAAAATAAGGGAAAGAATGGCCACCATCCGTCAAAAAAAAAAACACCTGGGCCGAACACGGCCTGGCACACGCCCGTGTCCAGGGCCGTGTCCCCCATTTGTCGTCACAAATCGACGCGCCTGGAACAACACACGGGCATCCGACACGCCCGTGTTCGACCTGACACGCCCGTGTCCCGACTGACATGGCCGTGTGGTCGGCCGTGTGCCTCCATCGACACAGCCCCAGAAATAACCCGAGAAGGACACGGCCTGGGACACACCCGTGTCCCATGCCGTGTGCGAAGTCTCGACACTCGCCGACAGCCTTTGTGTCGACACTGCGGAAAAACTTCGAGCGAAGTTCGTCGACCATGCGGGACACGCCCTGTGACACGCCCATGTCACAGGTCGTGTGCCCCTGTCTCGACACTCGACACTCGTCGAGTGAATTTCGTCGAGTGGACTCTCGACACTCGACTGACACGGCCTTGGACACGCCCGTGTCCTAGGCTATGTACCTTGTCTCGACACATCGTCGAGCGAAAATCGTCGACTCCCCGGACCGATCGTCGATACGGGCTCGACACGCCCTGAGAGACGCCCGTGTCTCAGGTCGTGTGCCTTGTCTCAACACATCGTCGAGCGAAATTCGTCGACCTCTCGACCAAAACGTCGACTGGAGCCCGACACGCCCTGGGACACACCCATATCCCAGGTCGTGTGCCCCCTGCCAGAAACCAAACTTGGTCAGAAAACGCTGGTCGACCCTCTCTTAAATTTTGGGGTGTTACACATTCAAGAATAATCAGATTAGAAATCTGGAGGTTAGACTTCAGAAAGAGAAAGAGATTGTGGCTAGTTTTTCTAAGCCAAAATCTGTATTACCCTTAATAGATGACTTTATGTCACAAAAGGGTAAGGCTGGATTAGGGTTTAAGAAAACTGCATGTACTGCTAAGTCCAAATCTAAAGGCAAAGCCCCAGCACAAAACAAGAAACCTGTTGTAGATAATTCAGCTAGGGTTGTACCTAAACAAAGGTACAACAAGTTTGAGTGCTGGTGTTGTGGCAAGGTAGGTCATTTTGCCTTAGATTGTTGGCACAATTCTAGTGTCAAGGAGAGTAGTAATCTGTCTGCTAGAAGAGCTACAGGCAGATTTGTCAAATTTCAGACTAACATGAACCAAGGACCCAAAACTTATTTGGGTTATAAGGTTAAGTAGTCTTTATTGCAAGTGAGTCCAAGTGGCCATGCCCCTATATAGTACTTGGACATTGGATGTTCCAGGCACATGACTAGAACAAGGGGGTTGCTGAAGGACTACACAGCTATCATGGATGGCCCTAAAGTAACCTTTGGTGGTTCAGAAAAAGGAATCATCAAAGGATTTGGTAACATTTCTAATAATCAGATTACTATCTCTCAAGTGGCCTATGTAAAGGGTTAGAAACACAACCTTATAAGCATAAGTCAGTTGAGTGATTTAGGATATGACATTTCATTTATTAAGAATGGATGTCATATCAAAAGGTCAAGTGATCAAAAAGTCATATTGACAGGATATAGGAAGAGAAATGTGTACTGTCTTAACTTTGTGTGTGAGAACAATGTTTCTCCTATTTGTCTTGTAGCTGATGAGAGAGCCTCTCATTGTGTTAAATGGCACAAGAGGCTGGCCCATCTTAACTATAAGACTATTGGTCAACTCTTTAGCAAAGAGTTAGTGAGGAATGGTCCTCAAGTTAAGTGTATAAAGGATGAGATATGCTTAGCTTGTCAAAAAGGCAAGCAGACCAAATTCACCTTTCATAGCCTTGAAAACAAGGATTCAGTGAGGTGTCTATACCTCTTGCATATGGATCTTTTTGGTCCTATGCCAGTTCATAGTCTAGGTATGAAGGTCTACACATTTGTGGTGGTAGATGACTATTCTAGATATTCCTGGGTGTTCTTTCTAAGACAAAAATCTAAAACCCCAACTGTCTTATATAGTTTTGTTAAACAAATTCAGAATGAGTTGAATAGTGCAGTAGTCAAAATCATAAGTGACCATGATACTAAATTTCAGTCTAGAAAAAACACTGATAGAACTCTATTGAGTGACACTTCTCTCCCAGAATATTTCTGGGCTGATGCAGTAAACACTGCATGTCATGTGATCGATAGGGCTACTATCACCAAGAGCCACAAAAAGACTCCCTATGAGATTGTAAAGGGCAGAAAACCAAACTTATCCTATTTTAGGATCTTTGGTTGCAAGTGTTATATACTTAACAATGGCAAGTCTTATCTAATTAAGTTTGCTGTCAAATCCCAGGATGGGATCTTTGTTGGGTACAGCAATAATAGTAAGGCTTATAGGGTCTACAACTTGATTACTCAAGTTGTAGAAGAGTCTGTATATATAGTCTTTGATGAAATAAGACTGATTAACTGTGAGTTGTCAAATAGTACTTGCAGTTCTACAGGTATAAATGAGAGAATGGACAAGCTTACCATTACAGAAGATTCTACTGCAAATCAGGAAGTGAAAAATGATGGTTGCTGTCCAGGGGGAGTACAAGACTCTCCAGATGTTGAAGAAAACCAAGAGGTGCACCTTAATGAAGAGGCTGGAGGTGTTCAACCTGAAATAGACTACCTCCAGCTAATAGACACTTAAAGGATCATCCAGCAAATCAGATAATTGGTGATCCAAGACAAGGAGTGCAAACAAGAAGCAGGAATCTGAGCACAGTTCTTTGCTCCAGCTTCCTATCACAAGTGGAACCAAAGAAATTTGAAGAAGCTGTTCTAGACCCACATTGGATTGATGCCATGCAAGAGGAGCTGAATCAGTTCAGAAGATGCAAGGTCTGGAAGTTAGTTCCTAAACCAAAAGACCACAACATCATTGGAACAAAGTGGATCTTTAGGAATAAATTGGATGAGAATGGGATCATTGTGAAGAATAAAGCAAGACTTGTTACAAAAAGATATAGGCAGGAAGAAAGTATTGACTTTGATCAAACTTTTACTCCAGTAGCAAGACTGGAAGCAATTAGGATGTTTCTTGCTTATGCAACATATCAAGGTTTCAAGGTATTCCAAATGGATGTAAAATCAGCATTCCTGAATGGAAATCTAAAAGAAGAAGTCCATGCAGAGCAGCCCTCAGGTTTTGTTGATCCTCTCAAACCTGATTATGTTTTTAGACTTAATAAAGCTTTGTATGGGTTGAAACAAGCCCCAAGGGCTTGGTATGAAACCCTGTCTAGTTTCCTCATTGAGAACAAATTCTCAAGGGGGAAAATAGACAAGACTCTATTCCTTAGGGAGTCCAAAGGAAAGATTATTCTAATCCAAATATATGTTGATGACATAATATTTGGGTCTACTGAAAGTAATCTTTGCAGAAAGTTTGCAAAACTTATGCAAGGAAAATTTGAAATGAGCAGTATGGGAGAACTTAGGTTTTTCTTGGGTCTCCAAGTAAGATAGACTGAAGATGGCTTGTCTATAACTCAGTCTAAGTTCACCCTGTAGTTAATTAAAAAGTATGGTATGGAATCATCCACTACCATGAGAACTCCTATGGGGTCAAGTGTGTCTCTTAGCAAAGATGATGTAGGGAAACCTGTAGATGAAACTTTGTATAGAGGGATAGTTGGCTCCCTCCTATATCTGACTGCTAGTAGACCAGATATCATGTATGCTACATGTGTCTGTGCTAGGTACCAATCCTGCCCTAAAGAATCTCATCTGACTGCAGTGAAAAGGATTTTGAGATATCTTAAGGGCACACCTAATCTAGGCCTTTGGTACCCTAGGAATGAAGATTTTCTACTGACAGACTATTTAGATGCAGATTTTACAGGTTGCAAAGAAGATAGAAAAAGTACTACAAGCACCTGTCAATTTCTAGGTGGAAGACTAGTGTCTTGGAGCAGTAAGAAGCAGACCAGTGTGGCAATATCCACTGCTGAGTCTGAATATGTGACAGCAAGAAGTTGATGTGCACAGTTGTTATGGATTCAACACCAGCTAGAAGACTATGGTATTTAAGTAAATAGAACACCTTTGCTTTGTGATTCTACAAGTGCAATTTCTATAGCTAATAATCCTGTTTCACATAGTAGTACTAAGCATATAGAAATTAGATACCATTTTCTTAGAGAACATGTAGAGAAAGAGGACATCTCACTAGAATTTGTTAAAACAGATTATCAAATTGCAGATATGTTTACTAAGCCTCTAGATGAAACTAAATTCATTAAGTTTAAAATTGAATTAGGAATGTTGAACATAGAGTATTTTAACAAAATTGGCTAAGTAAAATGGTGTCGACACAAGGAATTGTCTGTGTCAACACATAGTAGTGGTGTCGACATTCCAGAGAAATGATGTCGACACATCTAGAAAATCTGTGTCGACACTTCAGAGAAGTAGTGTCGACAGATCCAGAGTAGGTGTCGACACATCCAGAGTTGGTGTCGACACTTAGGTTCAACACAGATTTCGTCGAGTGGAGTATCTGTAATGCCCCGAAACTCAAAGGAGCGACCGGGGACGTTTTGGGCCAGTTTTGGGTTCTAGCTGCAGGCACACGGCCTGGGGCACGGGCGTGTCCCAGGGCGTGTCAAGCGTGTGTCGACACTCAGTCAGGAAGTCTACATTTTGAGCTCGACATTGTGTCGAGACTGGGCACACGGCCTGCGATACGGGCGTGTCGCAGGGCATGTCGACCCGTGTCAACACTTAGCCCGCGAAGTCGACACTCTACGTTCGACGAAGTGTCGAGACATGGCACACGGCCTGCGACACGGGCGTGTCGTAGGGCGTGTCAACCCGTGTCGACACTCGTCCCGGGAAGTCGACACTCTGCTCGATGATGTGTCGAGACAAGGCACACGGCCTAGGACACGGGCGTGTCCAAGGCCATGTCATTAGGTCGACGATCTTCGCTCAACGAAGTGTCGAGTGTCGAGACCGTGTACACGGCCTGGAGCCCAGGCGTGTTGAGGTGACACGGGCAAGGACACGAGCGTGTCCTAGAACCCGTGCAGTGCTCGGGTTGTTTTCTGGGAAAAATGATGGGGGTACACGGCAGGCCACACGGCCATGTCAGGTGGAACACGGGCGTGTCAGGTCGAACACGGGCGTGTTCGATACCCGTGTGAAGTTCCAGGCGAGCCGATTTTGACGGCGAATGAGGCACACGGCCCTGGACACGGGCGTGTGCCAGGCCGTGTGCGGTCCAGATTGGGCATTTCAGTCCCGAATCAAAGCCTTTCATTTCTTTAATTGATGATCCAACGGCTGGGGGTTGTTCCTGAAGGGATATACCCGGGATTGGACTTAGAAACCCTCACTTTTCATAAGTTATCATCTTTCTAAAGCTTAGAGAGAGAGGAGAGCCAAGGAAGGAAGAAGGAGCTAGATCCGGCCATTGGGGGAGCTTCGAAGCTCCAAATCGCGAGCTGACTCCGGATCCACGGAGGCAAAGCTAGTGCGGTGCTTTTCATTCGCTTACTTTTCCATGGCGCCAAAGAGGAACGGTAGGGTAACGATTCTCTTCTTGAGCATGAGTAGCTCTCCTTCTTTGCATAGGAAGCCCGCTTTCGCGAGTTTGCGGAGAGTTGGAGGCGTTCCTTCGGGTAGATATGTGAATTCCCCGTTGTTTAGAGTCCGTAAGCGAGAACGGACATAGGCATGATGTGTGAAGCCTACCCGGACATGTTGGTCTGGATCGGTGATGTTGCATTGCATAAATGCCGGAGAAGACTCCGTGCTATTGGTTGTTTTTCGGGTTTTCTATGCGGTAGATTGCAGCAGGGAGCCTTGGGGATTAACCCAAAGGTGCACCCGGAAAACTGGGCGGATGCGAGATCTTGCCAACTTGGTGGCCTGAGATCCAACTTGAACATAACCGGGTTATGTGAATTGTGATGGAAATGGGACTCGGTGGAATTTTGACCCGCGCAAACGGCTTAAATTGTCATTGCGATGTGAGCACGGGTTAGATGGAACCGTACCCGTTCTATGTCGTTCGGATTAGAGCTGTTGGCATAGATTAGGGTCTTCGGCGGTCAATGGCTTAAATTGTCGTGACCCAGGCCAGGAAGACAAAATGCTCATAGGTTTGGCTGTCAAAGTGGCGGTGGTGAGTCCGGAATGTCTATGGCTTTAATTGACGTGACATCGACCGGTTCACCGAGAATGTGCCCTGTGAGCACGGGGCGTGTGGCCGTACGAGCCAACGTCTGTGATGAATTGAATATTGTTATATATTACTCGCCTATGCTAATGAAATGCAGGGAAGGAGCATCGCCGCCGCGATTTGGGTGCGGGATCGTTATAATTTGGTCAGCATTGCTGACTGTTGCCTTGTTTTGCCACCGTGCGGTGGTTTGTTGCTTGCAGGTGCTGCTGTACCAAGCGGTCAATAGCGGGCTAAAGCCCAAGTGCGAAGCCGGCCCTCGAAGGCCTAATTGGAAGTGTTTACTGTTTTATTCATGTATGACCGGCCTGCGTACCGTGGTTTGTAAACCATGTAATATCAAGTGAAACATTTTGTAAGGCCTTAAGGCTTGTGTCGGTATTTGTATAACATTCCTATTTTGTATTAGTGGACATTCATGCTTTAATGCTGGGTTCTTATTTGCAACGTTTATAAACTGCTTCCGCTAGAATGCTCTGTGTAGGACGTTGAGATTGGTTGGATGGTTTCCATGAGTAACCACCCGGTCTGTCTGTGGCATACGGCGTTGGGCCTCGGCCGGACCTACTGCTATATGCTATGCGACGGATATGGGGCATTACAATTTGGTATCAGACTACTGGTTTTGGTCGGGCTTAAAGTGAATTCGTGGGCTAATTCTTTTTAAGGGGTGGTGAGCACATTGTGTGCGTCATCGTTATAACAGTAAAAGAACCCATGAATATCCACTTAGGAATGCAAATACGCGTGTTTGAGGAACCTGCGTGTTCCTATAATTGCTGTTTGCAATTTATTTGGTCACTTAACGGTGTTTTGTACCACTATAGGTGACCAGAAGTGGCGTTGGGCCGTCAGAACGCTGAGTTTCTGAGGCTAGCAGTGCACCAGATGTTGCTCCTACAACACCTCTATCGGCTGAGAATATATGATTGGTGGTTGAAGCGGTGTTGGCTGTGATAAATGCGCAGCCTGCAAGGAAAACGCAGCAGCCCGCTCCTGCGATGGAGCAGGAACCTCTTCAAGAGGCTGAGCCGAGGAGAGTGGAGCAAGTGGTTGTGGAACCGGTGGTGCCAAGGAGGGCAACCGAGAGGCAGCTTAAGCATGTTATGAGCTTTAACCCTTCGGTATTCTCTGAGTTGGGAACCCCATCTCAGGCTGAAGACTGGCTCTCCAGGGTGAAGAGAGTCATGACAGCAACGGAGACGGAGGAGTGGCAAATGACCACCATCGCTACGTTCCTTCTGGACGGTGAAGCGAGAATGTGGTGGGAAGGATTGGAGCTGCACTTACTGAGAGGTAGGCAACTTGGTGATGTCTCGATGGAAGAGTTCTCGAGATTGTTCTTGGCTAGATTACTCCCTTCGACGCAGAAGATAGCGTTGGAGAATGAGTTTCTGAAGTTGGTTCAGGGTGAGAAGAGCGTGGATGAATATCTCCACGAGTTTACTCGTCTGAGTCGTTATGCTAGCTCCACTATCGCAGATGAGGAGAGCAAAACGAATCGATTCTACGAAGGCTTGAGAGATGAGTTGAGATTACTACTCTCGGGGCCGATGACGCAGGGTTTCTTAACCTTGGTCAACACTGCCCGGTCCTTGGAGAAGGACATGAAGAATGTGCAGGCAAAGAAAAGCTTGGGTGAGAAGAAATCTTAATTCAAAGTGCCGACTACTTCAAAGTCCGGTTATCGGAGGTCTTTCAAGAAGCATAGGACTTCGGGTCCAGCTCCTTCTGGTGCCTCTAGGGCGACTATGAGTCGGACCCCGGGTGCGTGTTTTACTTGTGGAAAGACGGGGTATTTTGCCCATGACTGTTGGAGCGGACGTCCTAAGTCCGAGAGAAGGCCGGGAGCTACTTATGAAGAGAAGGGCAAGGCGGTGGAGTCAACCGCATCCCACTATGCTCCGGCCCAACCAAGGGTGTATAATCTTGGCCAACAGGAGGCCATCAAACAGGCTGATGTGGTGACAGGTACGGTTTAAATTATAGCAAGTCAATTTCTTTAAATACTTGTTATACACATGTTACCTTACCACTGCTTGTTTAGGATTTGTATTGATTTGTGAAAATCCGGCACGAGCACTCTTCGATACGGGAGCTTCACACTCCTTCTTATCCGAAGGATTTATATCACGCATTGGAGTCCCTTCTTCGATGGCGAAGGATAAGTTGGATGTGTTGTTGCCCAATGGGTGTTCGATGCGAGCGGATAGGATCTGCGAGGTTAAGATTCGTATTGGGAATCAGGAGTTCGACCTGCAGGCGTCTTTACTTCCGTTGGTGGAGTTCGACGTTATATTTGGCATGGACTTGCTCTCGGAGCAGCAGGCCTATATTGACTGTGGTCGCAAGGAAGTCAAGCTGGGAGCAAGTCGTGAAACGACTTTTACGGGCTTAAAGGGGTCGAGCAAGATGTTGATGTCTGCTCTTCAGGTGGTGAAGGCGGTTCGTGCTGGTGCAGAACTGTTCTTTACACTAGTGGAGGTTGCAAAGCCGAAGCCCGCGTTGGATTGTATTTCAGTGGTATCAGAATACCCTGATGTGTTCCCCGCAGATCTTCTTGGAGCCCCGCCTCAGCGGGAGATAGATTTCACGATTGAGCTAGTGTCAGGTGCAAAGCCTGTGTCACGATCTCCTTATCGGCTAGCGCCTAAGGAAATGGCGGAGCTGAAAGTTCAACTGCAAGAGTTGTTGGATCAAGGGTATGTGCGCCCGAGTTCTTCGCCTTGGAGCGCACCGGTCCTCTTTGTTAAGAAGAAGGACGGAAGCTTGAGGCTATGTATTGATTATCGGGAGCTCAACAAGCTGACGGAGAAGAACAAGTACCCAATCCCCCGGATTGATGATCTTTTTGATCAGTTAGTCGGGTCGACGGTGTACTCGAAGTTGGATCTCAAGGCTGGGTACTATCAGCTGCGAATAAGGGAGAGTGATATCCCGAAGACAGCGTTTAGTACGAGATACGGGCATTATGAGTTTACGGTCATGCCGTTTGGGCTGACTAATGCGCCGTCAGTGTTCATGGATTTGATGAACAGGACTTTCAGGGAGTACTTGGACCATTTCGTGATCGTCTTCATCGACGATATTTTGGTGTACTCGCAAAGTGAGGAAGATCACTTCAAGCATCTTCATTTGGTTTTGGAGACGCTAAGGAGAAATCAGTTGTATGCCAAGTTCTCGAAGTGCGAGTTTTGGCTATCCTCAGTGGCGTTCCTCGGGCATATAGTGAGTGGAGAGGGTATTGTTGTGGATCCGGTGAAGATTGTTGAGATACGGGAGTGGCCTGAGCTTGCTACGGTAGCGGAAGTCCGGAGCTTTTTGGGGCTTGCCGGCTATTATAAGCGCTTCGTAGAGAACTTCTCGCGGATAGCATTACCTCTCACTACTTTGACGAGGAAGGAGCATAAGTTTGTTTGGAAGCCGGAGTGCGTGCGAGCTTTTGAGGAGTTGAAGTGTCGGTTGACCAATGCGCCTGTGCTGAGTTCGCCATGTGGGACCGAAGGCTATGATATTTACAGTGATGCTTCGGGCAGCGGTTTGGGTTGCGTACTACTGCAACACGGAAGTGTAATAGCTTATGGCTCGAGACAGCTAAAAGTGCATGAAAGGAACTATCTGGTCCATGACTTGGAGTTAGCGGCCGTGATTTTTGCCTTGAAGCTGTGGAGACACTATTTGTACAGTGTGAAGATTGATATCTACACCGATCACAAGAGCCTGAAGTATCTTATTGATCAGAAGGATCTGAATATGCGGCAGCGTAGATGGATGGAGTTCCTGGGGGACTATACATTCAAGATCCACTACGTGCCTGGTAAAGGGAATGCGGTTGCGGACGCATTGAGTCGCCGAGCCACAGCTCAAGCCAATTGGCTATCGCTGTATGATGAGCGGTTGGTGCGGGAGTTGGAGGCGTTGGAGATTGTTTGTGTGGATAGACAATCAAGTGCTGAAGCAGTTCTGAATTGGACTGAAGTCCAATATGACCTGGCTGATCGTATTCGGCAGGCTTTGGATATGGATGCTCATATGAAGCAGTTCATGGTAGAGGCTCTGGATGGGTCAAATTCCCAATTCGTCGTGGAGGACGGATTACTTTGGAAGGACGGTCGTCTGTGCGTCCCAAATGTGGGTAATTTGCGGGTGGAGTTGTTGTACGAGGCACACCATACCAAGTACTCGATTCACCCGGGGAGCACGAAGATGTACCGTGATGTGAAGAAACTGTTTTGGTGGCCGGGTTTGAAAAAGGATGTGGCGCTCTACGTAGCGAAGTGCCAAACCTGCGCCTTGGTGAAGGTGGAGTGCCAAAAGTCAGGAGGATTTCTTAAGTCCTTGCCTATTCCGGAGTGGAAATTTGACGACATCTCTATGGACTTTGTGCACGGTTTGCCAAGGTCGCAAAAGGGGAACGACGTCATTTGGGTGGTTGTTGATCGGTTAACGAAGGTGTCGCATTTCATTCCGCATAGGAAGGATGATCCGGTGGAGAAGTTGGCAAAGCTTTATGTGGATAACATTGTACGGCTTCATGGTGTGCCACACAGCATCGTGAGTGATCGAGATGGGCGGTTTACGTCCAATGATTGGAGGCTTGTGCAGCAAATGTTGGTAACAAAGCTAAAATTCAGCACAGCCTTCCATCCGCAAACGGATGGGCAGACCGAGAGGGTCAATAGAACCATGGAAGACATGCTCCGCATGTGTGTCTTGGATTTCGGAAAGCAATGGGAAGACCACCTTTATTTGGTGGAGTTCGCATACAACAACAGCTGCCAAGCGAGTATTCAAATGGCGTCCTTCGAGGCCCTTTATGGTAGAAAATGTCGCACGTCGTTGTCTTGGTTAGAAACGGGTGAGTCAAAGTTGTATAAGCGATCAGAAGTGGAGGATGCTACTTCTTTGGTGAGAACCATTCGGGAGAGGTTTCTTATCGCTCAGGACCGGCAAGCGAAGTACTATAATGCCAAGCACAGGAACGTAGAGTTCGCTGTGGGCGACTATGTGTACTTAAAAATCAAGCCGTTCAAGGGTGTCTCGCGGGTGCGGCGATTGAAAAAGCTAAGCCCGAGGTACCTTGGGCTATTTGAGGTTCTGGAGCGAGTTGGTGAAGCGGCCTATCGGTTGAAGCTTTCAGTGGAGCTAAGTGGTTTACATGATGTATTCCATATTTCGGTGCTTCGGAAGGCAGTGCAAGAGCCTACGCAAGTGATCGCGGTTGATCAAGTGTCGGTGGATAGTGGGCTGACGACAAAGGTCAGGCCCGTGCGGATTGAGGACTCGGAGGTCAAGCGGCTGCGCAATAAAGAGATCAGGAAGGTCAAGGTCCGGTGGGACAATTGCGGTCGTGAGGAGCTCTCTTGTGAGAGAGAGCAGACTATGCTTGACGAATATCCGGAGTTGTTCCGCTCAGGTACAAATTTTGGTTTTGTACATGTCTTTCCTTTATATAATTTTGAGGACGAAATTCTTTTAAGAGGGGGAGAGTTGTAATGACCCGAAACTCAAAGGAGCGACGGGGGACGTTTTGGGTCAGTTTTGGGTTCTGACTACAGGCACACGGCCTGGGACACGGGCGTGTCCCAGGGCCTGTCAAGCGTGTGTCGACACTCAGCCGGGAAGTCGACATTTTGAGCTCGACATTATGTCGAGACTGGGTACACGGCCTGCGACACGGGCGTGTCGCAGGGCGTGTCGACCCGTATCGACACTTAGCCCGCGAAGTCGACACTCTATGTTCGACGAAGTGTCGAGACATGGCACACGGCCTGCGACACGGGCGTGTCGCAGGGCGTGTCAACCCGTGTCGACACTCGTCCCGGGAAGTCGACACTCTGCTCGACGATGTGTCGAGACAAGGTACACGGCCTAGGACACGGGCGTGTCCAAGGCCGTGTCATTAGGTCGACGATCTTCGCTCGACGAAGTGTCGAGTGTCGAGACCGTGTACACGGCCTAGAGCCCAGGCGTGTTGTGGTGACACGGCCAAGGACACGGGCGTGTCCTAGAACCCGTGCAGTGCTCGGGTTGTTTTCGGGGAAAAATGATGGGGGTACACGGCCGGCCACACGGCCGTGTCAGGTGGAACACGGGCGTGTTAGGTCGAACACGGGCGTGTTCGATACCCGTGTGAGGTTCCAGGCGAGCCGATTTTGATGGCGAATGAGGCACATGGCCCTGTACACGGGCGTGTGTCAGGCCGTGTGCGGTCCAGATTGGGCATTTCAGTCCCTAATCAAAGTAGTTCATTTCTTTAATTGATGATCCAACGGCTGGGGGTTGTTCCTGAAGGGATATACCCGGGATTGGACTTAGAAACCCTCACTTTTCATAAGTTATCATCTTTCTAAAGCTTAGAGAGAGAGGAGAGCCAAGGAAGGAAGAAGGAGCTAGATCCGGCCATTGGGGGAGCTTCGAAGCTCCAAATCGCGAGCCGACTCCGGATCCACGGAGGCAAAGCTAGAGCGGTGCTTTTCATCCGCTTACTTTTTCATGGCGCCAAAGAGGAACGCTAGGGTAACGATTCTCTTCTTAAGCATGAGTAGCTCTCCTTCTTTGCATAGGAAGCCCGCTCTCGCGAGTTTGCGGAGAGTTGGAGGCGTTCCTTCGGGTAGATATCTGAAGTCCCCGTTGTTTAGAGTCCGTAAGCGAGAACGGACATAGGCATGATATGTGAAGCCTACCCGGACATGTTGGTCTGGATCGGTGATGTTGCATTGCATAAATCCCGGAGAAGACTTCGTGTTATTGGTTGTTTTTCGGGTTTTCTACGCGGTAGATTGCAGCAGTGAGCTTTGGGGATTAACCCAAAGGTGCACCCGGAAAACTGGGCGGATGCGAGATCTTGCCAACTTGGTGGACTGAGAGTCAACTTGAACATAACCGGGTTATGTGAATTGTGATGGAAATGGGACTCGGTGGAAGTTTGACCCGCGCAAACGGCTTAAATTGTCGTTGCGATGTGAGCACGGGTTAGATGGAACCGTACCCATTCTATGTCGTTCGGATTAGATCCGTTGGCATAGATTAGGGTCTTCGGCGGTCAATGGCTTAAATTGTCGTGACCCAGGCCAGGAAGACAAAATGCTCATAGGTTTGTCCGTCAAAGTTGCGGTGGTGAGTCCGGAATGTCTATGGCTTTAATTGACGTGACATCGACCGATTCACCGAGAATGTGCCCTGTGAGCACGGGGCGTGTGGCCGTGCGAGCCAACGTCTGTAATGAATTGAATATTGTTATATATTACTCGCCTATGCTAATGAAATGCAGGGAAGGAGCATCGCCGCCCCGAGTTGGGGGCGGGATCGTTATAATTTGGTCAGCATTGGTGACCGTTGCCTTGTTTTGCCACCGTGTGGTGGTTTGTTGCTTGCAGGTGCTGCTGGACCAAGCGGTCAATAGCAGGCTAAAGCCCAAGTGTGAAGCCGGCCCTCGAAGGCCTAATTGGAAGTGTTTACTGTTTTATTCATGTATGACCGGCCTACGTGTCGTGGTTTGTAAACCATGTAATATCAAGTGAAACATTTTGTAAGGCCTTAAGGCTTGTGTCGGTATTTGTATAAC
Organism: Platanthera guangdongensis; assembly: GCA_039583875.1. NCBI lineage: Eukaryota > Viridiplantae > Streptophyta > Magnoliopsida > Asparagales > Orchidaceae > Platanthera > Platanthera guangdongensis. The sequence continues at coordinate 131,746,118 of CM077148.1, read as the reverse complement.
ATTCCTATTTTGTATTAGTGGACATTCATGCTTTAATGCTGGGTTCTTATTTGCAACGTTTATAAACTGCTTCCGCTAGAATGCTCTGTGTAGGACGTTGAGATTGGTTGGATGGTTTCCATGAGTAACCACCCGGTCTGTCTGTGGCATACGGCGTCGGGCCCCGGCCGGACCTACTGATATATGCTATGCGACGGATAGGGGCGTTACAGTATCGACTAATCGTCGAGCGCAGATGTATAAGTGTCGACACATAAGTTCTGTCGACTATATTGGTGTCGATACATAGTAGTAACACCATTATCGAGACTTAAGTAGTCAGTGTCGACACTTTTCAACAGTGTCGACACATTTAGAGGATTATAACGTGCTTTTTCACCTTCGTTTTTAGAAAGGTATAAATAGGTCAACACCATTGTCTGTCGACACGCTCTCTATAGTTTCGAGACCAAAACTTTGTGTCGACAAATTCTCTCATCTACATTCAAGATTTCACTCAACCCTTGAAAGTGCAAGTTAGATCTGATATACTCTAGAGGGGGGTGAATAGAGTATGGTGCTTGCTAAAAACTTTTTAAAACTGTTGTTGTATTCCTAAGTGAACAGGAAAGCAAATAACATAAAGTAAATCTAAATACAGAATAATCACAGATCAATCACAAAGCAATCTCAAACCACAGCCAGAAATAAAAGAAAGATATGCAACCAGATGACACAAGGAGCTATAGTGGTTCCCCAACCAATCTGGGTACATCCACTCTTCTACCACCCTAAGTAGGAATCCACTGCAGGATGAGTTGATCAGGTGTCTTGGGCACCAATGAGCTTTTGATAAGGTGCTCAAAAACCAAACAAGATTTTTTGATCAGGTGTCTTGACACCACTGAGTTTTGATGAGGTCTCAGAAACCAATCACAAACTTTTGAAGGGAGTTTGAAAGACCCTTTACAGCAAAGAGAGAGAGAGAGAAAGGGATGAGATGATCTTCTCTGTCAACAGTCAGAGAGAAGATAGTGGATGTTGTCAAAGCTCCCCCTGAGATCTTGAGTTGTTCAGGAAGTGAAGCTTTGCAGTAGGGTGATAGGCCTTCAGATGATTTGATCTCCAGCAAAAGATGATTTCAGCAGCAACTGAAATGTGAGGTGTCTGGAGTCTTGAATGATGATGGCCTTTGAACACTTGAATCAAGAGAGATCTGAAAATTTCAGTTAGTTGATCTCCTTTTGTGATGTGTGTTCTTGTATGAATTTTTGAGACTGAGAATGTCTGCAACTCTCTTTCTTTCTCTTGTGTAATTGTTGTTGTAAGAGTTGTAATTCTTTTGTTGTTGCAGAGAAATATTGTTGCAGAAGTTGTTGCAGAATATGTGTGTCTAACTCTCTTAGAAGAGAATGAAAAACTAAACTTTTATTCCTTTGATCTGAATAGAAATGATCCTCTGTCCAAGATAGCCGTTAGACTATCATAAATGACCTCCTTAACTGCATTTGTCTTCTGGAGGAAAGTCCAATAAAATATTCCTTGAAAATTCCTTTAAACTTGCTCCAGATTAATTAAAAACGGCTACAGGATCTCTGACATAAATACTGAGAATAATTCCACAACTGTCTGAATTTGAATCTTGAAAATCGTCTAACTCTTCAGAAAAATGTCGAACTAAGCTCCACTATCATTGAACTGAGCTCAGAGACTGAACTTAGATAGAAACAGAGATCGTCGATCTGAGCTCAACTATCGTCGAACTGAGCTCAGAGGTAGAGAATCAAACTGGAGTCAAGATCGTCGATCTGAGCTCGAAGATTGTCGAATGGAGTTCGACGACTCGTTGAAGTTGAGCTCAGAGATCGTCGAATGGAGTTTGACGATTCGTCGAAGGGAGCTCAGCGATCGTCGAATGGAGTTCGACGATTCGTCGTACTGAGCTCGACGAAATGACTTGGTCTCCAAAACTGAAAAACTCTGGTCTTGAGGGCAGCTTCCAAACCTAACTACTAACCCTTAGACTCAATTCTAATTGACCTTTAGATTTATACAATGAGGTCAAGATAGGTTTCCTAAGAGACATAGTGATCCTTGCCCAAATCAGTAATAGGGTGTTCCAACAATCTCCCCCTATTTGGGTTAGGATTACTATTTACAGATAAAAGCATACAAAGTAGAAATGCAACAAAAAAACATTGCAGAATCACAGACATTATCTCAGATAGTTCAGAAAACAAAATATACTGTCACCTTACATAGTCATTCTTTTTCCTTGCCCTTTATAAGTACTATTTCTCTGTTGGGATTGAGAGCTTCCTTCTTAGATCTTCTATCATCAGCTGCACCTAGAGATGTTTGTTGCTTTGGCCTGGGCACTACAGCTTCTGGATGCAGCTTCATGTAGCTTTCTGAATCAAAGAATTTACTGGATGAATATCTTTCAAGTTCCTTCTTCCTTTGATCTGATAAGGTAGTTATATTGGAAGTATCTTTTCCTTGCTCTCTAGATTTCTTGATCTGATCTAAAGCAGCCAATTCTTTCATCCTAGCTGTCTATGAAGTAGGATTGTTTTTTGGATCCTCAAATGGAACTGGAGGCTCATATCTATTTGAATGATTGTCTGGAGGGCTCTGGAAGAGACTAAATCTTTCAACTTATAAGGAAAGGGACCAGAAGTTGTGTCAGATGGATCTTGTCCTTCCCTTGAATATGGATGTTGCCCGGAATACCCTTTGGAATAAACTTGAAATTCTCTTTGATTTCCTCTGTAATTTCCTCTTCTTGACTGGTAGCCTCTAGATTGACTTCCTCTGTATTGGGATCTTCCTTGAGGTTGATAAGAGCTTTGGCTTCTGGCAGAAGGTTGAGATGCAGAACTTCCACTTGCACCTGCATCAGGTGAAGGAGTAGGAGGAGGAGGATTGAACTGGGATGATCCTTTATCATATTTTCTCTTCTTCTTCATAGCCTTCAATTGATTTTTGGAGTATTACATCCAATGTTCTGTGATAGGGCAATTATGCAGTATATAGTATGGTATGTCATTTGTGTCTTTTACTTTTGCTGGGGGAACTCTCTTCATTGCTTTTCTTCTGGCCTTTCTTTTCCTTGCAATTGTAGCAGAGGAATCATCTGAATCAGTCCTGAACTGATCACTGTCTGAGCTTGGAGGATTATCATATACTGCATCAATCTTTTTGAGATAATCTATCTGTTGTTGTGACTGAGCAGGAGAGACAGCAGAAACAGCAATAGTAGCAGCAGCAACAGCAGGAAGAGGAATAGAAGTAGCACTAGCAGAAGGAGTTACATCAGCAGATTCAGATACAAAACTTTCAGAAACAACACTATCAGATCTAACAGAAGGTACAGCAGCAGTAGTATCAGATGAAGCTAGAAGATCAACTTCAGAAGGAGTGACAGCAGCAGTAACAGCAGGCTCAAGATCAAATGTCTCTGTCATATGTATATCTTCAGATACTAAAGCAGCAGTAACAGAACTATCAACAGTAGTATGAGCATCAGCAGTAAGAGCAACAGAAACAGAAGGAGCAGCAGTATATAGGGAATTTACAAAAGAATCTATTAAACTAGTGTCACAGCTTGAAATAGGCACAATGGCCTTAGAGAGATCTTCAGATTGCTGGTCTTCAGTGTGCTGGACTGGAAGACAGTTGAAATAAGTAGAATCAAAAATTGATAACAGTGACCTGAGGTTCACTGTGATAACTGCAACTGGAGGTACTGGAGCTTGAGCTTGAACTGAAGTAACAGCAGCAGCAGGCAATCTTTCCACTTCATGAGGCATCTCCCCTGCCTAGATTCAGTGGCAAATGGATCAAGTCACCCATAAGAAGGGATTGCCTGAGAAGGAAGAAGAGAGGAGAGCCTGTCAGACAGTTCTTGTACTGTTTTTATCAGTGGAGCCAAATAGGCCTCCATCAAGAGTGATAGCCTGGGAGCTATCAGCTCATAGAGCCTGTCTGCAAGAGCTGGAAGATCTACATGCTCAAGAGGGACTTGAGTAGAGGTAGGAATTGAAGGTGGGGCAATAGGAGATGTTGGTGGAGAACTTGTGGATGGTGGAAATGAAGGTTGAGAGATGGGAATTGCGGAAATGGAAGATAATGGAATGGAAACAGATGGTGTGAAGGATGGTTGTGCAATGATATCTTGAAGTAGTTGTTGGTATGAGGTAGATGAAGATGGTAGCTCAGCAGGGGATGAGGGAGAATCATCCATATAGGAATCATCTATAAGGTTGAAAGATGGAATGTGAGAGGATGAATCAATATCCAGGTGTGGGTATTGATGTAGAGGATGGAAGAGTTCTTCTGTGAGAGGTGGAGTTGGAGAAGGAATGGAAGTTGGAGATAGGGTGGAAATTATGATGGTGGATGTGACTGGTGTAGATGAAACAAGAGGTGGAGGACGAGGAGAAGAAACAGGCAAGTCTTCTGTAGGAGCAGAAACTTGAGGGGAAGTGACTGGTGCAGTCCTTGTGCCTGAAGTAGAAACTGCAGAGGGTCTGCTGGGCTTCACAATTTGCTTGTCCCACTTTCCAAATAGGGCACAGGTGAGCCTCTTGGAGGCATTGATGTGCATCCCATTGGAAACAAGCAGTGCAGGGCATCTGTTCTGAAGAAACAGCCTTAATATCCTTCCAAAGTTAACAAAATTTTTGTTGATTTTCTTCTTGATTAAGTCAAAGAAAATGTCTCCCCAGTTCAGTTGTTTCTTATCCACAAGGGCACCCATCAAGCAGAGTTGATACCTGGATATGGTATCATGAGCTGAGTGTTTGGCCAACAATACCTTTCCCACCACATCAGCCAGAAATCTGTACTCAACAGATAGATTTTTCTTCAGCAATTTGCTAGGGTTTGCATCTGAATGTCCCATTCTTTCAAGCATATTAGAAAACTCTTCTCCAGAAAGTTCAGCAGAGTCTTCTCCAGAATTCAATTCAAAAACCTCTGTCAAGGCAGCAGGTGTTAGGGATACCTGGGTTCCTGAGATTGTTCCAATCACTGTATTCTGATCCAGGTTATGGGCAGTATACACTCATTCTTTGATCTCATCTGCAGCTAATTTGATCCTGGTAGTCATTATGGTAACTAGCTATTGTTCCTTGAAAAGTTCCAAAATATCTTTGAAAATTTGATCGCTGTTATTGAATGAGTCCATGTCAATATCAAAACCTGCATCAAATTTCATTGCGGCCAGGATTGCAACTGAGACGGCCATTGATTCCTACAAAAACTAATAAACAAACGACCAAGTGTAGAGAAGTTTGGAGGGAAAGAGAAAGTTTGTAGAAAGTATGAAAGCGCAAATGGAGAACGACGGCCGAAAAATGAGTTTTATATTAGGGTTCGATGCAGAAAAGGAAAGATCGTTGAACTCTGTTCGACGATCGAGGCTTCTAAAGGAAACTAAAAGGTCATCAACATCATCGATCTCCGTTCGACGATATTGGAGAGCGTCGAGCTCCGTTCGACGATAGTTCAGAAAACAAAATCATCGAGCTCCGTACGACGATCGCTGACCTGAAAAAGATAGTTTAGCACTATCTGAGAAGCGCTGAACTCTGGTCGATGATTTCGAAAGTCATCGATCTCCGTTCGACGATCGGGGGGAAAATCGTCGAGCGCAGTTCAAAGATCAGAAACACTCTTATACACTAGAAAAATTAAGATGTTTGTCTAGTCTTGGTCATTTTTAGAATTTTGAAAATCTTGGATCTTATTTTAGACTTCCTTCATCTAACATTCCTAACTGATTCAGGAAGAATGTATGTTTCTTTTCATCCATGGGTTTGGTGAAAATATCTCCCCTTTGCAAATCAGTTGGGATATATTGAAGTTCAATTTTATTTTTCTCAACATTATCCCTTAGAAAGTGATGCCTAATTTCTATATGTTTTGTTCTACTATGGAGGACTGGATTTTGTGCTATAGAAATAACACTGGTATTATCACAAAATATTTTTGACTTCTCTAAGTTATAGCCATAGTCTAGGAGTTGGTTTTGAATCCACAAGATTTGTGAACAATAACTACCTGCAGTCATATATTCAGCTTCAGCAGTTGAAGTTGACACAGATGTTTGTTTCTTGCAAAATCAGGAGACAAATCTATCACCAAGAAACTGACAAGTTCCACTGGTGCTTTTCCTGTCTATTCTGCATCCAGCATAATCAGCATCAGAAAATCCAGTTAAGTCAAATGCTGAATCTTTTGGATATCAGAGACTTAGATTTGGACAACTTTTTACATACCTGAAAAGCCTTTTTACTAAGGTTAGGTGTGACTCTCTAGGGCTCACTTGGAATCTAGCACATATGCATGCAGCAAACATTATGTCAGGTCTACTAGCTGTAAGGTACAATAAAGAGCCAATCATTGCTCTATATGTTGTCTGATCAATAGGTTTCCCATGTTCATCAGCATCTAATACAGCATTAGTAGGCATAGGTGTTTTCATACATGATGCTTCAGACATACCAAATCTCTTAACCAATTCATTTGCATACTTGGTTTGAGAAATAAATATGCCTTCATCATGTTGTTTGATTTGCAATCCTAGAAAGAAGGATAGCTCACCCATGCTACTCATTTCAAATTTAGAATGCATTAGGTTGGAGAACCTTCTGCATAAATTTGAATCGGTAGAACCAAATATAATATCATCTGCATAGATTTGTACTAGTAGGGTATGAGACTTATGGGTTCTAATAAAAAGAGTTTGGTCTACTCTACCCCTTATAAACTCATTTTTCAGAAGAAAGCATGCTAGGGTCTCATACCATGCTCTAGGAGCTTGCTTTAGACCATATAATGCTTTATGCAATTTGAAAACATAATCAGGATGAGTTGAAGTGATAAAACCTGGGGGTTGTCTGACATAGACTTCTTCTTTGATATCTCCATTGAGAAAAGCACTCTTTACATCCATCTGGTATACTTTGAAACCTTTGTATGCTGCATATGCTAAGAAGATTCTTATGGCCTCTAACCTTGCAACTGGTGCAAAAGTATATTCATAATCTATCACTTCTTCTTGAGAGTACCCTTGAGCAACTAGCCTTGCCTTGTTCCTTACAATGACTCCTTGATCATCCAATTTGTTTCTGAACACGCACTTTGTTCCAACAATGGAGTGATCCTTAGGCCTTGGTACTAGTTCCCAAACTTTGTTCCTTTCAAATTGATGCAACTCTTCTTGCATTGCAATGATCCAGTATGGATCTTGCTCTGCATCTTGAATGGATTGAGGTTCAATTTGAGAAAGGAAGCAAGTGTGCATCAGGTTTTGGTTGACCTGATTTCTGGTTTGCACACCAGCTGAGATGTCTCCAATCACTTGGAAAATTAGATGGTCTCTTGATGTTACTAAATCAATAGGGGGTGTTGATTGTTCACCAACCTGTGTTGTTGTTTCCTCTTGTGGTACAATAACTGGTTCTTCAAGAAGTTTCTCTTCAAGATGTTGAATGTCTTCTTCATCTTCACTGCTTTCCTGTTTTTGAATGATTTATAACCTGTCCAAGTCTTCAGCAAGAGAGTGTACCTGCAAAGGTTCTATGGTAGAAGTATTCTTCTCCTTGAAAGACATGTTAGATTCATCAAAAGATATATGAACAGATTCTTCAATTTTAAGAGTTGATTTATTATATACCCTATAAGCTTTACTGCTCATGGAGTATCCCAAAAACACTCCTTCATCAGCTTTAGCTTGAAATTTTGCTAAATATTTCTTGTCATTATTATGAATGTAACAGATACAACCAAAAATTCTAAAATAATCTACTTTAGGTTTCTTTCCTTTGAGTAACTCATAGGGAGTCTTGCCCTTCAGTTTATGTATTAAACTTCTATTCAACACATAGTTGGAGGTGTTCACTTCCTCTGCCCAAAAGGATAGATGAAGGTGAGCATTTGACAACAATATAGTGGCAGATTCAATAAGGGTTCTATTTTTCCTTTCAGCTACCACATTTTGTTGAGCAGTTCTAGGAGCTGAGAAAGTGTGTCTGATCCCTTCACTCTGACAGAACTCTTGCATAAGAAGAGAATCAAACTCTGTCTCATGATCACTTCTGATCAGGGCAACGTGAGTATTGAACTCACTCTGTATGCATTTGAGAAACTCTGTCAAACACTTAAAGTTATCAGACTTCTTCCTCAGAAAGAACACCCATGTGAATCTAGAGAAGTCATCTACAACCACTAAAGTGTAAGATTTCCCTCCTAAGCTTTGTACTGTAATGGGTCCAAAAAGATCCATGTGTAACAGATACAAAATCCTAAGCGAATCACTCTTATTAAGCGAGTTGAAACTATTTTTGGTTTGCTTGCCTAATTGACAAGCCATGCAGAGTCCTTCCTTCTTGTAGGGGCCAGAAGGTAGTCCTCTAACAAGGTTGTCCTTGGATAGCCTAGCAATGGTTCTAAGGTTTATATGTCCTAATCTCTTATGTCATAACTCATTAGGTCTACAAATAGAATTAAACAGACAAATATCTACTTCTGTTGAAAGAAAGTCTATTAAATAGATGTTACCTTTCCTTTTACCTGTCAACACAGTTGTGTTGTCCTCTGATTTGATCTTGCATAAGGATTTGCTGAAAGTCACTTGGTAGCCTTCATCACATATTTGACTGATGCTGATCAAGTTGTGCTTCAGTCCTTCCACATAGGCTACTTTCTTGAATGTGATTGTGCCAATTTGGACTGCACCATATCCTTTTGTTAGTACAAAGTTTGAATCACCAAATATGACTTTGGGTCCAAACTTGGCTTTGAAGGATGTGAAGTTGTCCTTGCTTCCTGTCATGTGCTTGGAGCACCCACTATCCAAATACCATTGTTGGTTTGATGTTGGATAGGTCTTCACCTGCACATAAGACAATTTACTTGTTTTTGACCCAATTTACCTTGGGCCTAGGTTGATAACCTTTAAATTCAGAAATAAATGACATCCATGGTTGACTCTTATAACCTTCAGGATGATATCTCCTTGAAGGTATTATCCATTCAGTATAAGGGTTAGATCTTTGGGATGAAGGACCCCTAGGATTGGATTTTGATTTACATTTGAATAAGTTTTCAAAGCTCTGATCTCTGCTCGACGATCGTTGAGCTGAGTTCGACGATCTTGGGTCAGATCGTCGAGCTCCATTCGACGATCGATTGTGGCAAATTTCAGGGTTTAGAGATCGTCGACCTGAGTTCGACGATTTTGCCTAAGATCGTTGATCTCCGTTCGGCGATCGTCTAGCTCCGTTCGACGATTTCTGTTGAATTCTTGTTTTCTTAGGTAAGTCAGAATTTTTCCTAGCTACCTCTACAACTCCCTTACCTTTATCAGAAATAAACTTAATTGGGGTTGTTAGTACTATAGGTTGGCTGGATGAAGCACTCAAGCCCAGTGTACTGTTGAATCTTGAGTTCACTGTGCTTGTGATGTCCATTAGCTTGATACTTCTCCCATTAAGGGATTCTTCAAGCTTTTTAGCCTCTGATAGCTCACTTTTCAGTGAAGCTATCTGCTCCCTACAGCACTCCAACTCCTCAGAGAGTTTGAGGTTTTACGATTTTAAGGTACTGTGTTCAGATAATTGATTTCTGAGAGAAATGATTTCCTTCTCAGATTTTAATAGGTCTAAACATAGTGCTTTAAACTCATACTTAAAGTCCTCAGAGTTAAAATCAAAAGAACTTATTACCTGGTCTTCTTCAAATTGAGTCTCTGAGTCTGACTCTGACTCTTCTGCATCAGAATTGTGTTGTGAGGCATTGATAGCCATCATGCAGAATTTCTTTTCATCAGCATCATCTTCATCATCACTTGAGCTGGATGAAGCTTCTGATTCTTCATCTGTCTCACTCCAAGTTTCAGCAACAAATCCCTTCCTTGTATGTTTGTTCTTGCTGGAGGAGGGTTTGCCATTGTTATTCTTCTTGAAGTCCTTGTCTTTTCTTCTTTCTTTCTTGTCCTTTCTATCCTTGTTTTTATTTTCTGGACAGTCAGGCACAATGTGGCCTGGTTTCCTGCAACCAAAACAGATAATCTCTTTGTTATTCGATTTATCATACCTTGGCTTGTCATGCTCTTTGTATGATCTTTTCATGAAGTCCTTTCTGGCCATTTTGTAAAATCTTTTGGCCAGGAGACTTAGCAATTCCTCATTGCCTGTGACCTTGTCTTCAGGCTGATCTTCAGTGGCTTTGAAAGCTATTGACTTTTCCTTTCTTGTGGCTGGTGAGGCAGCCTTCTACTCTTCTTCTCTATTCTTAATGAGCAGCTCATAAGACTTGAGTTTGCCCAAGAGAGCTTCAGTGGTGATCTCATTGAGACTTCTGGCATCCTTGATTGGTCAGATCCTTGAGTCTCAAGTGCATGGGAAACACATTAGGATTTTGTCATTTAGCTCAGTCAATGAGATCTCTTTGTCCAAAGTTTTCAGCTCATTGACTATGAGACTGAGTATGTTATACATGTCTGCTACTGACTCAGCTTCTCATTTCTTGAAATTCTCATATTGGGTTATGAGGTGAGATTTTCTGTCTTTTCTCTCATCAGCTGATCCTGAGACTATCTCAGATAGCTTGTCCCAGATGTCCTTTGCTGAGTTGCATTCAGCTACCTTTTGGAATATCTCATCAGACATAGTCTGGGCTAGAATGTTCATAGCCTTTGCATCTGCCAATTTCCATTTCTTTATTTCTGCATCTGTTCCTGAAGGAGGTGGAACAGCACTTGTACTTGTGTACTCTGGAGGTCTTGGACAAACTGTCAAAATAGAATTGAAAAAATCATCAATAGAGTTCATGTACAGTCTAATCCTTGCCTTCCAAAGTGCAAACTTGGATAGATTGCACACTGAAGGTCTGGTGCTAGCATAATCTTTGTTTTGGGCCATGTTTTGTGATGAAATAATTCTAATAATCAAACTTACAACAAGCAGATCTAACTGAAGGGATATTTGGGTTCAGGTGTTAGCCTGTACAACCACTAAGGTGTGGTATTTTTAACCAACCTCGCTTTGATACCAATTGAAAGTGCAAGTTAGATCTGATATACTCTAGAGGGGGGTGAATAGAGTATGGTGCTTGCTAAAAACTTTTTACAACTGTTGTTGTATTCCTAAGTGAACAGGAAAGCAAATAACATAATGTAAATCTAAATACAGAATAATCACAGATCAATCACAAAGCAATCTCAAACCACAGCCAGAAATAAAAGAAAGATATGCAACCAGATGACACAAGGAGCTATAGTGGTTCCCCAACCAATCTGGGTACATCCACTCTTCTACCACCCTAGGTAGGAATCCACTGCAGGAAGAGTTGATCAGGTGTCCTGGGCACCAATGAGCTTTTGATAAGGTGCTCAAAAACCAAACCAGATTTTTTGATCAGGTGTCTTGCCACCACTGAGTTTTGATAAGGTCTCAGAAACCAATCACAAACTTTTGAAGGGAGTTTGAAAAACCTTTTACAGCAAAGAGAGAGAGAGAAAGGGATGAGATGATCTTCTCTGTCAACAGTTAGAGAGAAGATAGTGGATGTTGTCAAAGCTCCCCCTGAGATCTTGAGTTGTTCAGGAAGTGAAGCTTTGCAGTAGGGTGATAGGCCTTTAGATGATTTGATCTCCAGCAAAAGATGATTTCAGCAGCAACTGAAATGTGAGGTGTCTGGAGTCTTGAATGATGATGGCCTTTGAACACTTGAATCAAGAGAGATCTGAAAATTTCAGTTAGTTGATCTCCTTTTGTGATGTGTGTTCTTGTATGAATTTTTGAGACTAAGAATGTCTGCAACTCTCTTTCTTTCTCTTGTGTAATTGTTGTTGTAAGAGCTGTAATTCTCTTGTTGTTGCAGAGGAATGTTATTGAAGAAGTTGTTGCAGAATATGTGTGTCTAACTCTCTTAGAAGAGAATGAAAAACTAAAGTTTTATTCCTTTGATCTGAATAGAAATGATCCTCTGTCCAAGATAGCCGTTAGACTGTCATAAATGACTTCCTTAACTGCATTTGTCTTCTGGAGGAAAGTCCAATAAAACATTCCTTGAAAATTCCTTGAAACTTGCTCCAGATTAATTAAAAACGGCTACAGGATCTCTGACATAAATGCTGAGAATAATTCCACAACTGTCTGAATTTGAATCTTGAAAATCATCTAACTCTTCAGAAAAACGTCGAACTGAGCTCCACTATCGTTGAACTGAGCTCAGAGACTGAAGTTAGATAGAAACAGAGATCGTCGATCTGAGCTCAACTATCGTCGAACTGAGCTCAGAGGTAGAGAATCAAACTGGAGTCAAGATCGTCGATCTGAGCTCGAAGATCGTCGAATGGAGTTCGATGACTCGTTGAAGTTGAGCTCAGAGATCGTCGAATGGAGTTCGACGATTCGTCGAAGGGAGCTCAGCGATCGTCGAATGGAGTTCGACGATTCGTCGTACTGAGCTCGACGAAATGACTTGGTCTCCAAAACTGAAAAACTCTGGTCTTGAGGGCAGCTTCCAAACCTAACTACTAACCCTTAGACTCAATTCTAATTGACCTTTAGATCTATACAATGAGGTCAAGACAGGTTTCATAAGATACATAGTGATCTTTGCCCAAATCAGTAATACGGTGTTCCAACAACCCTAATGGCGCCCAATCTTGAAGAGAATGTCAATGAAAGCTATGAGCTGGTACGCAACGCATTTGACCATGCAGAATGAGAAATTAAGGATGTTGTAACCCTAATTACTGAGAATGGGTTGGAATTTCTAGTTTCTGAACCAACTAAGATCTTGAAGACAAAAACATTAGAATTCTTTGGTGCTGCTACCCTAGATCATGCTGGACTCAAAATTCGATCCACAGTCCATAGAGTAAAGGTAAAAATCACCCAGAAGAGTTTAAGAAAAGTTCTCCACCTGCCTAGAACACAAGAGGAAGAAGATGTACCTGCTTCTAAGCTAAGGGAAGCACTTCAATGGTGTGGACTGGATTCCGCCATGAAGATTGTCTCAGTATTTAACAGGAAAGACATGAATATGCAAGGAAAGTTCTTGTCTGAAGTGGTAGGAAAGGTGAATCTGTGCAAGTCAGGGGGCATGATAGGATATCAGCTCATATGTTCAGCTTAATGACCAGGATCATCTTTAAACTAAAAACTGATTGGTCAGCAGTTATTTTTGAGAAGATTACAGAAAGCATTAAGAAGCCCAATCTGGGTAGAATTATGAGTCTGTACTTAGTTGGAACTATTCCAGAAGTAATGAAACAAGTAGTTGGTTCTAAAATTAACCACATGAGGAGGATGGACATTAGGATTATCTCAAGATGGGATAGGGTATTAACTAAGGACATGCCTGATGAGGAAAGGCATGGGGTTCCTGAGAAATCTACAGCCCAAGAGATTCCTGCACAAGACCCTGCAGATGGAGCACAAGTGCAGGGGGAGCCTCATATTGAGGAAGAGCCAACCCACCTGGAGAGTGAGATGGCTACACAGACAATCCTTGAGGTAATTCAAGAGGTGAATCAATCAATTCTTATTGATAAAGATGAGACACTAACTGACTTTTTGATTGATGTTGACCAGCCAACACAACTACACAGTCAACCACAAGATGTTGTCATGCAAGATACATCTGCTGCTGATAATGATCCTGAGTTTGTGGTACCTCAAGATCCTACTCAACAAGAGTTTACCTTAGAAGAGCTGTTTCCTGATTTAGTGCAAGCTAATATTGAGGGGGAGCATGCTAGTTTTGAGGGGGAGAAAACTGCTCTTGAGGAGGACCAAGCTAACCTTGAGGGGGAGCATGTAAGGTCTCAGGGAGAGACTGCAATGAATAATGAGGAGCAAACCAGAACTTAAGAGGAGCAAAGGACTCAGGGGGAGCTACCAAGGACTGAGAAGGAATTGCCTCCTAGTCCTAAGGAAAGGGTTGACATAGCTAGTACCTCAGCATCTGAGGATGAAGAAGCTTTAAGAGATAAGAAGAGGAAGCTGCAAGTCTTCAAAAGGAGAAGTCAGAGCTACAAGAAGGCATTACAAACTGTTGCTCCACTACCTGCCCCAACAACTGATTACAGCTCATTGTTGGTGGCCTTGTAAGTCAAGTTAGATGAGCAAAGGATTGCCATGAAGAAATATATGGATGAGACACATAAAGATCTACAACTCTCCTTGGCAACAGATATAAAGTCAATAAGATTTGAAGTGAATCAAAAAAGAAAGAAATGACTGATTGTTTCCACAAGGGTGGAAATGTTGTGGTTTTCCTTGCAACACATCAAGAGAAAATCAAGACTCAAGTGGATGATATAGCAGTGAAGCAGGGCTATGTCTTAGAAAATCAAATTAGAATGAATAATAATTTGACAGAATCACATAATGTGATTGTTACAGAACTGAAAAATGTTGCAACAGCCAAGCCTGCTGATAAGTCTAAAGCCAAGCCAGAGTTTGATAAGGAGAAGTTTGCTAAGGACTTCCAGGAAGGCATAACTGTTGTCAAAACAGCTATTGAACTATCTCAAAAGACCATTTCTGGACTGCTGCTAAAGTTAAAGGGATTTTATAAGGATGGTGTTAATTTTCTGGATGAACAAATAAGATTTCAAAAGGATGACCTTAGAGATCATGTGGCTAGAGAAGTCATAAAGGGGGAGAGAGTATTAGTCAAAGCTGGATCTGACCATGCTAAATGGATTTCCAATAGCATCAGAGCCACACTTGGATATCCACCCCTTTGTGATGATGACAATGTGGCTGAATCTGGAATTCACCCTGCTATTTTTGGAGGTGAGCAAGCTGAAGTTGCTCAAGTAATCTATCCTCCAGCTGATTTTGAGATGATTCACCAAGAAGTACAATCAATGTATAGCCCTCCAGAGGGTAATAAAAATATTATCATTGAGAAAGTAGAAAAGCCAGTGTCAGAGGCAGTTTTGAAAGAGCAAGAAGCTCTATTGTCAAAGAAGAGATTCAGTGAACAGGCTGAGTTAAAGCCAGATTTTGAGTAGTGGAGTCCTACTTCTAGAAATATTATACTGACTGCTTGGAAAGCTGCAAAGGATAATACCTATGATAGGGGTAAATGGTACTCTGCACAAGAATAGAGAAAGCATGAAGCCAGGCAAGAAGCCATAGTTCAGTATAGAAGAAAGGCAAAACTAGGGAAGCTACCTCCTAATGCTCTAGAGCCTAGCAAATATTTCCCTAAGCCCTTTCATTATTTTGAAATACAAAGAATAAGGGCTGAAGAGCTGAAGAAGAAAGATCTAAAGGGCAAGATGCCTGCTAATGACACTAATATTCCTGTACAAGCCAAGGTCCAATCAGGCAAAGGAATTGTCATCAAGGAGCCAGAGCAGCCTTAGATTAGATTTACTAGATTTTATCACATTGTAAACTTTAGTGTTTAAATATATGTAAACTTCTGTTAAAGAAACTTTTGAAGTTTAAATAAAACTAGAATGAATGCTCATTGTGTTAGCATTATTTTCTGTGATGATATATCTTATATATGTTTTGTTTTAAGTATTTACCCTGTCATATAATGTTGTTATACATCATAATGAGTATTTGTTATGAGTGGTGTATATCATTGACTAAGGGTTATGACTTCTCCAAATAGGGGGAGATTGTTGGGTACATTGGAAAATGTGTACCAGATTTGAAAAAGCCTCACCCTACTCAATGATATACATCAAGGTGTATTTAATGTGTTTTGAGTTTATATGTGCAGGTTAAGTAATTACAGGAAATGCAGAAAAATTTCTAAGTCCATATGTCGACACCTAGAGAAGCTATGTCGACACTTATGAAGGCCTATGTCGACACTGGAGAAAAGCTGTGTTGACACTTGGAGTTAACTGTGTCGACACTTGGAAAGGCTGTGTCGACACCAGAATCAATTGTGTCGACACCCAGAGGCTGTGTCGACACACAGTGAAGCATTGTCGACATCAATTGTGTCGATACCCAGAGGCTGTGTCGACACACAGAAGACTTTGTCGACATCAACTGTGTCGACACACGGGACTTGTGTCGACACACAGCAGAGTTTCACCAAAGTTGAAGAGAAGAAGTATTTGTGTCGACACACAGAGGCAGTGTCGACATACAGAAGATCTTGTCGACATCAAATGTGTCGACACACAAGACTTGTGTCGACACATGGAAGAATTTCAACAAAGTAAATTTGTATGAAGAAAAGAAGTGACTGTGTAGACACCACAAAGGCATGTGTCGACACATTCAACAGAAGGCTATGTCAAGAAGTATTATCAACAACAGAAGAGATGTGTCGACACCACCAAGGCTTGTGTCGACACTTAGTCCACTTGTGTCGACACTTAGTCTACTTATGTCGACACATGAAGAAGTTCAGTCTCGACACTTTCAGACAGAGACAGTATTTCAAGAAGTGACTGGATGACTTGAAAGCTGCCATTTCTAACCGGTCTACTGCAACTGTCAAAGCTGTCAGAAGTTTGTTAGAAACCGGATCAGTCGGTTACCATGGAGAAAGACTATATAAAGGCTTTCTCCTTCAACAGAAGCGGTGATCAATTACAATTAAGATTGAAGATCTTACACAGATATCTAACAACAGAAGATCTAAGAAGTTTGAGAGAGATAGCTCCATCTAAGAAGTGCAGTTGCTGAACCAGGCTGCCAAGAAAGATTCAGATTGAGATCTAAATCTCAAGTCAGAAGCTGATTGAAGATCAACTTCTCAGGAGATTCAACCCTACTGAGTTCTGATTCAAGAAGCTTTGAATAAAGCTAAGATAGGTTGTTCTCTGCCATCAAGTTCTTCCAAGAACTGATCAAGAAGCCATCCATCCATTCTCTCTCTGTCAGGGTGGTGGTTATTCACTTTGTTAAATCAAATTTTTGTAGGATCTTTATAGATCTGAGACTGTAAGCCTGTTTTATAAAGGCTGAGTGTAGGAGAGTAAATTCTCTGAGTGGTAGGCCTTGTTGAAGGCTGAGGTAGGGCTGTGAGCCTAAGTTATAGGAGATTGTGATCTCTGAGTGTAGGCCTTGTTGAAGGCTGAGGTATGGCAGTTTGCCTGAGTTGTAGGAGCCTTGTTTGGGGTTCTGAGTTGTAAGATCTGAGGATCTGAGGTGAAGTGCAGAATTTAGGCCGAATCTAGTACACTGCTAGATAGGCGAAGGGGGAAAGTGGATGTACCCAGACCTTGAGGAACCACTATAAAAACTGTGTGCACTCTGTGATTGATTGTTTCTGTGATTGTTGTGTTGTGTTAGCAGTAGAATTTGCAGTTTATTATTTGTTAACTGAACAGCTTTTCCGCCTTAAAAGAAAAATAAGAATTACACCTATTCACCCCCCCCCCTCTAGGTGGTTAGGCACTAATTCTTTCAGATGGGTCACAAGATCCTAACTTAGTGAACCTAGCCCAAATCAAACTAGGGATCCAACACCCTAATCAGTCGAATCTGAGCTTCTGTATCCTCAATGTACTCTGAACCAAGAGTCCTCGTGTCCACATCCTAAACTCAAGAAAGAGGAATCCGGCACTTCCTTTCATAAAAAGCCTTGTAAGGCGCCATCCCAATGCTTGTCTGGTGACTGTTATTGTAAGAGAACTCAATCAGGGGCAACAGTCTCTCCTAGGGCTTCCATGTATCCAATATGCATAGACGAAGTAGATCCTCCATAGTCCTGATGGTCCGCTCGGTTTGGCCGTCAGTCTGCGGATGGAAGGCGGTGCTAAAAGTGAGCCGAGAACCCAAGTAAGCATGCACATCCCTCCACTCCCTCGATGTGAACCGACCATCACGGTCCGAGATGGTCGTTTTGGGGATGCCATGGTACCTGACGAACTGCTCCACAAACAATCTCACCAAAATAGCAGCTGGGCAGTCCTTCCTGATTGGGATAAATCGAGCCACCTTGGTCAGCCTGTCGACGATGACCCATATGGAATCGTGCCCAGAGTAGGAGCGAGGTAATCCGTGCATGAAATCCATAGATATATCCTCGAATTTCCACTCTGGCACCGGTAATGGCTGTAGTAATCCCCTCGGGCTCTTGCATTCCGCTTTTACCTGCTGACATGTCACGCAGTGTGTCACATAATGAATGATCTCTCTCTTCATCCCTGGCCAATACATGTGTCGCCGAAAATCAGCTGTCATCTTGGTGATCCCGGGATGCACTGAATACTGAGAGTGGTGCGCCTCTCTAAGTATATCCTCCTGAATGGCACCGCCTGCGGGTATATAAATACGCCCACGGAAATGAATGAGATCATCCTACAGTGTATAATCCCCGAATTTGCCCCCTTCCAGGGCTCTAAATATCGGCTTTAAGGCTGCATCTAGCCTCTGATGCGTCAAGATGCGCTCCCGAAGATCATTCTCCCCGATCAAGGAGTTCAGATATTCTCGGTAGACTGCTGGCTCAGCCTCTGAAACCATGGTGATATGCATATCATCCAGCATCTGCATCAATCCCATATACATCACCTGGGGCTCCGGTCCAGTAGTGCCGGCTCTCCTGCTCAACGCATCTGCCACAGTGTTCGCTTTCCCCGGGTGATAGTGCAGTTTGTAATCATAATCGCAGCGAAATTCCAGCCATCTCCTCTGCCGAAGGTTCAGATCTTTCTGCGTGTCGACGTATTTGAGATTCTTGTGATCCGAGTTGATATCACAATGAACCCCATACAAGTAGTGTCTCCATTTCTTCAGTGCGAATACGACCGCCCCGAGCTCCAAGTCATGCACTAGGTAATTCTGTTCATGTTTCTTCAATTTCCTGGAGGCATAGGCAATAACGTGGTCGTGCTGCATCAAGACGGCACCCATCCCCTGGTAAGAAGCGTCGGTGTAAATCTGGAATCCCTCCTTCCCAGATGGAAGTGCAAGGATAGGGGCAGAGGTAAGCCGGTTCTTTAAGTCCTGAAACGATGACTAGCACCTTTCAGTCCACACAAATGTTGCTTCCTTCTTCGTCAATGTCGTGAGGGGAAGTGCTATCCTCGAAAACCCCTCCACGAACTTGCGGTAATACCCGGCGAGTCCCAAGAAACTGTGTATATCAGAAGCTGATTTTGGCCGCGGCCAATCACGCACTGCCTGTACTTTGGACGGATCTACGGCCAACCCGGCTCCACTGACAACGTGTCCTAGAAATGCCACCTCTTGCAGCCAGAACTAGCACTTGGAAAACTTCGCATACAATTGGTGCTCCCCCAATCTCTCCAGTACCTGTGCCAAATGCTGCATATGCTCCTCCTTCGTCCGAGAATAGATCAAGATATCATCAATAAATACTATGACGCATCTATCCAGGTAAGGCTCGAAAACACGGTTCATCAGACTCATGAATGCGGAAGGTGTATTCGTGAGCCCGAAAGGCATCACCGTGAACTCGTACAGTCCATAGCGGGAACTGAATGTTATCTTCTGAATGTCTTCCTCCTGAATCTGCAGCTGATAATACCCTGATCGTAAGTCCAGCTTGGAGAACCAGAAGATTCCCTGAAGCTGATCAAATAGCTCATCGATCCGGGGCAATGGGTAAGTGTTCCGGACTGTTAGCCGATTCAGCTCTCGATAGTCGATGCAGAGCCGCAACGACCCATCCTTATTTTTGACAAATAATACTGGTGCTCCCCAAGGTGATGAGCTCGGTAGAACAAAGCCCGACTCTACTAACTCTTGCAGCTGGGTCCTGAACTCAACCAACTCCTTAGGAGCCATCTTGTATGGTGCTCAAGATACAGGCCTCGCTTCTGGCACTAGCTGTATCCGGAAGTCCACATCCCTAGCTGGCGGTAATTCGGGTAATTTCTCCGGGAATACGTCGGGGAAATCCCGAACCACCGGGATGTCAGCAAGGGAATCTTCTGCTCCCGCCATCTCGAAGCATATAATGTAAACCTCCTCTCCCTGATGGTGGGCCTTGACAGCCTGTACAGATGATAATAATATATGGAAGATAGGTCTGATACCTTCGACGATGACATAGGAGTCGTCGTGCCTCAGAGTGATCCTTTTCGACGGACAATCAATTTGGGCATAGTTCCAGTGTAACCACGTCATGTACAAGATCAAGTCGAAATCTGGCAGTCGCAGGATCGTCACTGGCGCCTCAAATGTCTTGCCACCAATCTCGGCCTCCATGTTGCAATGGGCAGAGGTCCGTAGCTCTGACCCATCGGGTAGACGCACCCTCATCTCCAAGCCTGGAAATCTTTCCACACCCTCCAGACCTTCTATAAAGGCCTCAGAAACAAACGAGTGGGAGGCACCCGTGTCAAACAAGGTACGAGCGGGCTTGCCGCTAATCATGACTATGTCTGAGTTTGTTTGGGTTTAAATAAACTGTTATTTTAAAAAAAATCAGGTATTACATAAATGAAACTTTAAATTTACAATAATCTAAGTACCTGTGATGACCTCCTCTGGCTTCCTCGGTTCAGCGAGGTCTAGTGCATATATTTGCTCCTGTTCTCGCCCTCGGCCGTGATATCCCCGGCCTCGGCCTCGACCTCGGCCTCGACCTCGCCCTCGGCCCTGCTGTACTGAAGGGGCCATTGGAGGTGGAGGAGGAGGAGGTGGACAAAACTGATGCGGACACTCCGATCTAATATGCCCAGGCTGGTGGCATCCATAACAAACTACCGGTCGATGGCCACGGTCATCTTGCCTCCTCAGGTCATGCACCTGTAGAGGTTGGGGAGCTAACACTGTAGGAGGCCTCTGCTCCTGCCTGAAGTTGGGACGACAACGTCCCCCACCCCTATTATATCCAATGACTCTGCCTCACTGGGATCCCCTGCTACTCTCCCCGGGTGATGACCCGTCCAGCGGCCTCTTTCCTATATTCTGCACCATCAGTTGGTCTGCCTACAGCTTCTTGGCCATCTCTATGATCTGTGACGAGGTGCCCTGAGAGATGAATAGTAGGGGCTGCCTCAAGGAATCTCTGAGCCCATGATAGAATCTCTTGGCGTACTTCCTGTCATCCATGTCATGGATCCCCGCAAATCTAGCCAGATGGGAGAACTCTCTTTGATACTCGATCACAGATCTGGTCCCCTGCTTGAGGTTCAGAAACCTCTCTTCCAGTGCATCTCTGTCTGTGGTGGACACATAATGCTCCAAGAATGTCTCACTAAACTCCTCCCATGAGATGTTCGACAGCTCCCAATCAGCATAAGTGGACTCTCGCGCGGACTTCTACCATCTTTTTGCATGAGCATCTAATGCAGAGGTGGCTAGAGGAACTGCTTAGCTGACCGGGCAGCTGATGCCTGCCAATATCTCCTGTATGGCCTCCAGCCATACCTCAGTCTTCACAACATCCTCTGTCCCTCGGTACATTGGCGGGGATAGGCTTTTGAAGGCACTCAACCAGCTTGACCCCGGATTTGGCTGCGGAGCCGGGACATGCTGGGCTTTGAAGGCTTCCAGGATAGCTGTCAAAGTTTGCCCCATATCTGCCTATAGAAAGGGAGTGGCAGTCGGAGGGGGAGGAACCACATTCTGCGGCGCAGCGATCTGTGGAGGTTGCATAAAGGTAAGGTTTAAACAGAACTGGCCTAACTCATTGTATTTAATGGACTGTTTTATGTGACTTTTTACACATGGCACACAACTGCTTCCGCTGCGTAGTTTGTCTGCAAACTAATGCTCGAGCGGGGTGGTCCAGTATTGTGGACTTCTTTCTCATATGATCGTTTGTTCAAGTGATACCAGTTTGCAAGACCCCTCCCCTTACCAAGGAGGCTCCCGGTCTTATGCCCAGAACCGCCGCCTTACGGTGACTCTAACTCACGGGTTAGATGACACCGCAAGACGCCGATCCTGCCGGCTAGCACGATCATAAAATAAAAACTGTACGCCAATATGAAAAACAGAAGTATAGAAGTAATGTAGAAATGAACTACAAACCAGTCCACAGTCACAGTACATATCATATAATGAAATGAAAGTACATATAGTCCACAATGAGTAGAAATAATAAGAAAAGTAAAAAAGGCTTATGCCCTGTACATGAATATCAACTCTCCTCACACAATAAATTGCGGAAGCAAAACTATCCTCGTACTCGTCCCACCTGAGAAAACTCTGTAGTAGACGTAGTAGGTGGTGTTGGTATCGACTCCTCACGTCCTGTCACCTCGTCCTGCTGGTCGTGCTGGTGCTCCATCTCCTCGAGCTCCTAAAAATAGTTTGGTCACCGACCATTAGTCAAAAATACTAAGTCGTTTCCTCCGCACCTCGCCCCACAACTCCTAGGCACCGTACGGGAGGACGAAGCGGAGGACAACAAGGGGTAACAAAAAGGGAAGCAGGTGACAAGGAATCTATGCTACCAAGCATGAATGTAAGCAGTAAATCTACACTAGCAGTTCTATGTATATAGTCCAAATGTAGAAGCATGTACAGTACAAAAGTAAGTAAAAATGGAAATACGTAAAGTGCAGTAAATAAAGTATAAAAATCTACTGCTAATATATATCACAGAAGTACCCTAACTTATATGAGTGCCCATACAAACATATAAATTAGAGTTTCCAAAATTAACTTATCATATAAAAGAACTCATACTAATTTATATGATAAGGATCCATGAAGCTTATGTCCTAATATGAATGAATGCATGCAGTTATTTATGAGTCATGCAAGTGCAACTCACACACAATGACTCTGTGATCACAGACCTTTAGTTCCCACTTTTCGGAGCTAACAACACTCTCTGGTACCACTGTTGTGGCTACGGCAGCAGTGGAGCGGGCATCTCCACTCCTAGGCGGGTATACACACTACCAGGCCTTGACCTCCCATACGCCTCTGTACACGTCCTAGGTGCACTCTAGAGTCTGCGTACTATTTGCTGGCTACCCACCAGTCTTTTTGGTCGAGTGTGTGTTTTTGGGGACCGTCCTCCAGACCGCAACGTAAAATAACCCACTAGCCCCTCAAACTATCACAACTCGCCAGAGTCACCGTACTGCCATCGGTGTGACGATTGGCCCAGTACTGCATGACCCGCCACAGGTGTATGCACATGCAAGATATTCCAACCCGAGCTCCCAGCTCGCAGGACCAACACGTCCTGAATCCCTCCAACCCTACACGTGTGAGAATTTTACCACAATCCCTCCAACCCTACACGGGTGAGAATATTGCCACAAGTCCTCCAACCCTATACGGGTGAGAATGATGATACGGTGCTTAACCTATTAGACTACTCATGTCTACGGGTTATTATACTTAGTGATTTAGGGTTAATTCTAGGACTGCCCAGGGCATGCCCGGTGAAGGGCTCTCGAGGGCACTAGGAACTACGATGGGTTTAATCTCAAAGTTCCCTTTCGCAAGGATAATTACTTTTATTGATATCTACTCATAATCCATGTTCTGCTCTCATTATTACTCCGGAGTGATTCTAGTGACTTAAGATGTTAATAGAAGGGCAGCGGTCTTCCGCCGGCCTTCGTTATAATTACTATCCTAGGACTTTCACTCCATCGCTCGTGACCAAGAAAAGACCTATAGTAGACCAACCAGGGTTTATTCTCCCAAAATAATTACCATCTGAATGTTTATTCTTATCCCCCTGCGGTCCTATTAATATATATTATCTGAGCTACGCGCAACCCATGACCTACTACCACCCATAAAGTACGACTTCCAATTTCTTGGCCAAAGTGACTCTAACCATTTTTCATGGGATGGTATGATATGTGATATTGATTATGTGGAGTTTTCACTATTTTACTAAATCATATGGCCCTAAATTAAATCCTTTAATTAAGTGGCCTATGTCATTTTATACAAGAAGTACTATATCAAATGATCCCCCTGGTCTAATAAATTTTCTTGATGATCATCTAATCTAATTATGACTGGTTTCCAAGAATTATAATTTTCTCATTTCTATTTCCATTTAAATTTTATTTAAAGATAAATCCATGAATTGGCCACTTTACAAATGAAGTACATTAAATATGTTTCTAAAAATTCCAGAAAAATTATTGCATATGTAAATTACTGAAATAATACCAAACACAAAATTTCATAGCTCTAGACAATAATTTGGTTCACCAAAACTCAAATGTCAAATATAACAAAAATGTCATTTATGGGATTTTAAATCTATAAAGGCATCCAAAACTATTAAGAAAATTACACAAGGTCACAAGCACATAATAAAATCATTAGAATTATTTTTAATAATATTTCTACTGAAATTTCCATCATTTTTAAAATAATTTTCATAAAAGGCAAAATTGTAAATTCTACAAAATTCCAAAATATTATCATCTAACAAACCCATAAAATTTTCCAGGGGTTAAATATGACTCCCTTGAGTTCCTTACAAAATTTGAGAATTTTAATCATCAATAACCCTATTTTCAAATTTTTATTCTAAAACGGTCTAATAATCAAAAAATTCCAAATAATGAGATTTTTGATCCCAAAAATCTCATTACTCCTGTTGAAGGTATATTTCACCCTAATAATCCTCTGACCAAGATTTCATAGACTTTTCATGTTCCAAATGGGCTAAGTCCCCATTATAAAGATTTTGCTAAAGACACCCCAAGCCTATATACATCAAACTCATGCAAGTGGGTTTACCTAACATGCAGAGGCCCAAAGAGGCTGACATTTTTATCATGGTCAGATTTTGATCCAATGTACATGCCACAAAAATTTGGGGTCATTTGGAGTTGTATTTCTCCAAATATTCAATTAATTAAATTATATGTATTTTCACAAAAACTATAGGAAAATGTCTTCCAAAAATTCTCATATTTTTACAGGGTCTAAGTTTGACCTAATCAAGCACATACGCAAAATTTTGGGTCATGTGGACTGTTGGATTGGCATGGGCATTCAATTAAATTTCTGCCCTTGCCTAGGACAAGTTCTAGTAGATTGGTCCTACAGGGAGCCCTACTGCTCCAAATCTCAAGTTTAGGGTGGCAAATTAAAGGTAAAACTTAGGCCTACAAATTTAATTTTAACTACCATCTCTGAAATTGCATCTAAGTAGGCTAATTTGATCATGCAAAATTACTGTAATAATGTGACATATAGGATACTGTTCATCATCAATTAATTCATCAATTAAATGAAATGAAACAGGCGACATCCATTCATCCCCTACCTCCAGCCAACGGTTGGGATGAGCCCGACCTAGATCAACTAAATTTTCCATTTCTGGCCACTTGGGCCAGCGCCACTGCCGGCGATTATTGCCACCACCTTCGTTGAGGTGGTGGCTAGCGATTCCCGTCGGTGAGGCTGCCGGAGGCGGCTCCTCCGGCGATCCCGAGCAAGAAGAAAAAGCTCGTATTTTTGCTCTCTGCTCTCATGGTATTGGGCTCAATTGAGCCCGATGTCTCTCCTAGTCGATCTAGAAATCTAGTATGGTGAGAGGTGAGGTGAAACGAACCGTTAGGGCGGCTTGACGGCGAGTTTGGTGAAGGTGAGCCATGGCCGAGCTTGCTCCGGCAACTCCACCCCGTTTTCTCGATTCTCCAGCAATTCCCTTGCTCCAGGACTCGTTCTCCAGTCATTTCCCCTCTCTGAAGCTGATGGTGTGGCTAGATTGGGCTGAGAGTGGGGTATGGGGAGATAAGCCCAAGGGGGAGCTCGGGTTGAGCTTTGGTTGTTTCACCTATGGTGCCAAGTGGCCACCATGCTCCAAATTCCTCTGAAATTGCTTGAGGAGGCCGGCCAGCAAGCTTAGGCAGCTGAGTAAGTGACCATGTGTCCATCCTTCCTCTTCATTCTTCTTCTCTCTTTCCTCATTTATCCAAAGTTCCTTTTCTACCCCTTTGCATGTAATCTCTTTCCTGATTTTGGGGGCTAGGGGCAGACTTTGACCACTTGAGCTGGTCATGGGCCAAGGTTGGTGGGCTTAACCCAAGGGAAATGGGCTTAGCCCTTATTTTCCTCTTTAGGCCACATGTTTGACCAAGCTGACTTTTTAGGTTTACTTGGTCAACATGGCGAGTGGGCTGACCCCACTTGAGGTTCATGGACCCTATGGAATCACCCAACATGGGTTGGGCTATGGTGATGCCCCACTTGGACTACTTGGACCTTTAGGTGTGGGTTTGACCAATATAAGGTTTAGGGTTGACTTGGTCAAATTGGGTCAATGGGTGACCTAATGGCATGCTTTAGGGTTCACTTAGATTGTTCTTAGGGTTAGGGCAATGTGGTGGGGGTCATGGTGTGGCTAGGGTTCCTATTTAGGCTAATTTGACCTAGTTTGACTTGAGCCCTATAGTGGGCCCCACATGGCTACACCCCACTGTCTAGGGTCAAAACTAGCTAAAATCCTTATCACCCAGCACATGCCTAACCCAATCTAAGTTGAGGGGTCTAATTAAAAATGGGATGTTACATGTTACACCCTTTCTGTTCAGGGTACTTCCAATTCTTGTGGTTAGGGCCAACCCACACCACATCAATGCATCTGCAGTCTTGGCAGTGTCTATGTCTTCTTCATGATCAATTCTTGGTAAGTGAAAAATCTTGGCCATCCTTTTAGTAGTAAGTTTAACCTTATCTCCATTCAATTTAGAATTGATCTTTTATGAGTCTGACTCTAGCTTAGCATTGGAGAAGAACTCTGCTTCTTCTCTTTTCCAGATTTTTGTAGGTTCTAAATGTAACACCCCAAATTTGGATTGGGAAAAAGTTGGGTGACACGGCCTGGGACACGGGCGTGTCCTGCTTGGGTGAGCAGCCGGTGAGTGTTCGACGAAATTCCGTTCTGAGAAAGAATGAGGGAACACACCCTCTAACACGGGCATGTCAGAGGTCGTGTCCTCGTCTGCTCGAAGAACTTCGTTCGAAGAAGTCGAGCTGAGGGGCATGTCTGCTGCCGTGTATGGGCACACGGCCTGGGACACGGACGTGTCACAGGTCGTGTCCTTTGTGGGATGTGCCCAGGGTAGTTGAGGCCTGGTGAACACAGGCAGGATACAGGTGTGTCTTAGGGTACACGGCCTGTGACACGGGCGTGTCACTGGCCGTGTCCCGATCGAGTTGAAGTTGGTTTTGTGCAGCGTGATGTACATTGCCACAGACACGGGCGTGTCTGAAGGCGTGTCGGGTGATACGGGTGTGTCACATGAGCGTGTACTGGTCTAGATAAGTCGGTTGTGTACCGCTTAAGGTACGCGGCCTGTGACATGGGCGTGTCACAGGTCGTGTCAAGCAAAAAATAGCCTTTTGTGGTGAAACCATGGTCGTCCATTTTCTCAGCTAGGATCCAATGGTTGAGAGCCCTCCCTGCTTCCTTGAGGCCGAGACTTGAGAAGAAATTCTCATTTGGCTTGAACTTATTCTCTTTCTAAGAGACTAGAGAGAGCGAAGAAGGAGGAGGAGGAAGGAGAGCCGGCCACCGGTGGAGCTGCGGAGTTCTAGTTCACAATCTGAGGCTACCATTGGGAAGGCAGAGCCGCTGCGGTGCTTTCCAGCCGACTAGGAATCCATGGCTCCGAAGCGATCTTCAAGGGTAACGACCTTTCTTCCTAGCAATGTGAAGGCTTCCTTTTTGGCATATGCATAAGATTCCCCCACCAGAGGGTGGCTTGTTACGGGAGTCCCTTGGGTTGATTCGTGGAATCCCAAATCCTTTGACATATAGATCCAGAAATGGAGTACGGAATAGGCATGCTGTGTGAAGCCCATCTGGATAGGTTGGTCTGGATTGGTGATGTTGCATATACGCACCGGAGAAGACTCCGTGATAAACATGTAGTTTAAGGAGTCGATGGGTTGGACCTGCGAAGGGCAGTAGCAGGAAGTACTGGAGTGGTAGTCCAGGAAAATACCCTTGTGATGCTTGTGATGCCGAATGGGTTTGCCTGTGAAGGATAGTATCAGGAAATACTGGACTTGAGATCCAGGAAAAGACCCTCGAATCATGCTTGTAATGCTTGTAATGCCTGATGGGTTGTGCCTGTGAATGGTAGTAGCAGGAAGTACTGGCTTGACAGCCCAGGAAAATACCCTCAAGTGAATACTGCGAATGTATGGTTAAGGCTAGGATTGGAAAATAGGTTCTATCGCTAACGCGAGGCATGGCACCTAGCTAACCGATAATTGTGAAGCCAGTCCTGGGAGGATATGATGGCTATGTGTGAGCTGATGAGCTCATCTAAAGGAAATAGGTAAGGTGAAACCGACCCGCGCCTTTTATTTAGCCGCGAGTACATTAGTATTCGGTGAGGGCAAGGCGACTTGAGCAACGAGGGGTAGCTGATCCGACCTGCATTATGTCCGTCCGACTTAAAGACCTGAAAGTGCGGTCTATTAGAGCGCATAGCGAGAGTCTTAGGCCTGCGCGCCATGACACAATGTGGGGCTACGGGCCAATCCCGGGTCATTAAGACTAAAGTCTCTAGCTGCATGCCATGGAGTAAATGCTCAACTTTTGCCGTTGGGTTTCGGCCCGGATACGGTGGAAGGACCCTGGTTCGCCGATACACCAAGAATGTGCCCTAAGTGTACGGATCGTCGGGCCGCGTGGCTGGCAATTGTGATGGAATGTTTGTGCGTGAGTGCACAATATGTGTGAATATATATATGCATGTGAAGTGTTATGCCTGCATGGAAGGAATACCACTGCCCCGGGAAAGAGGTATGGTCGTTATAAAATTGGTTAGTTGAATGCTGACCGTTGTCTTGTTTGCCACCGTTGGGTAGGCTGTCCCTATACAGATGCTGGAGAACCAAACGGGACACATAAAGGCTGAGGTCTCTGAAAGTCCACCTAGTGTCAGCTATGTGCACCTATGGGGGGGGGAATAGGTGACGAGTAGCGCTTTTGCGGAATTTACGAACGTACCTGCACAATAAAAATAAAAAGCACATCACACAGAATACACAAGCAATTTATAGTGGTTCCCCGACTTGGGTACATCCACTTTCCCCCTTCGACCTATCTCCCCAACAAGGGACGACTCGGTCACTTCTCCAACGGGATTGAAATTCAATCCCTGCACTACCGGAAGGAACCCTTCCACACGTGAGAGTCAACACTCCCACAAAACGGGTTGCACCCAACCCTTACAACACGGAACAAAAGTTCCTTTACAACAAAAGTAAATATAGAATGTATACGAGATACAAACTTCTTTCGGAGACTACGGTGTTCCTCTTCGTTTGACGACGTGTTCGTGAAGTCAACGAAGAGTCTACAACCTTGGTCTCTCTTGGAGAGGATCTCCCCGGAACCGGCGGCGGCAACACGAGAGGCGGCTAGCTTCGGGATCGGCGGCTACGATGCTGAGCGGCTGCTGAACTTGGAGATCCAAACTTCGTAGCGAAGCTAGCTTGGTCTTCCAACGGTCACACGAGGATCGGTCGTCTCGATCGATTCGGACGGGGGAGTTTTTCCCGGTCAACAAATCGAGAGACAAGAGATCTCTGGATAGACACGTGAGACTCAAGCTTTGCTAAGCTTCTGTCGCCGGAGATCACTAAGGAATATCGATTGTTGACGGCGACCAACTTGCCCGAGCACGACGGCAGCGACGGAGAGGAATCGCGATATTAGGGTTTCGTCGCGGCTCGGTTTCGTTCTCTTTTCTCCATCATTTTACTGTTCAAAATACTGGAATATATATAATGTAGATAACTCCAATATGACCGTTTGTGGGACCCACACTAGAAATCCCTAAGTCCGGTTCAAACTAGTCCAGAGGCAGAATCCAGTCCAGCAGCATCCTGAGAAAATGTTAAGTGAAAATCGGCGAGAATCGCAGGCGATTCTCGACGAATCGGCGAGAATCACCAAGTGATTCTCGACGATTCGTCGAGAATCGTTAGTGATTCTCGCCGAATCACTTATTGATTCTCAACGAATTTCACTTTGTATACATGAGCTGCTTGGCCACTGGTTCGGCGAGAATCACTAGTGATACTCGCCGAATCTTACTTGGCACCGTTTTGAGGTAGCCAGAAGGGGTCGGCGAGAATCACTAATGATTCTCGTCGATTCGGCGAGAATCACTAGTGATTCTCGCCGAATTGGCGAGAATCACTTGGTGATTCTCGTCGAATTTTCCTTGGACGAATTTTTGTCTTCCACCCAGGAGCTGCTCCTTGATCCATCCATGCTCCTTGTCTTCTCTTGCATATGAACGGCCCTGTACTTGAAAGTAAGTGCACTCCAATAGAGAGAGTACACGTAGGCCAACACACTGATCTGCTCAACGAGGGATTATGTCTTGCAGACCCGTGTATATTGACCTAATGCACCCTGACATTGGTGTGCACTTAGCGTGGAGGAGCTGCAAGTACAACTTAAGATGTTTCATCAAATACATTGTGAATTCATCTTAGCTTGACAGGTGGCTTCCTCAAATCTAGGTAATCGTGGATACAATACTCAACAATCTCCCCCTATTTGACGAAGCCAAAACCCTACTAGCTAAGATGAATAACACATATCAAATAATAAACATAGCATTCAGAAATTAAACATGCAGCACAAGAGAATATATGCAATCAGATCAGGACTTGAGTCATTCACAAATTCAAATATATATACCAATCTAAATATATACACATATAATCCAGAATTGTTTCTATGACAACAATAATCATTAAATGTTCTTAAGACAAAGTGACAAGCTATAAGTTTTTGACTATTTTTCCTTAGCTAAGTCACCCTTAGGATTTTGAGTCAAGTACTTCTTGCTTTGCCTCTCCATGTATTCTTTGGGCTTCGGGTAATACCTAGGAGGAGCAACTTTATCTGCATCCTTGTTGTTTCTGAAAAAGATGTTGCGTTTCGCTTCAAACGTTTTGTGCGTTTCCCACTCATACTGGCTATATACTTCGTTTTGATTGATCTCTCCTCTTTCTTGCAGCCAGAAGGTGTCTAAGATGATGTTCCTTGAAACTGGACTCCACCTTTCGTTTCGTACATCCTCCTCATTCATTCGAGTTCTCTTTGCAGCCTGTGTCTCCTTGGAGGTCCCTTCTTGAACTTTTCTCTTTCCCCTGGCTTTTGCTAAGGCCTCTTGGTCAAACATGCTCATCAGTTTAGCTTTGGAGAGAGCCCTAGCATCAGCGTCATTTGTGGGAATATCTGCAGCACTTGCACTTACATCCTCAGCAACACTTACTTCCTCAGCGGCCTTAGATGTCTCAGGGACATGAATACCGGCAGGATTGTCAGGCAGAACGACGCCTAACGTACCTAGCGCCTGTTGGAGCATCCACCAGCAGCTCTCATAGACATATTTGCTTGATTGGGCGAAGTGTGTGCTCATGCTTTCTTGAAGCTCGGCCAACTTAGCTATATACTCTTTCTCCCCCTTTTTGGCTTCGACAGCTATGCAGTTGGCATATGAGTGCAGGGAGTCATCAATATGCTTCGTGGTCTTGGAGAATTCAGTGATCATGGCCTGCTGATTGGCATTTAAAGTGACCATATTACCATCAAACTTCTGAATGTTGTTGGCTACAATGTGTGCATTCTGATTTACGACAGCCAGAGTATCAGTATTCTTTTTCAAGCCGGCCATTAAGAGTGTGATAGCTTCGCCGGCCGCGGTATACTTCTCTTCAAATTTCTTCTCCATCACGTCCAGCTTATGGTTGATTTCCACCATATTCTTGAGCATCAGATTTTCCGAAGTCTTAATCATGTTCAGCAGTTTATTCTGGGCTTCATCAAATGAGGCTTTAAGTTCATTCACAATGCCCTGAATGATATTGACAGTGTGAGTGGCCAGATCATCTCGTAACGGAATAGCCGGAGGCACTTGTGGGCCTTGCATTTCACCAGACGCATCTGTAGAGCTGGATACAATCACAGGCTCTAATGGAGGAATGTTGGCAGCCTCTGTAGATTTATCTAACTCCCCCTCCACTAGTGCAGACTTGTCAGATGGAGGTTCAACAGGATCCGGAGTCTCAAATGCTTCATGTCCCTCATTCTCATCTTCCTCTCCGTCCTCATCCAAGAATTCATCTATATCAGCAGCCTCTTCCAATTCTCGGTCAGCAGTCTCCAGTGCTTCAGCTTCGGTTCCTTGAGTGTTTCTGTTCAGGACCTCCTCATCCTCCAGCTCAGGTTCACTTACTTCATGAATTTCGGCCACCGCATCCCTGGCCACCTGGGCAATTTCAGAAACTACATCTGTATGAGGGGGTAGAGTCTCCCCCTCGATTCCTGCAGTCAGGGTATCAGGAATTTCACGGGGGGGTGACTGCTGGAGATACTTCCTGTCGCTCTTCCACGGCAGGCTGCCCGATCCGCCTCTCCCATCGATCAAACACACTTGCATCCATCTTCTTCAAGTAGTGGAGAGGGACACCTTTGCTCATGTCGAACTTGTCGCCGTTTAGCTGGTTTAGATATAGACTTATGATGCGGCCGAAACTAGGAGTGCCCAGGGTGTCCTTGATCTTCTCGAACAGCAACTCCCCCCAGTTGAACCTCTTGCGGCAGACAACAGCTATGAGGATCTTGAACATATCTCCTGAGATATGGTCATGCGAGCCCGACTTGCAGATGAGCACTTTTCCAATAATGTCAGATAGGAGCTTCCCTTCTTCATTCATCTCCTTTCTCTTTATTGATCGAGTTCCTCGTGGAAGACCGCAGAACAAGAGAGTTCTGGTTTTGTCCTCGTCCTCCAAATAGTCCTCCTGCTCCGAACTAGAAAGCTGCAGGTAGCGAGTCAGCTTGCTGGCAGACATCTTTACTTTTGCCCCCGCCACCTTGCTCTTGATTATGGAGTCTCCATCTCGGAGTCTTGCGGTAGCGAAGAACTCCAGCACCTCTTTGTCCAGGATTTTGCAAGGGTGCTCCAAGACGAAGGTTAGCCCAGCCTCTTCCAGCATTAGGATGATGTTGCGGAATTCGTCCGAGGCGTGAGAAAACCCAGTTCGAACCAGCTCGCAGCCAGAGACTAACCCTGCAGTTGTCCTTGGAGCCATTGTAGATCTAGAGATAGAAGCCCTACTCTAAGCATTAATGAACATTCAAAAAGAAGGCATCACTAGTGAGAGCGTCCAAGTACGGGTGAGGAAGAGGTTACCTAAGGACTTATATGGAAGTGAGTTGAGGAGCGTCGGGAAGACCTTCGGTGGATGGAAGGGTTTCCTGTGGGGTTCGGCCTTGCTAGAACGTTGCGAGAACCTTCTCGATTTGACGATGGACCTTGCGAGAACCTTGCGGTCACAGGGACACTTCGCGATTCGACGAGAGCTTACGGGAAGAAGATGGACACCCAGCAGTTGTCCTTAGAGCAGGATGTATAGCGATTCGGCGAGTCGGAGGGAGAGCTCCTGCGGGTTTCGGCGAATCGGCGGAAGAACTCTTTCGGCGGGACAAACTGCTGCGGCGTGAGGCTGGATTCGTGAAGAAGGCGAATCGGCGGAAGAACTCTTTCGGCGGGATTTGTCTAATTCGTCGGGATTCGGGGTGAATGCGAAGGGTCGGCGGGATTTGTCTGTCAGGAGATTTGGTTAATTCGGTTTCTGATACCAGTTGTCTAATTCGAAATTGAGAGGTCACTTGACTAGGAATTTTCACGTTGAGAAGCTTGCAACATTTTTGAAATATTCAGATGTCAAGTCAATATACACATGATAAATACATGTGTATTCTAAAGTCAATCTATTTGGATTTTAATGAGGCTTTTCCAAAGACTTCTTGATGTCAATTGTGAGTTGTCGAGATTCACGATGACATATCTTCGTTAACCCTTTATTGATGTGTGAAGGTTTGCATGCATTGAGTGAACCTATCCTTAGAGGTGCACACTTACATGTATAGGCAGAAGTATAAATATACACATGGATAGAAATATATATATATATATATATATTTTAAATGAGGATGCAGTATGACGCAAGTCCTTGAACTGATCAAAATTACCTGGGATTTTGAAAGTCATCGTCTTAGTCCCACAGGTAGAACACATTAGAGGCTCAAAGTGAGTATGCTCAAACAGACATCACATCTGTTATTGCAGACGCTTGTTCCAACTTAGCCTTGAACCACCTACTGTCTAGTTCCCATCATATTCACGGGGACCTAGACTACCCTGCAAGAAAGAATTACTTTACCTTAGGAACCCAAATCATATTGGGTCCTAGGTTCCTGTTAGCATAAGCACGCAACTGCCTTCTTTCAGAAAACTTGTCTGGAAGACTACCTCTGTCTCGAGAATGTGGATAAGCCCTTGCCGTAGGCACAGAGGGGTTGTGCCAACAGTCGATGGCAAAGTGCCCCACTTTGCCACAGCACCAGCATGGGTGAATGTTGTATCGCCGTTTCCGACCTGATCTCGTGACTGATGTAGTCACGGTCCTAGGTCTAAACGGGATAGGGCATGATCTTGTCACAAAAATTCTTCTTCCATCGTGACACGTGGAAGGGTGGAAAGAATGCATGTTGTGAGCGTTATGAGGCCGGGAAGGTGGTGCCATTCTTTCAGGCATCTCCCTTACAGGGGCCCCATGGAACCTGACATCATGACTTCTATCCTCCCTATCCCGTATCCTCGAGTGGTGAGAAGTCTTCTGTGAGCTGGGACATGCAGATCCACACTGTGTTGAGGCAGTGGTAGTGAATACGAAGGGCTCAGAATGAGCCTTAGGTATTTCCTCATGGGTGGCCATGACGCCCCTTGCACTATGGACGTTTCCACATGGGGACAAATCACCCTTGCAGTGACCACGACCATTCCTGTGGTCATACCTGAAGGCATGATGAGTTGCCTTCCTGCCTGGAGTGGGGGGTCGGAATACCGTTTCCCCATTTCTCCACGAATTGACAATCCGGGAGATCCACCCGTTTTCTTGCTTTCTCTTAATGGCATCAACCTTGGAGAAGTTTGATACTATTTTTTTTCTCATTCTCCAGACTACTCTCTAGAGCTGAGATCTTAGAGACCTTGGCCTTGTTGGACGCCAATTGGAGAACCAACAAGATCTTCAGTCGAGCAATCTCTTGAGCTTTCTCCTCAGCAAGTAGGTTGCTTTCCTGAAGGGCTCTCTTCAAGGAATCAGAATTATCTGGAGGAGAGCAGTTTCTGTCTTCAGAAAGGTCAAAAGATATGGGGCAGGATGAAGATGTTACCTGCTTATCTGTGTTATTGTCATTCGAATCAGTGACCATTGTTTCATCCTCGTCCGAGCTGCTTTCCTCACTGGTCTCGTCAGTCTCTGATACGGACACTGGAGCTCTGATGTTGTCCGAGTGATGCTTGCCTTCATCTTCAGAGATGAGGACCCCCACATAGGCTTCCTCGTCTGGTTGACAACATATTCCAGCTTTCTCTGACTCCCCCATCAGCTCTGAGATCGTCATCCACAGAGATTTAGCCGTCCTACATTTTTCCAATCTAGAGCGAGAGGCTCCAGACCAGATATCCATAATGATTTGACGAATCCTCTCATCCAAGTGAAATAGTGATAGTTCCGTCTCTGACATCTCAGCAATGCCCATGGGCACTTGGATCCCAGAGTCGGAGGTCTTCATGGGAATAAACAGACCCTCTTCCAGGATGAAGGATGCTCGAGGATCGATAGCATCAAGGTGAAATGACACCCTCATTCTCCAGATGGGATAATAATCCTTTGTGCATGCGGGGAGTTTGAGTGGCGGTATTTCATAATCCAGATCCATGCTTCTGATACTGGTGGCAGGATTCTACTCAAGGTGTTAACCTTTTTGATAAGTAACCTCGCTTTGATACCACTTGAAAGTCCACCTAGTGTCAGCTATGTGCACCTATGGGGGGGGGAATAGGTGACGAGTAGCGCTTTTGCGGAATTTACGAACGTACCTGCACAATAAAAATAAAAAGCACAGCACACAGAATACACAGGCAATTTGTTGGGTACATTGGTCAAATGTACCTGATTTGAAGAAGCCTCACCTAACTCAATGATATGCATCATAATGTATTTGATGTTTGTTTGAGTTACTTGTGCAGGTTAGATATTCACTAGACTGAAGCTAAAAGTTTCTAAGTCCATGTGTCGACACCCAGAGGAAAAGTGTCGACACTTGAGAAAGCTTGTGTCGACACCCAGACAAGCAGTGTCGACACTTGGAGTCATTGTGTCGACACCTGGGAAGAAGAGTCGACACCAGTCAGAAAGTGTCGACACTTGGAGTTGTGTCGACACTCAGTGTAGAAGAATGCAGAAAAGCTGTGTCGACACTTAGCAGAAGTGTCGACACCTAGAAGAGCTGAGTCAACACCAGAAAGTGTCGACACTTGGAGTTGTGTCGACACTCAGCAAAAGTCTGCAGAATCTAAGTACAAGTGTCGACACTCAACACAATGTGTCGACACTATACAGAAGAGTCAACACTTAAAGAAAGTGTCGACACCCAGCACAATGTGTCGACACTTAGCTAAAGACTCAGTATTTGAAGTAAGTGTCGACACTCAACACAATGTGTCGACACTATGCTGAAGAGTCAGTATTTGAAGAAAGTGTCGACACTCAGCACAATGTGTCGACACACAACCAGAAGAGTCAACACTTGAAGAAAGTGTCGACACCCAGCACAATGTGTCGACACTTAATTGAAGACTCTACACTTGAAGAAAGTGTCAACACAAGGAGCTGTGTCGACACTTAGCAAAGAACAGAAAAGTTACAAAATATTCTAAGTACAAGTGTCGACACTAAAGGAATGTGTCGACACTCAGCTGAAGAAACAAAAGTGAAGACTTGTGTCGACACCAAGAAGCAGTGTCGACACTTGACAGTTTCAACACATGAAGATGTGTCGACACAAATAACATGTGTCGACACTTAGAAGAATACAGTTAAAGAATGAAGTACAAGTATTTGTGTCGACACTCAATTTCAGTGTCGACACATACAGAAGAATCTGTGTCGAGACATACAAGGAATTGTGTCGACACCTTGTAGACATGTGTCGACACTTGGCCTATAAGTGTCGACACTTAAGAACAGAAAGTCTCGACACTATCTGACAGTTAGAGAATTTCAAGAAGTGACTAGGTTGACAAGACAGCTGCCGATCCAGCCGGTCTACATCAACTGTCAGAGATATCAGAAGTCTGTTATGAACCGGACCATCCGGTTACCATGAAGGAAGCCTATAAATAGGCACCCATAGTTTACAGACCAAGATTGAAAAAGTGATATAGAAGTGGTTGAAAAAGTTTTTGAAAAAGAGAGTTCAGATCTTTGTAAAAGTGGTATATTGAGTATCAACACAAGAAGATCTTGCTGTGCATCGGCAGATCTAAGAAGTTGGAGAGAGAGAGCTCCAACCAAGAATTCAGTCTTTGGAACTAAGGCTGAGAAGAAGAATTCAGAGTCATCTGGATTTCAAGAAGCAGAGGTCAAGGAACAACTGCAGAAGATTCAGACTAATTCAGTTCTAATCAAGAAGCTTTGAAGGAAGCTAAGTCAGTTTGGATCTAACTGAGTTCTTCCAAGAACTCTTCAAGAATCTCTCAACTCCTCTCTTATTTTCTGAGTTGTAGAGTTAGCTATTGTACTTTCTATTTTTACTTGTAGGATCCATTGGATCTGAGAGAATTGTAAGCCTATATTATAAAGGCTGAGGGTAGGGCTTGATTGCCTGAGTGTAGGAGTTGAAGAACTCTGAGTGTAGGCCTTAATTGGCTGAGTGTAGGCCTGGGTGGCTGAGTGTAGGCCTTTTGGCTGAGTGTAAGGCTTTGGGCCTGAGGTAAGAACCTAGTTGGGTTCTGAGTTAGTGGAGAAGTTTGGCCGAATCTAGTACACTGCTAGATAGGCGAAGGGGGAAAGTGGATGTACCCAAAGATTGGGGAACCACTATAAATTAGTGTGTCTTCTGTGCTGTGCTGTGCTGTGGATTGAATGTTTGATTTCTGTAATTGCTGTTAGTTGTAATAATCTGTGAAATAACTGTTGTGCTGCCAACAAAATTGCAAAAAGGTTTAGGTCACCTATTCACCCCCCCCCCCCTCTAGGTGTTTAGGTACCATATCTTTCAAGTGGTATCAGAGCCAGGTTCCTCAAAAAGGACTAACTGTCTGAGGAGATCCAGTTTGGCAGATTCAGTGTAAGTCAGGAAACAGTTTCAAGAAAATCAAGAAACATGGGTTCTTCAGAGAATCACAAGGAATTGGGTTCAATGAAACTGCCCATATGCAGAAAAGAGATTTTTGGAATCTGGAAAGAAAGGGTAAGGCTGTTCATGGAGGCCTCTGACCCTAGGATCTACATCACAGTCAAAGAAGGGTCCTTATGTGCCCATGAAGATTTCAGTCTTGGATGCTACACAGAGAACTCCAAAGGATTTTTCTGAGATGACCAAGGATGAGATTGTCCTAGCTACAATGGACAAAAGGGCACAGAACATCATAGTTAGTGCAATTGATGATGCCACCTTCCAGAACCTTATTCACTGTAAAACAGCAAAAGAAATGTGGGATACCCTCATTGTCTACATGGAAGGTTCTGAAGAAGTAAGACAAGATAGGAAGTCCTTGCTTAATCAAGAATATGAGAGCTTTAGGCAAGGAAGAGGAGATAGCATCACTGAATGCTACAAGAAGTTTTATAGAATTGTTAATGAACTCATGTCCTATGGAAGAGAGTTCTCTAACTATGAATTGAATGATAAATTCTTAAGGTCCCTAACCAAAGACTGGGACACCAAGATCTGTGCCATCAGAGAAATGGCAAAGTTGGGAGAAATTCCTCCTCCCACACTGTTTGGCAAGTTGTTATCTTATGAGATGCAATTGTCAGTAAGAAAAGAGGAGGAAAAGTCAACAAGGACTGAACACAGGGAAAGGACTGTTGCCTTTAAGTCAGAAGTACCTAGAAAGAACAGGACTAAGTCATCAACTCCTCCTCCAGAGGTAGTTGAATCAGAATCTGATGAGTCTGTTAGCACTAAATCTACAAGCAGTGAAAGTGATGAAGATTTTGCTGCATTCACCAGACATTTTCAGAAATTCCTTAAGAAGAAACAGTGGAGGTCCAGACCTTCATATTCCAAAGGGAAAGAAGTCCAGTATCAGGAGAAGAAGCCTTCAAAGAAGGATAAGAAAAAGACAAAGACTAGTAAGGCAACTGGGTCTAAGATTGTGTGTTACTGCTGCAATAGACAAGGTCATGTTATTGCAGATTGTCCTGAAAGAAGGAAAGAATCCAGTGACAAAAAGAAGACTCACTTCAAAGGAAAGAAGGAGAAGTCCTTTGTTGCAAAGAATGAGAAGACTCTTTCAGACATTTCTTCTTCAGACACTGAGACAGATGCTGAAGCCTACATAGGGCTATTTGCTGAAGAAGAAGAGGAGTTTATGCAGATCATGGAATCAATCTATGAACAAGAAGAGTGTCAGTGCCAAGGACTGATGGCATTGACTGAAAGTACCAAAATCCTGGAGCAGCCAGGACCTAGTCAGGTACAATGTCCAACTCCAAGTTCAGATTCCAGTTCTAGTTCAGAGTCAGAATCATCTTCATCAAGTGATGGAAGTGTTTCTGAATCTGAGGGAGATATTCATCAGCTCTTAGATGAATACCAAGTACTGTTGCAAGCCTATAAGAAAAGCAAGATCCTAGCCAAAAGTCAGGCAAAGGAGATTGCTGATCTCAAGGCAGCTGCAACAGATTTTGAGAAGCAGTATGATCAAAAACTGAATGAAGTAGCCAGGCTGAAACACATTACTGTGATTCAGATGGGTACTATTACATTTAAGAATGATCAAATTAAGTTACTAGGAGATTAATCTCCAGAAGGAAAGAGAGCTAGTTGCTAGGTTTTCAAAACCTAAATCAGTGCTACCCTTGATTGATGAATTTGTTCATCATAAAGGAAAGGCTGGATTGGGTTTTATTAAACCAGCTAGGACTGTTCAGGATCAGTCCAAGTCCAAGGGCAAAGCCCCAACATTCAACAAGCCTGCTGTAGTCAAAACAGCAAAGGTTGTACCTAAGCAAAGGTACAACAAGTTTGAATGCTGGTGTTGTGGCAAGGTTGGCCACTTTGCCTTGGACTGTTGGCACAATGCAAGTGCCATTGGGAGTAGCAAGTTACCTGCTGGAAAGCCAGCAGGTAGCTTTGTCAAGTTGCAAACTAACAATCACCAAGGACCCAAGTTTACTTTGGGTTCTAAGGTTCATTAATTTGTTTTGCAGGTGAATCCAAGTGGCCATACCCCTACATGGTACTGGGATAGTGGATGTTCCAGACACATGACTGGAACTAGGGGACTACTGAAGGACTACATTCCAATCAAAAATGGTCCTAAAGTGACCTTTGGTGGTTCTGAAAAAGGAATCATCAAAGGGTTTGGTAACATTTCTTCAAACCTTGTTACCATTACTCAAGTGGCTTATGTTAAAGGGTTGAAACACAACCTCATTAGTATAAGTCAGTTAAGTGATGTAGGGTATGACATCTCATTTGTTAAAAATGGTTGTCATATCAAGAGGTCAAGTGATCAAGAGATCATTTTGACAGGATATAGGAAGAGAAATGTCTATTGTTTAGACATTATGATTGAGAACAATGGTTCTCCTGTTTGTCTTGTAGCTGATGAGACAGTCTCTCATTGTGTCAAGTGGCACAAGAGGCTAGCTCATCTTAACTACAAGACTATTAGCAAACTCTTTAGCAAAGAGTTAGTGAGGAATGGTCCTCAAGTTAAGTGTGTCAAAGATGGCATTTGCTCAGCTTGTCAAAAGGGCAAGCAGACTAAATCCACCTTTAGAAGCTTAGACAACAAAGATGCTGTGAGGTGTTTATACCTCTTGCATATGGATCTATTTGGTCCAATGCCAGTTCACAGCTTAGGTAGGAAGGTCTACACCTTTGTAGTTGTTGATGACTACTCAAGGTTTTCCTGGGTGTTCTTCTTAAAGCAGAAATCTGAAACACCTAGTGTCTTCTATAGTTTTGTTAAGCAAATTCAGAATGAATTGAACTGTACAGTGGTCAAAATTAGAAGTGACCATGGTACTGAGTTTCAGTCTGAAAGCATGACAAAGCTGTGTGAAGACTATGGGATATTTCAAGAATTCTCTTCACCTAGAACACCTCAGCAAAATGGCATTGCTGAAAGGAAAAATAGGACCTTGATAGAGGCTGGTAGAACCCTATTAAGTGATTCATCACTGCCAGAGTATTTCTGGGCTGAAGCAGTTAACACTGCATGCCATGTGATAAATAGGGCTACCATCACTAAAAGGTTAAATAAGACCCCCTATGAAGTTGTGAAAGGCAGGAAACCAAATTTATCCTATTTTAGGATCTTTGGTTGTAAATGCTACATACTTAACAATGGAAAGTCTTACCTAACTAAGTTTGCTGCCAAGTCCCAAGAGGGAGTGTTTGTTGGGTACATCAATAATAGTAAGGCTTATAGAGTCTACAACTTGACTACACAAGTTGTAGAGGAATCTGTGCATGTAGTTTTTGATGAAACACAACTAATTAACAATGAGTTGTCTAGTAGTGTGTGCAGCCCCACAGGTCTTACTAAGAAGATGGACAAGCTAGCCATAGAAGATGTACCTGCTGCAAGACAGCAAGTAGAAGAAGATGGCTTATGTCCAGGGGGAGAACTACATGTACCAGGAGCTGAAGAAGTACAAGGAACTCAGCATGATGAAGATGCTGTAGAAGTTCAACCAGAAGTAAGGATGCCTCCAGCCAACAGGCATCTAAGAGATCATCCAGTAGAGCTAATTATTGGAGATCCAAGACAAGGTTTCAGACAAGGAGCAGAAATCAGAATGC
Source organism: Platanthera guangdongensis (assembly GCA_039583875.1). NCBI lineage: Eukaryota > Viridiplantae > Streptophyta > Magnoliopsida > Asparagales > Orchidaceae > Platanthera > Platanthera guangdongensis. The sequence continues at coordinate 131,704,337 of CM077148.1, read as the reverse complement.
TGTAGTATATTCAAGTTTTCTGTCTCAAATAGAACCAAAGAAATTTGAAGAAGCTATACAAGATCCACAGTGGACTGAAGCAATGCAGGAAGAGCTTAATCAGTTCAAAAGGTGCAAGGTTTGGGAGCTGGTTCCAAAGCCTAAAGACCACAATGTTATAGGAACTAAGTGGATCTACAGAAATAAGTTAGATGAACAAGGAGTCATCATTAAGAATAAAGCAAGACTGGTTGCAAAAGGATATAGGCAAGAAGAAGGTATTGATTTTGATCAAACCTTTGCTCCAGTAGCCAGACTGGAAGCCATAAGGATGTTCTTGGCCTATGCAACCTATCAAGGATTCAAGGTATACCAAATGGATGTGAAGTCAGCATTCCTAAATGGTAACTTGAAAGAAGAAGTCTATGTGGAGCAGCCTGCAGGTTTTGTTGATCCAACTTTACCTCATTATGTGTATAGACTTAGGAAAGCATTATATGGGTTAAAACAAGCACCTAGAGCTTGGTATGAAACCCTATCTAGTTTCCTCATTGAGAACAAGTTCTCAAGGGGGAAAATAGATAAGACTCTATTCCTTAGGGAATCTAGAGGCAAAGTCATACTTGTCCAAATATATGTAGATGACATTATATTTGGGTCTACTGAAAGTAGCCTTTGCAAAAAGTTTGCAAAGCTTATGCAAAGTCAATTTGAGATGAGTAGTATGGGAGAACTGAAGTTTTTCTTGGGTCTCCAAGTTAAACAGACTGGAAGTGGTCTATCCATATGTCAGTCCAAGTTCACCCTAGAACTCATAAGGAAATATGGTATGGATTCCTCCAGTACCATGAAGACTCCTATGGGGTCAAGTATGTCTCTAAGCAAGGATGATGCAGGGAAACCTGTAGATGAAACCTTGTATAGAGGGATAGTTGGCTCCCTACTATACTTGACTGCAAGTAGGCCTGACATTATGTATGCTACATGTGTTTGTGTCCAGGTATCAAGCCTGCCCTAAAGAGTCTCACTTGACTGCAGTCAAGAGAATCTTGAGATATCTCAAGGGCACTCCCTATCTAGGCCTCTGGTACCCTAGGAATGGAGATTTTGATCTAACAGGCTATTCAGATGCAGACTTTGCAGGATGCAAAGAAGATAGAAAGAGCACTACTGGATCCTGTCAATTCCTAGGTGGAAGACTCATTTCATGGAGTAGTAAGAAGCAAACCAGTGTGGCCATCTCCACAGCTGAGTCAGAATATGTAGCTGCAGGAAGTTGCTGTGCTCAACTTCTGTGGATTCAACATCAGCTAGAAGACTATGGATGTCAGGTAAGTAGAACTCCACTTTATTGTGATTCTACAAGTGCTATTTCCATAGCTAACAATCCTGTATCACATAGTAGAACTAAACATATTGAGATTAAATATCACTTTCTTAGGGAGCATGTAGAAAGAAATGATATTGCACTTGAATATGTTAGAACTGATAATCAGATAGCTGATATGTTCACTAAGCCCTTAGACGAAGCTAAGTTTAATAGGTTCAAAATTGAACTAGGTATGATAAACTTAGACTAAGTTTACAGAACTAAAAATTGGCTAAGTAAAAAGGTGTCGACACATAGACAAGTCTATGTCGACACAGAATAGTAGTGTCGACACTTCAGGAAAATGGTGTCGACACATCTACGGAAGTTGGTGTCGACACTTCAGAATGTTAGTGTCGACACATGTCGAGTAGGTGTCGACACATCCAATAAGGTGTCGACACTTAAGTTTTACTCAGAATTTTCTAAGTAAAGTCTCGACTACATGTCGAGTATAGTGGTGTCGACACTTAACCAAGTGTCGACACATAAAAACTGTTGACTAAACTTGTGTCGACACATGTGTGTCGAGACATTATAAGTCAGTGTCGACACTTATTGACAGTGTCGACACATCTTTAGTAATCCATCCCGCCTGTTCGTCTTCAAACCAGAAAGGTATAAATAGGATTCTGTCTTTGTTTGTCGACACGCTTTCAAAAGTTTCGAGACCAAAACTCTTGTGTCGACATTTCTCTCTTCTCAAGACTAAATCTTCAAACCCTAATGGCTCCCAAGCTCGAGGAGAATGTTAACGAAGGGTATGAGCTCGTGCGAGGTGCTTTTGACGATGGCGATCAAGAAATCAAGTCGGTGGTAACCCTAGTCACCGATTCAGGATTGGAGTTCTTGGTTTCAGAACCAACCAAGATATGGAAGAAGGAAGTTATAGAATTTCTTACTGGAGCATCTGTAGACGACTCAGGCTACAGAATTAAGTCAAGGGTGCATGGCACCAAGGTCAAGATTTCACCCAAGTCCTTGAGACAGGTACTTCAGCTACCTAAAGTTCAAGAAGAAGAGGAGGTGACCACATCTAAGACCAGAGAAGCACTTACCTGGTGTGGTCTTGATCCTAAGATGAAAATAGGATCAGTTTTCAACAGGAAGGGAATGAATAATCAAGGCAAATTCCTGTCTGAAGTTGTAGGCAAAGTTATACTAAGCAAACCAGGAGGACATGACAGGGTGTCAGCCTCTATGTTCAGTATTATGACCAGAATCATCTTCAACCTCAAAACAGACTGGTCTATGATTGTATTTGAGAAAGTGAAGGAAAGTCTGAAGAAGCCCAATCTGGGCAGGATACTAAGTCTCTACCTGGCTGGATCAATTCCAGAGGTAATGAGCACTGCTGCTGGAACTAAAATCAATCACATGAGGAGAATGGATTCAAGGATATTCTCCAGGTGGGAAAGGGTGCTGTCAAAGGAATTGACCACCCCTGAGAAACAAGCTTCTAGGAAGGATTCCCCTCCAAGGAAGAAGAGAAAAACTGCTGTTGTGGCCCAAGTGTCCTCAAGCAGTTCTGAAAGTGAAGAACAGGTGGTGTTCACACCTGATAATCAAGTGGAGGAGATAGTAGAAAAGACCCCTGCTGCTAAAGATGTGGCTGAGACTCAGGGGGAGCTGCCTCACACTAGGGATCTAAGCCAGGGGAGCCTCCAGCTGTAGAACACCCCTCTACACTGGAGAGTGAGCAAGCAACTCTCATTATCCAAGAGGTACTTTCTGACCTTAATACATTAGATTTTTCTGTAATGGATTCTGATTTGTCTGATGTCCATCAGCAAAATCAGCAAACACACCAAGAACCAGATGTTGTTCTTCCAGACACATCTGTAGTAATTCCTGATAAAGTAGTTGATGAAACCAGTACATCTCCTGCACAGTCACCCCCAGAATATACAATGGAAGACCTCTTTCTGAATCTAGATCAAGAGGACTTTGACATGGACAAGACTGCTACTGATGAAGAGAAGGGTGCTGCTGTTGAGGGGGAGAACTTGGATGTTCAGGAAGAGCCTATAAGGCTAGACACTGAGAAGGCACAAGATGTGCAAGCTGATAGAACCCTCAAGCCCTAAGGATAGGGTAAATATAGCAAGTACTTCAGAGTCTGAGGATGATGAAACTGAGCAAGATAAGAAGAAGCAGTTCTTTGTTTTCAAAAGAAGGAGCCAGAGCTACAAGAAGGCTCTACAAACTGTTGCTCAACACTCCTTAGTTCAACAAGCTCCATCCACTGATTACAGTGCTCTACTGCTTGCAATGCAAATCAAGATGGATGAACAAAGGAAAGCTATAGAAACTTATGTTGATGAAGGCAACAAGGCCCTTCAATCGGATCTGGCACAGGACATCAAGTCAATAAGGTTTGAAATGAACCTTAATAAAAAGGAGATGACTGACTGTTTTCAAAAGGGTGCTAATGCAGTGGTTTATCTGGCAACCCATCAAGAGACAATAAAGACTCAAGTGGATGATATAGCACTAAAGCAAGGCTATGTGCTGGAGAATCAATTGAGGATGAATGATAATTTGACTGCATCTCACAATGCAATAGTCACTGAACTCAAGAATAAGTCTGCTGAACCTTCAACATCATCTGCTGCTGCCAAAGCTGAATTTGATAAAGTCTTTCAGGAAGAAATTGCTGCTATCAAGAATGCAATCAAAGATTCACAGAAGGTCATTTCTGAACAGCTTACAAAGCTCAGACCTTATTTTAAGGAAGGAATCAGGTACTTAGACAGTCAGATAAGATTTCAAAAAGATGATGTGAGAGATCATGTAGCACAAGAAGTCATAAAGGGGGAGAGGGTGTTAGTCAAAGCTAGCTCTGACCATGCCAAATGGATATCCAATTCCATCAGGGCTACACTGGGCTATCCTCCCCTGTGTGATGATGATAATGTAGCTGAATCTGGTATTCCCAGTGCATATCTTGGAGGTGAGCAACAGGAAGTAGCTCAGGTGATCTATCCACCTCCAGATTTTGAAATGGTTCATGCTGATGTAAGCACAATGTATAGTCCAACTGCTGGTAAGCCTAATATTGTTCTGGAAAAGGTTGTTCAACCTATTACAGCAGCTATGCAAGAGGTTTTGGACAAAGAAGAAGAGACTAGGCTATCAAAGAAGAAGTTCAGGGAACTGGCTGAGCAAAAACCAGATTTTGAACAATGGAGCCCTACTTCTAGGAACATCATTCTCACAGCCTGAAAAGCAGCCAAGGACAATGCCCATGAGAGGAACAAGTGGTTCTCAGAGGCAGAATGGAGGAAGCATGAGAGTAGGCAGGAAGCCATTGTCCAACATAGAAGGAAGGCTAAGTTAGGAAAGCTACCTCCTACAGCTGTGGAGCCTAGCAAGTACTTTCCTAAGCCCTATCATTACTTTGAAAGGCAAAAAATCAAGGCTGAAGAACAGAAGAAGAAGGACTCCAAAGGGAAGAAGACTGCTGAAGCTGAGCCTGTTGCTGCTGCTGCTGTAAAGGCCAAAGTGCAAGCTGGAAAAGGCATAGTCATAAAAGAACCAGAGCAGAATTAGACTAAGATTAAACTGAAGAATGTTGTAATCTGTTACATCAAACATTTTGTGTAAATCATTGAAAATGTATTAACAACAATGTTTGAACAATTTTTGTTAAATAAATTTCATGATTGTTCAGATGAATGTGTCTAATTCTTGTTTGTTCTGTAATGCTGAATGAGTATACATGTGTGCTTTATTACATGTTTAAGTTTAACTCTGTTGACATATACCTGTTTTACATCATTTTATAATTTTTTAATTATAAGTGGTGTATATCATTGACTAAGGGTTATGACTTCTCCAAATAGGGGGAGATTGTTGGGTACATTGGTCAAATGTACCTGATTTGAAGAAGCCTCACCTAACTCAATGATATGCATCATAATGTATTTGATGTTTGTTTGAGTTACTTGTGCAGGTTAGATATTCACTAGACTGAAGCTAAAAGTTTCTAAGTCCATGTGTCGACACCCAGAGGGAAAGTGTCGACACTTGAGAAAGCTTGTGTCGACACCCAGACAAGCAGTGTCGACACTTGGAGTCATTGTGTCGACACCTGGGAAGAAGAGTCGACACCAGTCAGAAAGTGTCGACACTTGGAGCTGTGTCGACACTCAGTGTAGAAGAATGCAGAAAAGCTGTGTCGACACTTAGCAGAAGTGTCGACACTTAGAAGAGCTGAGTCAACACCAGAAAGTGTCGACACTTGGAGTTGTGTCGACACTCAGCAAAAGTCTGCAGAATCTAAGTACAAGTGTCGACACTCAACACAATGTGTCGACACTATGCAGAAGAGTCAACACTTAAAGAAAGTGTCGACACCCAGCACAATGTGTCGACACTTAGCTAAAGACTCAGTATTTGAAGTAAGTGTCGACACTCAACACAATGTGTCGACACTATGCTGAAGAGTCAGTATTTGAAGAAAGTGTCGACACTCAGCACAATGTGTCGACACACAACCAGAAGAGTCAACACTTGAAGAAAGTGTCGACACCCAGCACAATGTGTCGACACTTAATTGAAGACTCTACACTTGAAGAAAGTGTCAACACAAGGAGCTGTGTCGACACTTAGCAAAGAACAGAAAAGTTACAAAATATTCTAAGTACAAGTGTCGACATTAAAGGAATGTGTCGACACTCAGCTGAAGAAACAAAAGTGAAGACTTGTGTCGACACCAATAAGCAGTGTCGACACTTGACAGTTTCAACACATGAAGATGTGTCGACACAAATAACATGTGTCGACACTTAGAAGAATACAGTTAAAGAATGAAGTACAAGTATTTGTGTCGACACTCAATTTCAGTGTCGACACATGCAGAAGAATCTGTGTCGAGACATACAAGGAATTGTGTCGACACCTTGTAGACATGTGTCGACACTTGGCCTATAAGTGTCGACACTTAAGAACAGAAAGTCTCGACACTATCTGACAGTTAGAGAATTTCAAGAAGTGACTGGTTGACAAGACAGCTGCCGATCCAGCCGATCTACATCAACTGTCAGAGATATCAGAAGTCTGTTATGAACCGGACCAGCCGGTTACCATGAAGGAAGCCTATAAATAGGCACCCATAGTTTACAGACCAAGATTGAAAAAGTGATATAGAAGTGGTTGAAAAAGTTTTTGAAAAAGAGAGTTCAGATCTTTGTAAAAGTGGTATATTGAGTATCAACACAAGAAGATCTTGCTGTGCATCGGCAGATCTAAGAAGTTGGAGAGAGAGAGCTCCAACCAAGAATTCAGTCTTTGGAACTGATGCTGAGAAGAAGAATTCAGAGTCATCTGGATTTCAAGAAGCAGAGGTCAAGGAACAACTGCAGAAGATTCAGACTAATTCAGTTCTAATCAAGAAGCTTTGAAGGAAGCTAAGTCAGTTTGGATCTAACTGAGTTCTTCCAAGAACTCTTCAAGAATCTCTCAACTCCTCTCTTATTTTCTGAGTTGTAGAGTTAGCTATTGTACTTTCTATTTTAACTTGTAGGATCCATTGGATCTGAGAGAATTGTAAGCCTATATTATAAAGGCTGAGGGTAGGGCTTGATTGCCTGAGTGTAGGAGTGGAAGAACTCTGAGTGTAGGCCTTAATTGGCTGAGTGTAGGCCTGGGTGGCTGAGTGTAGGCCTTTTGGCTGAGTGTAAGGCTTTGGGCCTGAGGTAAGAACCTAGTTGGGTTCTGAGTTAGTGGAGAAGTTTGGCTGAATCTAGTACACTGCTAGATAGGCGAAGGGGGAAAGTGGATGTACCCAAAGATTGGGGAACCACTATAAATTAGTGTGTCTTCTGTGCTGTGCTGTGCTGTGGATTGACTGTTTGATTTCTGTAATTGCTGTTAGTTGTAATAATCTGTGAAATAACTGTTGTGCTGCCAACAAAATTGCAAAAAGGTTTAGGTCACCTATTCACCCCCCCCCCCCTCTAGGTGTTTAGGTACCATATCTTTCACAATTTATAGTGGTTCCTCGACTTAGGTACATCCACTTTCCCCCTTCGACCTATCTCCCCAACAAGGGACGACTCGGTCACTTCTCCAAAGGAATTGAAATCCAATCCCTGCACTACCGGAAGGAACCCTTCCACACGTGAGAGTCAACACTCCCACAAAACGGGTTGCACCCAACCCTTACAATACGGAACAAAAGTTCCTTTACAACAAAAGTAAATATAGAATGTATACGAGATACAAACTTCTTTCGGAGACTACGGTGTTCCTCTTCGTTTGACGACGTGTTCGTGAAGTCAACGAAGAGTCTACAACCTTGGTCTCTCTTGGAGAGGATCTCCCCAGAACCGGCGGCGGCAACACGAGAGGCGGCTAGCTTCGGGATCGGCGGCTACGATGCTGAGCGGCTGCTGAACTTGGAGATCCAAACTTCGTAGCGAAGCTAGCTTGGTCTTCCAACGGTCACACGAGGATCGGTCGTCTCGATCGATTCGGACGGGGGAGTTTTTCCCGGTCAACAAATCGAGAGACAAGAGATCTCTGGATAGACACGTGAGACTCAAGCTTTGCTAAGCTTCTGTCGCCGGAGATCACTAAGGAATCTCGATTGTTGACAGCGACCAACTTGCCCGAGCACGACGGCGGCGGCGGAGAGGAATCGCGATATTAGGGTTTCGTCGCGGCACGGTTTCGTTCTCTTTTCTCCGTCGTTTTACTGTTCAAAATACTGGAATATATATACTGTAGATAACTCCAATATGACTGTTTGTGGGACCCACACTAGAAATCCCTAAGTCCGGTTCAAACTAGTCCAGAGGCAGAATCCGGTCCAGCAGCATCCTGAGAAAACGCTAAGTGAAAATCGGCGAGAATCGCAGGCGATTCTCGACGAATCGGCGAGAATCACCAAGTGATTCTCGACGATTCGTCGAGAATCGTTAGTGATTCTCGCCGAATCACTTATTGATTCTCAACGAATTTCACTTTGTATACATGAGCTGCTTGGCCACCGGTTCGGCGAGAATCACTAGTGATTCTCGTCGAATCTTACTTGGTACCGTTTTGAGGTAGCCAGAAGGAGTCGGCGAGAATCACTAATGATTCTCGTCGATTCGGCGAGAATCACTAGTGATTCTCGTCGAATCGGCGAGAATCACTTGGTGATTCTCGTCGAATTTTCCTTGGACGAATTTTCGTCTTCCACCCTGGAGCTGCTCCTTGATCCATCCATGCTCCTTGTCTTCTCTTGCATATGAACGGCCCTGTACTTGAAAGTAAGTGCACTCCAATAGAGAGAGTACACGTAGGCCAACACACTGATCTGCTCAACGAGGGATTACGTCGTGCAGACCCGTGTATATTGACCTACTGCACCCTGACATTGGTGTGCACTTAGCGTGGAGGAGCTGCAAGTACAACTTAAGATGTTTCATCAAATACATTGTGAATTCATCTTAGCTTGACAGGTGGCTTCCTCAAATCTAGGTAATCGTGGATACAATACCCAACAGTCTCTGCTGCTGCTGTTGCTGCTACTGTCGCTAGCCCTTGAAGGCTAAACCTAAAATGCTATATTTGTTTATACGTGGTCGGCCTGTGCGCCAATGTTTAAGGCCACTGTTGTGAAAAGACTTGTAAGGTCATAAGGCCAACTGATTTGTATTTGGTGAACATTCCTATTATATATAAACATGGATCTTTGTATGGTGTACATTCATGTTTGGAGTTCAGTGTCATGTTATAAGCTTCCGCTAGAATGTTTTGTGTTAGGATACGCAACTCTGGTATCACTCCGTGACTTCGCCGCCTGTTTTGTGGTATATGCTGTGGGGCCCCGGCCGGACCTTCTAGTATATATTATATGAACAGATGGAGTCGTTACACTAAAAGTAGATATTCCAATCCTGCTTCAGTGATTAGGTCAATGACTTTTCTAATTTCTTCTTGCGTCGTGACAAATCCATTGCCCACAAGCTCATATCCTTCAAAGATGTTGTCATCATTCTTGGGCGCCATTGGAGTGAAGAGAAGGGATTGACGAGTATCAACTTATCTGAGTTCTAGGTCTCGATACTCAGGAATCAAAAGCTCAAGAAATCAAGAAAGCGTAGTCGAATTCTACTCTCACACCTTATTTACTGTCTAATTTTTCCTGAAGACAAAAGGGCACGCTGCATTTAGAGTATTTCAAATGTTTAGGTAAATACCTAGTGTAGACACAGGGAAAATATTTCTGTCGAGATGTGTCGACATAAGTCGACATAAGGATTATGTCTCTCGACACATACTTTTTGGTCTCGAGACACTTATGTCTCGACACTTACTTTAGTGTCTCGATACTTTGCAGTGAAGAAGTGTCGACACAGTTTCTGATGTCTCGACACATTACTATCTATAATGTCAACACACTTTCTGGTGTCTCGACAATTCTAAGATGTCTCGACACATTCTCTGGTGTCTCGACACAATTTTTGACTTAGTCAAAATTTTGTTTTTTAAAATGTAGATTCTTGACATTTATGATGTCTATCCTTGATATTCAGGTAATTAAACTTAATTACTGACCTATTTTTTTTATTCTTATTTTATATATTTTTATATGTGCATCAATTACTCAAGATTCAACATTCCAAGTTTAAACTTAAAGAAATTAAATTCTTCTTCTTCTGGGGCTTAGTAAAAATATCAGCAATTTGTTTATTTTTTGGAACAAATTCTAAACTAATATCTTCATTTTTTGCATGCTCTCTAATGAAGTGATATCTAATTTCAATATTTTTTTCTACTATGTGAAACATGATTGTTTGTAATTGATATAACACTAGTAGAATCACAAAATAAAAGAATTTTACTTAGCTTTAAGTTATAATCTTGTAATTGATGTTGAATCCAAATCAACTGTGCACAACAACTTCCAGCTGAAATGTACTCAAATTCAGTTGTGGATATTGCTACACATGTTTGCTTTTTGCTACTACATGACACCAGCCTCCTTCCAAGGAATTGACATGAACCTAAAGTGTTTTTCATGTCTTCTTTACAACCTGCATAATCTATATCTGAAAATTTTATTAGTTCAAAATCACTATTCCTGGGATACCATAGACCAAGATTAGGTGTGCCCTTTAGATATCTCAATATTCTTTTAACTCTTGTATAGTGAGATTCTTTAGGGCATGCTTGATACCTAGCACAGACACAAGTGACATACATTATGTCTAGTCTACTAGCTGTTAGATAGAGCAGTGATCCAACTATGCTCTTATACAAGGTGATATCTATTGGCTTGTCAGCATTATCCTTGTCTAAAGACATACTAGACCCCATAGGAGTTCTCATGGAAGTGGTTGTTTTCATGACATACTTCTTGATTAACTCCTTGGTGAACTTAGATTGACTAATAAAAAGTCCATCTATAGATTTCTTAACTTGGAGACCCAAGAAAAACTTGAGTTCACTCATGCTACTCATCTCAAACTTACCTTACATAAGTTTGTCAAACCTAGTACAAAGTGACTTGTCAGTAGAACCAAATATAATGTCATCAATATATATTTGTACTAAGATGGTTTTGCCTTTGATTTCCCTTAAGAATAGTGTTTTGTCCATTTTTACTCTTGAGAATTTATTCTTTAGAAGGAACTTAGACAGAGTCTCATGCCAAATCCTTGGGGCTTATTTTAATCCATAGAGAGCTCTTAATAGCAAATAAACATGAGTAGGTTTAGTAGAATCAACAAAACCTGAGGGTTGCTCAACATATACCCTTTGTTTGAAGTTACCATTAAGGGAGGCTGACTTCACATCAATTTGGTAAATCTTGAATCCTTTGTAGGCTGCATATGTCAGGAAGAGTCTTATAGCTTCTAATCTAGCCACTGGTGCAAAGGTTTGATCAAAGTCTATGCTCACTTCTTATTTATAGCCCTTTGCAACCAGTCTAGCTTTGTTCCTGACTATAACAACATTTTCATCCAGTTTGTTCTCTTATATCCATTTAGTTCTTATGATGTTACAGTCATCTGGTCTAGGAACCAGCTTCCAGACTTTACATCTCTTGAACTGGTTCAATTCTTCTTTCATTGCACCTATCCAAAATGGATCTACATTGGCTTCTTTAAGCTTCTTTTGTTCTGTTTGAGACAAAAAACTTGAGTACATCACAGTGTTGTGATGTTTGCTTCTTGTGGTCACACCCTAGGCTGCATATCCAATAATCAATTCCCTTGGATGATCCCTTAGATGTCTGACAGCTACTGGTAATGTGACTTCTTCTCTTGGACCAACTGCATCTTGTTGCTGTGTTTCTTCTCCTGGTTGTTCCTGTGCAAGCACTTCTTCAACAATATTGACTTCATCTTGTATATTTTGCCTTGCTGGAACTGAATCTTCTATAGACAGCTCCTTTAGCTTCAAGTCTATTCTTGGTGTGCTTGATGGACCTAGCTTATCATTGTAAAATATGAAACTTTCATCAAATACAACATGTGTAGACTCCTCTATAACTTGATCCTTCAAGTTTAGACCTTATAGGACTTACTGTGATTACTATAACCAACAAATATGCCATCATAGGACTTCTCAGCAAACTTAGTTATGTATGTTTTCCCATTATTTAGGACAAAACATCTACATCAAAAGATTTTGAAATAGGCCAAGTTTGGTTTTCTACCCTTCATTAGTTTATAAGGAATTTATTTAACCTTTTGTTGATTGAAGCTCTATTAAGAACATGACATGCTGTGTGAATTGCTTCAGCCCAGAAATATTCTAGGAGTGAAGAATCACTCAGCATGATTCTTCTAGCTTTAATGAGAGTCATGTTCCTTCTCTCAGCAATTCCATTTTGCTGGGGTATTCTTGGAGAGAAAAACTTCTGCTGAATCCCAAGTTCTTCACAAAACTTTATCATATATTTAGATTGAAATTCAATTCCATGATCACTTCTGATTCTGACCACAGAACTGTTTAATTCATTCTAAATTTGTTTGACAAATGTCTTGAAGTCATCATGAGTTTCATACTTTTTCCTTAAGAAGAAAACCCAAGTAAATCTGGAATAATCATCTACAATCACAAAAGTGTGGACATTCCTTCCTAAACTATGAATTGGCATATGACCAAACAAATATATATACAAGAGGTATAAACACCTCATTGAGTCTTTGGATTCAATACTTTTGAATGAAGCTTTGCTCTGCTTGCCTTTTCGGTATGCAGAGCAAATGCTCTCCTTAGAGCATTTTATGTTAGGACCATTCCTAACACGCTCTTTGCTGAAAAGTTTACCTATGGTCTTATAGTTCAAATAAGCTAGCTTCTTGTGTCATTTGACACAGTGTGAGGCTTTCTCATTTGCAACTAGACATAAGGGCGAGTCTGACTTTAAACAAAGAAAATTTAAGAAATATACATTCTCACACCTAGTGTATGTCAAGATAACCTCTTGGTCACTTGACTTCTTTATTAGGTGTTAGAAAGTAGCGAAAAAGAGAGAACAAGCGGATAAACTTTTGAATAATCGAAATTTTATTATCCAAAAAAGATATCATTTACAAAGGTATGGCCTCCCTTATATAGAATGGAGGAGATAAGAAAGAGAGTATACAAACAATGTGGGACTAAACATTTACAGTACTGAGCGGCTAGAATAAAGGTGACCGCACAGGCCGCGCGGTTAGACAGATGGGTTAACCGCTCGGCAACTCCAGCAGGATAGAACAGGTCGCAATGGTAGACCGCCAGACCGCTCGGTCAACAAACCGCTGGATCAGACCGCTAAGCCGCCCGGTCAACAAACCGCTGGATCAGACCGCTAAGCCGCCCTGTCTAATACTTCAACACTCCCCCTCAAGCTGGAGCATAGATATCAATCATGCCCAGCTTATCACAAATGCGGAAGAAGGAAGTAGAAACCGGCTTGGTGAAGATATCTGCCAATTTCTTGTCAGAGGTGACAAAAGGAGTACAAATCTGTTTCTTCAAAATCTCTTCCCGAATGAAGTGACAGTCAACCTCTATATGATTTGTTCTCTCATGGAAGACCGGATTTCTGGATATGTGTATAGCGACCTTGTTGTCACAGAACATAGGGAGAGGACAGTCATATACCTCGCCCAGGTCAAGCATGAGAGCCCGCAACCACTTTAACTCACATGTGGTTGATGCCATACTCTGGTATTCGGCTTCGGCACTGGATCTGGAGACAACAGACTGTTTCTTGCTCTTCCAACTCACGAGATTACCTCCAACAAAGGTACAAAAACCTGATGTGGATTTACGATCGCCTTTGTCATCCGCGTAACTTGAATCTGAGTAGGCCTCAACCCTCAGATGACCATTCTTCTGAAAGAGTAACCCTCTGCCTGGTGCTGCTTTGATATACTCTAAAATCTTCAGGGCGGACTGAAGATGGCACTCCCTGTGAGCTTGCATAAACTGACTGACCTTGCCTACAGCATAGGCGATGTCGGGTCTAGTCACCGTGAGATAGATGAGTTTGCCTACCAAACGTCTGTACCTTGTGACATCAGATAGAAGAGGCGAGTCATCCGTCCACGTTTTGTATTCTCCAACAGCCATGGGAAAACGAGCTGGTTTCGCACCTGTCAATCCTGCTTCTCGTAGAAGATCAAGGGCATACTTCCGTTGAGAGAGAACCAAGGAGTCAAGTTTCCGAGAGATTTCTATCCCCAAAAAGTATTTCGGGGAGCCCATATCCTTCGTGACCAAGTGCTGACGGAGGTGCTTCTTCGTCAAGTCCACCCCATCTCGGTCATCGCCAGTAAGGAGAATATCATCCACATATACGGCCAAAACCACCAGTCCCGAGGCCGTTTTACGAATGAATAAGGAGTGATCGGCCGAACTCCTTTGAAAGACGATGGTAGCCACAATACCACTGAATTTGTCGAACCATGCCTGAGGGCTCTGCTTTAGGCCATAAATGGCCTTCTTCAAATGACATACACGTGTCTCCCCCTGAGCAACATACCCAGGAGTTTGCTCCATATAGACGTCCTCCTGAAGATCGCCATAAAGAAAGGCATTCTTCACATCAAGCTAGGAAATAGCCCAAGCCCGGTTAACAGCCACAGAAAAGAGAACCCGGATGGTGCTGAGGCGAGCAACCGGAGAGAAGGTATCAAAGTAATCAACGTCGTAAGTCTGAGTGAAGCCCTTGGCCACCAGCCGGGCTTTGTAGCGATCCACAGTGCCGTCGGGGCGAAACTTCACAACGAAGACCCAGCGACAGCCAACCACATCAGTGCCCACGGGAGGAGGAACCAGGGTCCAGGTACCCCGTTTAGTAAGAGTAGTCATCTCCTCATCCATGGCAGACTTCCAATGAGGGAGAGCAAGATCCTCCTGGTAGGTACGGGGAGTAGAAGTTATAAGACCCCATTTTTTTTTCTTCTTCTCGACACCGGGGTCTTAGGCCCAGAACCGTCGTTTTGCGGTGACTCCTTCACGCCTTGAAGCGGCATCACCACAAAACGCCGTTTCTGCCGGCCAATTCGATCGCAGCATAGTAACAAAATTAGAGTAATTTCACGCGCAGCAAAACTCTAAGAAAAAGTCCACAGAAATATCACATCAAGTAAAAATATCTCCACGATGGGAGAGTCCACAAAACCAAGCACGGTAAATAAGGGCTTATGCCCGATACATCAATTCCTCACCACAAGATCTCTCATGAGGAAATAAAATAAAAACTGCTAGAGTAAGGGCCTCACGGTCCCAGCTGTCTGAACTCCTGTGCTAGACTGCCCTATCTCCAAGCGTGTCAACCTCTGGGGCTGCTCCTCCAATCTGGGCTCCGCGATCCCCTAAATGATGTGGTTCGAAAACCGTTAGTCTAAAAGACTAAATCCTATCATCCCCCACCCCTTCCCCCGTGGCTCCTAGGCACCGAGCGGAGAGGAAGAAAGGGAGGACTTGAAAGTGGAGAGTATATCAAATGCAGGTGACGGTGGACCTGAATCTAGCAATTTATATAGTAACTAATCATATATGTAAACAAGTAAAGTAAAGTGACCTTAACTTATATGGGTACATATAAGCAAGGGGTCTTTTGCAAGGCTCCCATCGTATAAAGAGTCCCATACCAATTTATACGTTGGGGTGTCGGTTATTAACAGCAATATATATATGTAAAGAAAATTAACCTTAATTTATAAACTTGCCCACACAAGCTTATAGACCAAGGGGTCGTTTTGCAGGGCCTAATGTATAAGTGTCCCATACCACTTATATTTTAGGTGTCGAAGGTTAAATGAATCGCTTATGCTATGACATGCAAGTGGGTATGATGGATCAAGCAAGTGCAACACACACACCCGACTCTGTGCACACAGACCTTTAGTTCCCCCTTTCTGGAGCCTCACCTCCCAGGATACCTCCGTAGTGGCAGACGGAAGCGGTGGGTTGGGCCTCGCCCACCTCTAAACCAGTATAGCACTACTGGTCAGACCTATCGTACGCCTCAACGCTGGTGCACAAGCGGACTCCTGCGTACTCTTGCCGGCTGGCGCACCGGACTTCTATTGGCGAAGTGCTATCACAACACTTGCCGAGTCAACGGATTGGTGTCTGTGCTAAGATCCTCCAATACCGAAGACCCACCACCTTAATATCATTCCTTTTATGCACATGCAAATTTAGCGTAATCAAAACCCGAGCCGAATCTCCCGGACCAACACGTCCGTCTCAAACAATCGAGCCGAAGCTCCCCGGACCCAAAGTCCATCTTCAACCATCCGAGCCGAAGCTCCCAGCTAACATCCCGTGCCATCAGTGTCTGTGAAATGTGCAACCCTAATTACTAAGTTACTCTTTCAGCTTGTTAAACAGTTTACGTTAACCCAGGACTGCCCCCGGTATTCCCTGTGAAGGGCTCTCAAGGGGCACTAGGAACTGTGTTGGGATTACGCCCAGCGTTCCCTTTCGCAAGGTACTTATTTTATTATTGGTTGATTCCCTTACCCATTAATTTCTCATGTTTCGATATGCTAATCCTAGGGTGATTTGACTCCAACTCTCCTTGGGTAGGACGATCTTTCGTCGGACCCGAACGCCTTTAAACCCTAGACAAAACCACACCCTACTCACTCATCTTCCAAAGATGCAGCCCATTCCACTTGTTCTTACAGCAAACCATCAAGACCCATCATACGTGCCCTAATTCACATCCAAATGAAATCCTGCAGTTTTGCTATATGCAGACCACTTAAGCTACATGATGTACTCAATAGGTGATACTTTAAATTCTCCTCCAATAACTCTACAAATTTTACCAGAGGTCTATTATGATAAATATAGTCTAAATTCAGAAAATTATATTTTTCCTAATTAATCTACTATTTATTGAATTTTCCTCAACAACTAGGCCATAGTCAATTTGAACATGAACCATAAGATTTGCTCAGGTAATGGCCTCCTAAAATTTTTATCCACTAAATAACATAGAAATATTATTGGTTGCCAAGTTTCATAATTTTCCATATAGTTCTTGACCTCTAAAAGATTTATTGAAAATAATTCCCAAGATCAAATATAATGAAGGAAGTGCCACAAAAATGTCTCCAATAATTATGTCAAAATTACTAGGGCTTCATAAGGAACTAGAAACATCATGATGAAGAAATTAAAATTTTTCAGACCAACTAAATGTCATTATTAAATTTACCAAAGTTCCTTAGAATTAAATAATTAAAGAAGCAACTACTAAAAATAATTCTTCAAAATTTTCATAAGAATTTACAGAGATGGGTACCATTATTACAAGCCCCTTTGCTAAGTTTCATCAGATTTAATCAAGTATATTTATCTCCAAAAATTCATAAGTGGAAATTGTAAAACATGACCTTGTGAATAAAGTACCAAAAATATTCATCCAAAATTTATTATAAAATTTCCAGAGATGTAAATACCCTAACCAACTACTCATTCAAAACCTCAGCCCTTTTCAGAAGGTTTTGGTATTAGAACTTATGATTTCAAAGCTAGTGCCCTAAACTAGGGTTATAGATTTAAGGGGTTTAAAGTCTTCCAAATGCCCTAAAATTTTAACCACAGGACCATAGTAACCCTATGGACATCTGTCACAAGTTTCAAGCCCATCCAAGGTCTTTTGACCCCAAATTCCTCAAACCCTAGAAACTTACCCTAAAGGGCCTACCCTAAAATTCTAGGGCTACCCTAGTCCAAACCACTCCAAACTTCATAAGTGAGTGTAAAAAGTCAAAGTATATCAGTGGCCAAAATTTCAGCCTCTGATGAGGGAATTTGGCCACTCAACCATCAAATAGTGGTTTTTGACCAAAATACCCTTATAGGGTCATATATAGGGTGGGTAAATTACCTATCCTAAACATCTCCAAATGAGCTAAAATTTTAACCCTATACCTATCATGTCATCTAGGACCACCCACCAAAATTTGGGGGAGTTTTAAATTAATTAGGTCACATAATTAAATTAATCATGATTTATTAAATTTTTCTAAAAACTATAGAAAAATGTTCTCCAAAAATTCTAAATTTTGGACAGGTTCTAGATATGACTAAGACCTTCTCACTGCCCAAATTTCAACTTGTTTGGACAAGGCATGAAGTGTGGGCACCAAGAATAATTTCTGTTTAGGTCTAGGTATAGGTCCTACCAAAAAGGGTACCCTGGTCTAACCAGTGGCCCAAAAGGGTCCAAACAATTTTTGCTACAAACTAGACACCCTAAGCTACAATTTTCATGTTGGGCAGATTTCCATTCAGGGTCCCTAAGTATTTTTAAAAATTAAATACATTAAAAACATCAAATGTGACAGAAATGAAATAATATTCATTTAAATCCTAAGTATCTGATTGATGCCGCGCGAATCTTGGCGCAGATCAACGGCGCGGGGTCATCGTCCCCGATGAGCCAACGGCCAGGATTGCTCCTTCCTGTGCCGACTTCAAACGTCTGCCGCCGGCCACCCAGTCCCTTCCCCGGCCGGCCACCGCCACCATCACCTCCGTTGAGGTGGTGGCTATCGCCAGACGGCGGCACAGCCGCCGGAGGGGCGGATTCCGGCGATCCAACCAAGAAATTTCTCGGCCGAAAGCCATGAATTTTCTGAATTGGATCGGGCTCAATTGAGCCCGAACCTCGGCCCTAATGAAACCTAAGATCTGTCCATGAGAAAAGAGGAGGAGGAGGACCTTGTTGGCGGCCTGGAGACGAGCGGATCTGCGGGTTGACATGGTGGTGGCGCCGCCGATCGGATTTCTGCAATCTCCCAGTAAACTCGCCGGATTTCTTCAGTTAAGGATTGGGAAATTCTCCCCCAAGCTCACTGGTGGTGTTTAAATCATCAGAGGGGGAGAAGAATGGAAGAAACTGCCATGGCCATCATGGACATTAAAGGCTTGTTTCGGCCATGATGGTGGAGGCTGTAACTGCCCCTTGACAGCCAGGAAAACGGCTGGAAACTCCTCCCCTTCACTGGAGGAGATGAATGCTGCCATCAATGGGGACCATTGGCCTTTCCTTGGCCAATCTCCTCCTTCAACTCTCTTTCCCCTTTTCTCTCTCCTCCATTAGTGTGGGATGAAGCTTTCTCTCTCTTTCCTAGTCACCAAAACTGACCATGCTGACTCCCCAGCCTATTGGCAGCCCTTTCCACCCATAATATTTCATTATGTTGTGGTTAACTTAAAAGGAAAAAGGGGTTGAGCTTGGGTTGACTCATTTAGGCTAATTTGACCTAACTCTAGAATAGAGTTGACCTTGGTCAACATGACCATTTGAGTTGACCCCAATGGGTCCTTGGTGACCCATTGGCCTCCCCTAAGGTCTAGGAAGGGTTATGTAGGGTTACCCTGCACTTTGGAGGTCACATACCCTTAGTAAGGGTACTTTGACCAGATTAGGAGCTTGAGTTGACTTGGGTCAACCTGGCCTCTAGGGCTGACCCCAATGTGTCCTTAGTGACCCATTGACCTCACTTTAGGGTTAGGAGGGCATAGGTGGGGTCCTCTAGGCTAGGAGTAGGTCAATTGACCCTAAGTAGGCTAGTTTGACCCATTTAGGGCTAGGGTTGACCTTGGTCAATTGAGCCTCTTTGTTTGACCCAAATGGGTCCTTATGGCTCTAATGGGCCTCCCAAGGTATTAGGGGTGTTGTGGTAGGGTCTTGGGGTCAAGGTGTAGCCCATGGTCATCCTAAACCATGGTTCAGAGTTCTACTATTTGCAGACCATGGTGATCCCCCACCTTTCTGTCCCCTATCTCTTGACTCATTACTGGCTTCCTAGGGTTTGTCATGACCTAGTCATGGCCAAAACCATTCTTAGGGGTCTAGTTGGAAATGGGATGTTACAAATCCCAATAAACAAAACAAAGATTTCGTCCCCGAAATCAAGTTGAGTCTACGGGACTTACTACCGAAGGAAAGAACCTTGTAACATCCCAGCATGGCGGCTTGTTTGCTAAAATTGGTTTAAAGGGAAACCTAGATCTATGTCCATTTCGCCCAATCGGCAGACCAAGATCCCAATAAACAAGGATAAGCCCCCAATAAACAAAAGATAAGCCTCTATCTGCCTAGAGCAGCCCTTAGTAAATTAAGGCAGGAGAATAAATTAACATCTTGAGGGGTCTGAGAGGTATACCTGACTGAATAGCTCTGGATGTTTCTGTTGCATCAGATCCTGCGGCTCCCAAGTATGCTCCTCTTGGCCGTGGTTCCTCCACAGAACCTTGACTAAGGGAATCTTTTTGCGTCGCAGGATCCGTACTCCTTTATCATCGATCCGCACCGGCTCCAAGTGAACAGATCGGTCCGAAGCTACCGGCCCTTCGGTGGTCGTAATCCGCTGCTCCGGGCGTAGTAGAGCCCTTCTCAGCGAGGATATGTGGAAAACATCATGCAGAGCTGCCAGCTCTGGTGGCAACTCCAGCCTGTAAGCCAGGACCCCTATCCGCTCCAGGATCCTGTAAGGGCCCATGTATCTGGGGCTGAGCTTCTTCCTTCGGCCACGCATCCGAGAAACTCCATGCATAGGCCGGATCTTCAAAAACACACGGTCCCCGACCTGAAATTCCACCTGACGATGGCGGGCATCATAATACTTGGCCTGCCTGCTCTGTGCCTCTAACATCCTGTCCCTGATCAACCTCACCTGAGCCTCGGTGTCTTCAACAAAATCCGATCCCAAAGCCTTCGGGTCCTCGTCCTGAATCCAAGAGAGTGGGGTTCTACATTTTCGTCCATATAGAGCCTCGTAGGGGGCCATGCCTATGCTGGCCTGATGACTGTTGTTGTACGAGAATTCCACCATCGGTAACATCTTTTCCCAAGGCTCTCCTCGGTCTAGGATGCATAGACGTAGCAGGTCTTCCAGTGTCCGGTTTGTGCGCTCTGTCTGCCCATCCGTCTGAGGGTGGAAGGCGGTGCTAAAAGTCAGTCGAGTGCCCAAGTATGCCTGAACCGACCGCCATTCCCTGGATGTAAACCGACCGTCCCGATCTGACACGATCGTCCTGGGTACTCCATGATAGCGGATGTACTGCTCCACAAACTTCCGAACCAGAACCCCACTGAATCGTCCTTCCTGACTGGTATAAATCTAGCCACCTTCGTCAATCGATCTACGATGACCCATATCGAATCATTCCCCGTTCGTGATCGGGGGAGACCATGAATAAAATCCATCGCAATATCTTCAAGCTTCCATTCTGGCACTGGAAGAGGTTGCAACAATCCCGCGGGGTTTCTGCATTCCGCCTTCACCAACTAGCAGGCTTCGCAATGGGTCACGAAGTGCGTAATATCCCTCTTCATTCCTGGCCAGAACATCATCCTCTTCAGATCGGCCATCATCTTGGTGATTCCCGGGTGTATCGAATACCTACTGCAATGTGCTTCCGCCATGATATCCTCCCGGATCTGACCTCCTGCGGGTATATAAATCCTTCCTCTGAAGTACAATAGCCCATCCTTCAAGGTATAATCCCCCGTCGAACCCTCCTCCAAGGTTCGAAATATCGGTTCCGTCCAAGGGTCTGTCTTCTGCCCTTCCCTGATGCGGCCCCGGATATCATCAATAGCGATCATCGACGCCAGATACTCCATGTATAATTCTGGGTCGTCCTCGGATACTAGGGATATCTGCATGTCCCTGAAAGACCGGACCAACTCTATAGACATAAGCTGAGGTCCCTTCCCTGAAGCATCTCCTCTCCGGCTCAACGCATCCGCCACCACGTTCGCCTTCCCGGGGTGGTAGTGCATAGTATACTCATAATCTGTTAGGAACTCCATCCAACGCCTTTGTCTGATGTTGAGGTCTTTTTGCGTGTCCACGTATCTCAGGTTCTGGTGGTCGGAGAAGATGTCGCAATGAACCCCGTACAGATAGTGCCTCCAAATCTTCAAGGCGAAGATTACCGCGCCCATCTCCAGATCGTGGACCGGGTAATTTTTCTCGTGGATCTTCAACTGTCGAGAGGCATAAGCTATCACATGCCCGTTCTGCATCAGAACGGCACCCATCCCTTGGTAGGAGGCGTCGGTATACACCTGGAATCCCTCCCTTCCTGACGGAATAGCGAGGATGGGAGCCGAAGTGAGCCAACTCTTCAGCTCCACGAAGGCTGCCTCGCACTGTGGTGTCCAAATAAAAGGGGATTCCTTCTTCGTCAGAGTCGTAAGAGGGAGTGCGATCCGGGAGAATCCCTCTACAAACTTCCGGTAGTACCCGGCAAGTCCCAAGAAGCTCCGTACATCTGTCGCTGTCTTCAATGGTGGCCAATCCTGAACGGCCCGAATCTTGGCCGGGTCTACCGCCAACCCAGCCCCACTGACGATAAGGCCCAAGAAGGTCACCTCCTTTAGCCAAAACTGGCATTTGCTGAATTTTGCGTACAGCTGATGCTCCCGTAACCTCTCCAATGTCAAGGTCAGGTGTCGTGCGTGCTCCCCTTCCGTCTTTGAGTAGACAAGGATGTCGTCAATAAAGATGATGACGAATACGTCCAAATATTCCTTGAACACCCTGTTCATAAGGCTCGTAAATGCTGATGGTGCATTCGTGAGCCCGAACGGCATCACTGTGAACTCGAACAGTCCGTATCGGCTACTGAAAGCGGTCTTCGGAATGTCCTCTTCTCGGATCCGCAGCTGATAATAGCCTGACCTTAAGTCAAGTTTCGAGAAGAAATGTGCTCCCTCCAGCTGGTCGAACAACTCATCGATTCGTGGGAGTGGGTAGGTATTCCGAACCGTGAGTCTATTCAGCGCTCAATAGTCTATGCACAGGCGGAGACTTCCGTCCTTCTTCTTGACAAACAGCACCGG
The DNA here is from genome assembly GCA_039583875.1 of Platanthera guangdongensis. NCBI lineage: Eukaryota > Viridiplantae > Streptophyta > Magnoliopsida > Asparagales > Orchidaceae > Platanthera > Platanthera guangdongensis. The sequence continues at coordinate 131,681,667 of CM077148.1, read as the reverse complement.
GGCTCCCCACGGTGAAGAACTTGGCCGGACGAACCCTGCCTCTACAAGTTCCTGCAGCTGACTCCGGAACTCCGCCAACTCCTTCGGGGCCATCCGGTAAGGGGCCCTAGATGCCGGCCTGGCTCCGGGCACTAACTCTATCTGAAAATCCTGCTCTCGACACGGAGGTAGTCCTGGCAATTTCTCTGGGAAGACGTCGATGAAGTCCCGCACCACTGGGATGTCTGTCATGGCCCCCTTGGCCTCCTCTATCTCAAACAGAATCTGGTAAACCTCCTCCCCCTGTAGATGGGCCTTAACGGCCTGTACTGAAGATAAAAGCACACAAGAGGTGGATCTTATACCTTCGATGACAATAAACGAGTCTCCATGCCTCACTGTGATCTTCTTCGCCTGGCAATCAATCTGGGCATGGTTCCAGTACAACCATGTCATGCCCAGGATCAACTCGAAGATTGGCATTCTAAGAATCGTTGCCGCCACTTCGAATGGCTTCCCGCCAATCTCCGCCTCCATGTTGCAGTGGGCAGAGGTGAATAGTTCTGATCCATCAGGTAAACGCACCCTCCTCGTCAGGCCTGTGAACCGTTCTACGCCTTCTAGCCCTTCCACGAAAGCCTCTGATACGAACGAGTGCGAAGCACCCGTGTCGAACAATGTGTAGGCGGGTTTGCCGCTGACGAAGACTATACCTGGATCGGTTAAACGTCTTAGGATTCTGTAACTAGTTTCTTCCTATTTAATCTTTTTTTTTTTGAGAAGTTCTAGAAATTTACAGCAGAGATAATGGAATTCTTATTTAAATGATTTTAAAAAAACTCTTGTCATACCTGTTATGACTTGCTCCGGGTTTCGAGGCTGTGCCAGATCCAAGGCATACGTCTGCTCCCTTTCCGGTCTACGATCGCCACCTGGGTATCCACGTCCTCGGCCACGACCCCGGCCTCCGAAGTATGGTGCTGGTGGGGCAGCCTGTGGTGCTGGTGGGGGTGCCCTCCCCATGGGACAGTTCCTCCTAATGTGCCCCACCTGGTGACAATCGAAGCACACTGGCGGTTGATACGCCATTCCCCCGGGTCTCTGTTCGTCCCGCCTCTGAACTGGTGGTGGAGCCATCAACACTGGTCTTCCTATCTCCTGTCTCGCCTCCTGATGAGGCTGGTCTTCTACCCTTCTTCCATCTGTGATGCGGCCCCGCCGCTGATCATTTCGGGCTCCCCGGCTCTGGTCTTCATTTGGCCGCTTCCGGCCCCGAGTAGTAAGCCAATCCGCCTCGATTCTTTTCGCCATCTCCAAAATCCGGGAGATGGGCCCGTCAGATACAAATAGTAAGGACTCCCTCAGCTCCTCCCGCAGGCCCTTGTAGAACCTTTTCGTATACCCAGCTTCGTCCAACTGATATGAGTCTGCAAACCGGGCTAAATGATCGAACTCTCGGTGGTACTCCACCACCGTCTTGCTCCCTTGCCTCAACTGCAAAAACCTGTCCTCCAGCTCATCTCTGGCTGATTGCGGAACAAAGTGCTCCAATAGAGCGCCCTTGAATTCCTCCCAAGCTATCTCCGCAGCCGTCCTGTCAGCAAAAATCGTATCTAGGGAAGTCTTCCACCACCTCTTAGCATGAGATTCCAAGCAAGACACGACCAAGGGCACCCTTTCCTCCCACGGGAACTTGATTCCAGTCAACATCTCGTACATGATATCTAGCCACTCCTCTGTCCGGACGGCAGACTCAGTCCCACAGTAGGATGGGGGAGCGAGTCCTCGAAAGATACTCAGCCAGTTGACGCTCGGGTTTGGCTGCGGAGCCAGAACCTGTTGAGCCCTGAAAGCATCCAAAATGGCTGTCAACGTCTGTCCCACCTCCGACTGTAGGAAAGGAGTAGGGACCGGGGGAGGTGGTGCAACGTCCGGAGTCCGCTGGGCCCCGCCTTGTGGTGTGGGCTGAGCTGGAGGCTGCGAAACAAACTATATTAGTGGGTAATCAGCTCAATTATATGCAAAGTGGACTATTTTACAAGTGATTCCTCCTTAGGGTCTCACCACTGCTTCCGCTGCTAGTTTGTCCGCAAACTAAGCTCGCGCGGGGGTGGACCAGGGGTTGTGGACTGTTACTTGTCGATCGAGGTTTGCTCTGATACCACTTGTAAGACCCCACAGGTCCATAACCCACAGGTCCGAGGATCGAAACCTCGCTTTGATACCACTTGTAAGACCCCATTTTTTTTTCTTCTTCTCGACACCGGGGTCTTAGGCCCAGAACCGCCGTTTTGCGGTGACTCCTTCACGCCTTGAAGCGGCATCACCACAAAACGCCGTTTCTGTCGGCCAATTCGATCGCAGCATAGTAACAAAATTAGAGTAATTTCACGCGCAGCAAAACTCTAAGAAAAAGTCCACAGAAATATCACATCAAGTAAAAATATCTCCACGATGGGAGAGTCCACAAAACCAAGCACGGTAAATAAGGGCTTATGCCCGATACATCAATTCCTCACCACAAGATCTCTCATGAGGAAATAAAATAAAAACTGCTAGAGTAAGGGCCTCACGGTCCCAGCTGTCTGAACTCCTGTGCTAGACTGCCCTATCTCCAAGCGTGTCAACCTCTAGGGCTGCTCCTCCAATCTGGGCTCCGCGATCCCCTAAATGATGTGGTTCGAAAACCGTTAGTCTAAAAGACTAAATCCTATCATCCCCCACCCCTTCCCCCGTGGCTCCTAGGCACCGAGCGGAGAGGAAGAAAGGGAGGACTTGAAAGTGGAGAGTATATCAAATGCAGGTGACGGTGGACCTGAATCTAGCAATTTATATAGTAACTAATCATATATGTAAACAAGTAAAGTAAAGTGACCTTAACTTATATGGGTACATATAAGCAAGAGGTCTTTTGCAAGGCTCACATCGTATAAAGAGTCTCATACCAATTTATACGTTGGGGTGTCGGTTATTAACAGCAATATATATATGTAAAGAAAATTAACCTTAATTTATAAACTTGCCCACACAAGCTTATAGACCAAGGGGTCGTTTTGTAGGGCCTAATGTATAAGTGTCCCATACCACTTATATTTTAGGTGTCGAAGGTTAAATGAATCGCTTATGCTATGACATGCAAGTGGGTATGATGGATCAAGCAAGTGCAACACACACACCCGACTCTGTGCACACAGACCTTTAGTTCCCCCTTTCTGGAGCCTCACCTCCCAGGATACCTCCGTAGTGGCAGACGGAAGCGGTGGGTTGGGCCTCGCCCACCTCTAAACCAGTATAGCACTACTGGTCAGACCTATCGTACGCCTCAACGCTGGTGCACAAGCGGACTCCTGCGTACTCTTGTCGGCTGGCGCACCGGACTTCTATTGGCGAAGTGCTATCACAACACTTGCCGAGTCAACGGATTGGTGTATGTGCTAAGATCCTCCAATACCGAAGACCCACCACCTTAATATCATTCCTTTTATGCACATGCAAATTTAGCGTAATCAAAACCCGAGCCGAATCTCCCCGGACCAACACGTCCGTCTCAAACAATCGAGCCGAAGCTCCCCGGACCCAAAGTCCATCTTCAACCATCCGAGCCGAAGCTCCCAGCTAACATCCCGTGCCATCAGTGTCTGTGAAATGTGCAACCCTAATTACTAAGTTACTCTTTCAGCTTGTTAAACAGTTTACGTTAACCCAGGACTGCCCCCGGTATTCCCTGTGAAGGGCTCTCAAGGGGCACTAGGAACTGTGTTGGGATTACGCCCAGCGTTCCCTTTCGCAAGGTACTTATTTTATTATTGGTTGATTCCCTTACCCATTAATTTCTCATGTTTCGATATGCTAATCCTAGGGTGATTTGACTCCAACTCTCCTTGGGTAGGACGATCTTTCGTCGGACCCGAACGCCTTTAAACCCTAGACAAAACCACACCCTACTCACTCATCTTCCAAAGATGCAGCCCATTCCACTTGTTCTTACAGCAAACCATCAAGACCCATCATACGTGCCCTAATTCACATCCAAATGAAATCATGCAGTTTTGCTATATGCAGACCACTTAAGCTACATGATGTACTCAATAGGTGATACTTTAAATTCTCCTCCAATATCTCTACAAATTTTACCAGAGGTCTATTATGATAAATATAGTCTAAATTCAGAAAATTATATTTTTCCTAATTAATCTACTATTTATTGAATTTTCCTCAGCAACTAGGCCATAGTCAATTTGAACATGAACCATAAGATTTGCTCAGGTAATGGCCTCCTAAAATTTTTATCCACTAAATAACAGAGAAATATTATTGGTTGCCAATTTTCATAATTTTCCATATAGTTCTTGACCTCTAAAAGATTTATTGAAAATAATTCCCAAGATCAAATATAATGAAGGAAGTGCCACAAATATGTCTCCAATAATTATGTAAAAATTACTAGGGCTTCATAAGGAACTAGAAACATCATGATGAAGAAATTAAAATTTTTCAGACCATCTAAATGTCATTATTAAATTTACCAAAGTTCCTTAGAATTAAATAATTAAAGAAGCAACTACTAAAAATAATTCTTTAAAATTTTCATAAGAATGTACAGAGATGGGTACCATTATTACAAGCCCCTTTGCTAAGTTTCATCAGATTTAATCAAGTATAGTTATCTCCAAAAATTCCTAAGTGGAAATTGTAAAACATGACCTTGTGAATAAAGTACCAAAAATATTCATCCAAAATTTATTATAAAATTTCCAGAGATGTAAATACCCTAAACAACTACCCATTCAAAAACTCAGCCCTTTTCAGAAGGTTTTGGTATTAGAACTTATGATTTCAAAGCTAGTGCCCTAAACTAGGGTTATAGATTTAAGGGGTTTAAAGTCTTCCAAATGCCCTAAAATTTTAACCACAGGACCATAGTAACCCTATGGACATCTGTCACAAGTTTCAAGCCCATCCAAGGTCTTTTGACCCCAAATTCCTCAAACCCTAGAAACTTACCCTAAAGGGCCTACCCTAAAATTCTAGGGCTACCCTAGTCCAAACCACTCCAAACTTCATAAGTGAGTGTAAAAAGTCAAAGTATATCAGTGGCCAAAATTTCAGCCTCTGATGATGGAATTTGGCCACTCAACCATCAAATAGTGGTTTTTGACCAAAATACCCTTATAGGGTCATATATAGGGTGGGTAAATTACCTATCCTAAACATCTCCAAATGAGCTAAAATTTTAACCCTATACCTATCATGTCATCTAAGACCACCCACCAAAATTTGGGGGAGTTTTAAATTAATTAGGTCACATAATTAAATTAATCATGATTTATTAAATTTTTCTAAAAACTATAGAAAAATGTTCTCCAAAAATTCTAAATTTTGGACAGGTTCTAGATATGACTAAGACCTTCTCACTGCCCAAATTTCAACTTGTTTGGACAAGGCATGAAGTGTGGGCACCAAGAATAATTTCTGTTTAGGTCTAGGTATAGGTCCTACCAAAAAGGGTACCCTGGTCTAACCAGTGGCCCAAAAGGGTCCAAACAATTTTTGCTACAAACTAGACACCCTAAGCTACAATTTTCATGTTGGGCAGATTTCCATTCAGGGTCCCTAAGTAGTTTTAAAAATTAAATACATTAAAAACATCAAATGTGACAGAAATGAAATAATATTCATTTAAATCCTAAGTATCTGATTGATGCCGCGCGAATCTTGGCGCAGATCAACGGCGCGGGGTCATCGTCCCCGATGAGCCAACGGCCAGGATTGCTCCTTCCTGTGCCGACTTCAAACGTCTGCCGCCGGCCACCCAGTCCCTTCCCCGGCCGGCCACCGCCACCATCACCTCCGTTGAGGTGGTGGCTATCGCCAGACGGCGGCACAGCCGCCGGAGGGGCGGATTCCGGCGATCCAACCAAGAAATTTCTCGGCCGAAAGCCATGAATTTTCTGAATTGGATCGGGCTCAATTGAGCCCGAACCTCGGCCCTAATGAAACCTAAGATCTGTCCATGAGAAAAGAGGAGGAGGAGGACCTTGTTGGCGGCCTGGAGACGAGCGGATCTGCGGGTTGACATGGTGGTGGCGCCGCCGATCGGATTTCTGCAATCTCCCAGTAAACTCGCCGGATTTCTTCAGTTAAGGATTGAGAAATTCTCCCCCAAGCTCACTGGTGGTGTTTAAATCATCAGAGGGGGAGAAGAATGGAAGAAACTGCCATGGCCATCATGGCCATTAAAGGCTTGTTTCGGCCATGATGGTGGAGGCTGTAACTGCCCCTTGACAGCCAAGAAAACGGCTGAAAACTCCTCCCCTTCACTGGAGGAGATGAATGCTGCCATCAATGGGGACCATTGGCCTTTCCTTGGCCAATCTCCTCCTTCAACTCTCTTTCCCCTTTTCTCTCTCCTCCATTAGTGTGGGATGAAGCTTTCTCTCTCTTTCCTAGTCACCAAAACTGACCATGCTGACTCCCCAGCCTATTGGCAGCCCTTTCCACCCATAATATTTCATTATGTTGTGGTTAACTTAAAAGGAAAAAGGGGTTGAGCTTGGGTTGACTCATTTAGGCTAATTTGACCTAACTCTAGAATAGAGTTGACCTTGGTCAACATGACCATTTGAGTTGACCCCAATGGGTCCTTGGTGACCCATTGGCCTCCCCTAAGGTCTAGGAAGGGTTATGTAGGGTTACCCTGCACTTTGGAGGTCACATACCCTTAGTAAGGGTACTTTGACCAGATTAGGAGCTTGAGTTGACTTGGGTCAACCTGGCCTCTAGGGCTGACCCCAATGTGTCCTTAGTGACCCATTGACCTCACTTTAGGGTTAGGAGGGCATAGGTGGGGTCCTCTAGGCTAGGAGTAGGTCAATTGACCCTAAGTAGGCTAGTTTGACCCATTTAGGGCTAGGGTTGACCTTGGTCAATTGAGCCTCTTTGTTTGACCCAAATGGGTCCTTATGGCTCTAATGGGCCTCCCAAGGTATTAGGGGTGTTGTGGTAGGGTCTTGGGGTCAAGGTGTAGCCCATGGTCATCCTAAACCATGGTTCAGAGTTCTACTATTTGCAGACCATGGTGATCCCCCACCTTTCTGTCCCCTATCTCTTGACTCATTACTGGCTTCCTAGGGTTTGTCATGACCTAGTCATGGCCAAAACCATTCTTAGGGGTCTAGTTGGAAATGGGATGTTACAGAAGTAGCAGAGATAGCCAAGGCAAAACACCTGCGAGAAGGAGAAAGCTAATCATAGGAAACAACAGCTGTGAGTGGGTGTTGAGTACACGCCCGCACCCCTTTGCGAAGGGCAATGGGAACATCCAGGTCAACGGGAGCGTCAACGGCGGGAGCGTCAGCGACCGGAGCGTCAGTGACCGGAGTGTCCGTGGCGGAGAAGGCTGGCCCGGGACTAGAGAGAGACGACAGCGGAGAGGAGGGTGGAGGGGTGGGTGGAGAGACGGACTGGGAAGGAGTCGGTGGAGGAGGAGACGAAGGCGGGAAAACGTCGAGAGGTGTGGAAGGAACGGAGATATAAGAAGGAAGAGAAGAGGGAGGAGAGAAATAGGAAGCATTTTCGAAAAAAGTCACATCCGCGGAGACAAACTGCTTGCGGAGAAGGGGGTCAAAGCAGCAATAGCCTTTTTGAGTGGTAGAGTACCCCAAAAAGACACACTTGGTGGAACGGGGGGAAAGCTTGTCGCGGGTAGCGGAGGGAGCGTGAATAAAGGTCGTACAGCCAAAGACACGGAGAGGAAGAGGAAAAGGTTCCTGGTGGGGGTAGAGAAGGGAGAAGGGAGTCTGGCCGTGGAGAACCGTGGAGGGAAGGCGATTGATGAGATAGCAGGCGAGGAGCACAGCGTAGCCCCAGTAGGAGTGAGGGACGTGCATCTGCGTCATGAGAGTACGAGCAACATCAAGGAGGTGAAGGTTTTTACGCTCCGCCACCCCATTCTGCTGGGAGGTGTAAACACAAGTCGTTTGATGAAGGAGGCCATGTTGGTGAAAGAACGCGGAGAACTCATGAGTCAGATATTCCTTGGCATTATCAGAACGTAAGACTTTAATAGAAATAGAAAATTGAGTCTTAATCATAAAGTAAAATGATTGCCAAACATAAAATAGTTCAGAGCGATCTTTTAACAGATACACCCAGGTACATCGAGAAAAATCATCGATAAAAGTGACAAAATAGGAACTGCCCCGACCAACTGTGAGGGTAGGAGCAGGACCCCATACATCAGAATGAATAAGATCAAATATGCGAGAGGAGCCACGGCCTTGCTTCGGTGGGAAGGAGGAGCGATGATGTTTGTCAAGCTGACATGCATCACAGTTGAGCGGAGAACTGGTAGGAGGTAAGTGGGGCAGAAGCTGGCGAAGAAGCCGAGGAGGAGGATGTCCAAGACGAAGATGCCACTGAAGGAGATCGGTGGAGGAGGAGTAGGCAGATAGAGCGGAAACATCGTCGAGGAAGTAGAGGCCGCCGCTCTCAGTCCCAGTAGCAATCGTCCGCTGGGTCCTCGGGTCCTGAAAAGAACAAGTAGTGGGAGTGAATAAGACGGAGCACTGAAGTTGTCGGCATAAAGTAGTAACTGATAACAAATTGCACGGGAACTTCGGGACATAGAGGGTATCCTCCAAGCAAAGCGCCGGGGTGAGTTGAACCATGCCCGTCCCATGAACCGGGGACGGGGAACCATCCGCCACACGAACCGGGGGTAAGCGGTCATGGGTCTCAAGACGGGAGAAGCAATGAGGGTTGCCCGTCATATGATTTGTGGCATCGGAGTCAATCAGCCATTTACCTTGGGTAACGACGTGGGCACTACCTGACGTCGTGGCCACAGAGGCAGACGACCGAGAAGAGGCGGAGGCCGAAGAAGGAGCATCACCGGAAGGGCGAAGATGAGGATGTTTCTGCCAGCAGCGGTCAACAGTATGGCCAGTACGACCACAGTGAGAGCAGAGGAACCGGGATGAACCCCGTCCGCCAGAGGAGCCGCGGCTACTAGGGCCCCCCCTCTGAGCTTGGTGAGCAAAGGAGTCCTGGGAAGGGGGGGAGACCAACAGAGGCCGCTGGAGTAGCGAAGTAACAGCGGCAATGCGAGCCGCAGTGGCATCCAAAGTAAGAGATTCCGCCTCACCCAAGATCTGCTGGCGGATCATATCATAAGAGACGGGAAGACGAAGAAGATAACAAACAACCAGGAGTTCCTGGAAGTGTTTGTGCTGGTCGGCCAAGTCCGTGGAGAAGGAGCGATTCTGGAGGATTTCAGCACCAAGAGCCTGAACCTGCTGATAAGCCGCAGCCGGGGACATGGAAGGGCGGGCGAAGAGGTCCGCATAGAGAGTATAAATGCAGGACGTCTGGCCCCCTTAGAATAGAGAGCAGCGAGGTGAAGCCAGGCGGCCTTGACCGTCTCATCATGGCGAATGACGGGAAGGCACTCATCAGAAAGGTTGTTGGCCAGCCAGGTGCGGACAAGAGCATCACTCGCATCCCAGTCATCAAACTCAGGAGAGGTGCGAGGAGGAGGGTCATCGGTGAGGTGATGACGCTTGCGTTGAGAACGAAGGAGAAAGGTGAAAGAAACGCTCCAATCGGGATAGTTGGAGCCAACAAGCTTGGAAAGGGTGCCAAGGTTGCCCGAAGGAGGAGGAGGAGAAGGAGCTGCAGGAGTAGTGGTGAGACCGGAGGTAGTCATAGAACCCGGCAAGGAGACCGTAGCGGTTAGAAAACAGAAGAAGCCGCGCGAACAGTAGCGGCTAGAAAGAGGTCAAAGGCACAGCGGGGAAGAGGTCGCGCGGACTGAAAAGGCCGAGCGAACAGAAGAGAGGAGAAGAGCAGGTGACCGCGACCAAGATGCGGGTGAGAAAGGAACAACCCGCACGGTCAGGCAGATCACAACAGCAAACCGCGAGTATAGGAACAAGCGGATATGGGAAAAGCAGAAGCGGACAGGGAGAAGAAGTCCGCAGCGGGTAGAGACAAGTCACGCGGACAGAGACAGGCCGCAAAGACTAGGAGGGCGGAGAGGCAAGAAAGAGCAAGGAGCGCGGCGACAAGGAAACAGGTCGCTGCGACGAATAGCAGTAGGAGAAGAGAACCAAGAAGAAGCAAGCCGCGCGAACAGGGTAGCGGACAGAAACAAGCCGCTCGAACAGGGTAGCGGACAGAAGAGAAGGCAAGCCGCGAGACAGGTCGCAGAAAGCGGAAAACAAGCTGCGAATAACAGAGAGCGCACAGAATCAGGAGGAAATGACCGTGTCCTCTGATACCATGTTAGAAAGTAGCGAAAAAGAGAGAACAAGCGGATAAACTTTTGAATAATCAAAATTTTATTATCCAAAAAAGATATCATTTACAAAGGTATGGCCTCCCTTATATAGAATGGAGGAGATAAGAAAGAGAGTATACAAACAATGTGGGACTAAACATTTACAGTACTGAGCGGCTAGAATAAAGGTGACCGCACAGGCCGCGCGGTTAGACAGATGGGTTAACCGCTCGGCAACTCCAACAGGATAGAACAGGCCGCAATGGTAGACCGCCAGACCGCTCGGTCAACAAACCGCTGGATCAGACCGTTAAGCCGCCCGGTCAACAAACCGCTGGATCAGACCGCTAAGCCGCCCGGTCTAATACTTCAACATTAGGCACTCATATTTGTGGAGTGAAATGTCATGGCCAAGATCACAAAATTGACTTATGCTTATAAGGTTGTGTTGCAACCCTTCCACATAAGCTACTTAGATGAAAGTGACTAAGTTATTTGTAATCTTACCATAACCTTTTGTAATTCCTTTGTCAGCTCCATCAAAGATCACATTTGGTCCATTCTTCATAGAGATAAATTCACTCAAATTGCTCCTTATTCCATTCATATATTTGGAACATCCACTATCCAAGTATCAAATTGATCTTTCTCTGGTGCTTGAGCATTCCTGCAAAATAAGAATTTATTTTTCCTTAGGAACACAAATTGTTTTGGGTCCTAGGTTCTTGTTAGTTGTGACTCCATTGAGACCACCTGTAAACTTTTTAACTGGATATCTTTTCTGAACATGAGACACAGTGTAATTGAACCAATAGTCTAAGGCAAAGTGTGCCACCTTTCCACAACACCAGCATTCATATTTGTTATACCTCCTCTTTGGAGGAACAGAAGGAACTTTGTGTTGACATTCCTTAGAACAGGAATGAGCAAACTTGATAGTTGTATTTTGACTGTGAGCAAAAAGGTTATTTTGTCTCTCAGTTACAACAATCCTCCTTGGAGCAGACATATTAGGAATAGATTTCCTATTCACATTTGAACTTGGTCCAACTTGTCCCAACTTTTGGGTTTCTTTACCCTTAGTCTGAAGCACAGATTGTGGAATGACTGGACCCATTTGTCCTGTCAGCTTTTTGTCTCTTTTTCTCTTGGGTTTAACATACCCAAGACCACTTTCAGGTGTTCCTGAGAAGGTATCTCTAATAGGCATCACAGTTTTAGGTTTAGAAAATTGCAGTACTAGTCTTTTCTCATTCAGGAGTTTAAATTCCAACTCCTGAATGGTTGCATCCTTTTGCTTTAGCAATATGATTTGTTCATCAATGATCTTACTTGGCTTTGCTAACTTAGAACTTTGAAGACCAATTTTTTGAGTATCTATCTTATGATGATACTCAAGACTTTTTAGTGATGCAATTTCTATAGCTTATTCTTTGACAAGCTTCTTGCTCTTTACAAGAGCTTCCAACAGTTTTACAAATTTCCCTATGAGCTGTTGTAGTTCAGTCTCAGGGTTAGACTTATGTGAATCAAGCTTTGAGTCACATAAGTCTAGCTTATCCACAGTCTCATATGCAGAATTTGTAAAACAACATGAATTGTCAAAGATTACATGAGGATCCTGACATTCAACAATTTCTGCAACTGGATTATCTGACAGTGCCATCAAATTGACCTCCATATCTTCTTCAGAATCACCATAGTGTGATGAAGTTGTGGAGTTTTTACCTTTATATATGGCCTCTTTGATAAATTCTTCTTAATAGGAGAACAATCCAGCATGTTCTTCTGATTCAGTTAAATCAGTATCACTATCAGATAAGGTCTTTGGCTTCTTTACCATCAGATCATTTTCTGATTTTTTTCCTTTATCGAACTTCTTTTCTTTAAACTTTTTGTTCTCTTTTATTTTTACTGGACAGTCAGTAATGACTTGTCCAAGCTTGATACAGCAAAAACAGATAATGTCAGTCTTAAATTGTTTATTCTGATGAGAATCATACTTGACCACAGATTTATCTCTGTGTTTGTCTTTGCTTTTACTGGAGCTTGGTTCAGATGATTTCTTCTAATTTCATTGCTTCCTTCTTCTTAGCATTTTCTTGAATTGTCTGGTAACCGGTGTCAATTCATCATCTGATATTTCTTCTAATGAAGAATAGGTTACAATGCTATCTGTATCTTCATCACTTATTGGTGATGGTGAGATTTCTCTTCTATACTTTTTTGATGTATCGGCTTTGAAGGCCACAGATTTATTCTAAGTTGAACTTCTGGCAGATTCAGATTCAGCTTTTCTAGAATTAAGCTGAAGCTCATGTGACAATAGTTTTTCATATAAGTCTTGGGGTAACAAGTTTCTCAAATTCCCCATTTCTCTTACAACACAAATCTTTATGTATCGTTCTTTATTTAGGGATCTCGAAAATTTGTCATTCAGCTCATAATTTGAGAATTCTCTGCCATAATTCCTAAATTCATTTACTATTCTAAAGAACTTTTCATAACATAGTTCTATAGAATCAGTTTTTCCTTATATGAATGCCTCATACTCCTGATTGAGGAGAGATTTTCTGTCATCTCTTAATTCTTATATGTCTTCTATGTATACTATAAGAGTGTCTCATATCTCCTTGGATGTTTTATAGTGCACCAGATTCTGAAAACTTGAATTATCTATTGCACTGACAATTATATTTTGTGTTCTTTTATCCATGGTAGCAAGAACCACCTCATCCTTTATTATCTCTGATAGTTTCTTAGGAGTTTGAACATTTGCTACCTGAGCTGCCGCTGCAGCCTGGGATGCCACCATCGCTTCTGCAAGCATGCGGCAGAAATCGGCCGAGTTAACACCCGTGCCCAAAAGACCTGGAGCAGTGGCACTGCTCGCCGAGAGTTCTTCTCTTGCTCTTGACGTTCCCGCCTCGTTGCTTGCACTCTTCAAGAAAACAAGAAACAAGGAATCAGTCTCTAATCTCAAGACTTAAACATAAGGACACTCATGGTCCCGCGTTACTCTTATGTGGATAACTTCTCTACGCATTGACCTTGAATCTAACCTCGCTTTGATACCAAATTGTAACACCTCCCCTGTAATGGCCGTATAATATGGGTCAGGCCAGGGCCCCACAACATATGGACGCCACAACTTTAGTATTATAAGATGATATAACTACCTACACTCAAAACTCTTTGCACAACACAGCGGAAACACAAGCAAGACTAGAAGTTATCCACTACTACAAGAGTAATAAAAAGATAGCCTTATGGCCTTACAACATAAGAGAGTCCAAACTCAAATAATACAACAAACATGAAAGTGCATAAGAACTCCTAGTCTACCTCGGCGTGCAAGCTGAACAACAAGAGTCTCAAACATACAATATCATAAGTAGAGTTATAAAAGAGGGAAACACTTCATGAGGCTTAGGCCTTTCTGGCCGGCGAGCTAGCTCCTGCGTGCGATCTTTGCCCTGTAAAGATTATTAGTAACGTGGGTCAGCAAAGGCTGACCTCAAACTGTGTAACAAACACATCTCCTCACGGCCGCCCCTAACGGACCCCGGGGTACTCCTCCAACCTGCAAGTTAGCACTTCATATGCAATAATCATAGGCAAGAAAAGCAACTAAAGAAATAGGCTTGGATGTCTCAAACATCATACATGTTCTCTACTGTTGAGCATATAATGTTAGGGCCTACTATGCAACATGAATGCAACACCCGGGCTTCACCCAAGGCACCCTATAGCGTATGCATCTAGCACAACATCACATCAATTGGGTACTCACCGTTTCCCCATTGGCATAAAACCACAAACAAAAGGGGGTAACACAATCTCCCCCAACGGCGCACAGGCCGCCACATGGAACTCTTGCCAAGGCCCCACCCGCTCAAGGTCTTAGACCCGGGCTTGCCTGCAACCTCTGACGTCTCATGTCAGGATTCCAACAAACACAAACTGACCGATTCTAAGAAGCCTTGCTGGACCCCACCCGCTCATGGCCTCATTGCTCGGGCTTGCCCCCATGCTTGGCATTCGCGTCAGTCTCACAGAAGGGGACTAGTCTCGCCGGGTCACTCTCCACTCATGACGTGAACGTCACAGGATAGCCAGCCGACCACGGAGACACAGTCACGCCTTGACACATCACAAACCAAGACAATTCCACCCTAGTCCCTCATTTGTACTGTAGTGTTCCCGCACACCAAGGAAACCATCTTCCACTCATGCGAAGCTAACCTTGTCCACCAAGGAAACCATCTACCGCCATTGAGAAGCTAACCTTGTCCAGTTCCGACTACACTTACTCACTCGAGAAAAAGGGGAAAACATCACCACATCACAAACGGCATCTTGCCGCAACGGAATCTCTACGAATCCTTAAAGCTCGTATGCAACATCACCGAGTCGGACTAACGGTCGCGACTACGGCTTCACCCACCATGCCTAATCCACTAACGGAGCGGATCTCTAATGCAAACATGCCGGGGACGGACTCAATCGACCCGGAGGTTCCTCTTGAACCTTGGCGACCCAAAACCCCTCTCATTTGAGTGTTTGGTGCCCAAAACTAGAAAGAAAAGATGCTAAAACGTGCATCCTAAAACCGAGAGGAGAAGTGTCGTTACCTTCCGACTCCTCTTCCTAGCCATGGCAAAATAGCCGGATGAAAACCTTCGCAAAGACCTAGCCTCCACGGATCTGGACTCGGCTCGCGATTTGGAGCACCGAAGCCTCTCCAACAGCCGGATCTCTACTTCACCTTCTTCCTTGCTCTCCCTTCGCTCTAGAATGTTAGTAAGAGAAAGCTTGGAGAAGAATGAGGGTTTCCAACCCTATTCTCGGATTTAACACCCCAAGAGCAGTCCTGAACCATCAGATCCCAAAATAAGGGAAAGAATGGCCACGATCCGTCTGAAAAATAAAACACCTGGGCCGAACACGGCCTGGCACACGCCCGTGTCCAGGGCCGTGTCCCCCATTCGTCATCCCAATCGACACGCCTGGAACAACACACGGGCATCCGACAAGCCCGTGTTCGACCTGACACGCCCGTGTCCCACCTGACACGGCCGTGTGGTCGGCCGTGTGCCTCCATCGACACAGCCCCGAAAACAACCCGAGAAGGACACGGCCTGGGACATGCCCGTGTCCCAAGCCGTGTGCGAAGTCTCGACACTCGTCGACTTCCTTTATGTCGACACCGCGAAAAAACGTCGAGCGAAGATCGTCGACCATGCGGGACACGCCCTGTGACACGCCCGTGTCACAGGCCGTATGCCCCTGTCTCGATACTCGACACTCGACACTCGTCGAGTGAACTTCGTCGAGAGAAGTTCGTCGACTGATTGACATGGCCTTGGACACTCCCGTGTCCTAGGCCGTGTGCCTTGTCTCGACACATCGTCGAGCAAAAATGTCGACACCCCAGGCCGGTTATCGACACGGGCTCGACACGCCCTGAGACACGCCCGTGTCTTAGGCCGTGTGCCCAGTCTTGACACTTTGTCGAGCGAAAAATGTCGACTACGCGGCCAAGTCGTCGACTCCAGCCTGACATGCCCTGGGACACGCCCGTGTACCAGGCCGTGTGCCCCCTGCTAGAAACCAAAATTGGCCAGAAAATGCTGGTCGACCCCCTCTCAAATTTTGGGGTGTTACAACTTCCCCCCCTTAACAGAATTTCGTC
Source organism: Platanthera guangdongensis (assembly GCA_039583875.1). NCBI lineage: Eukaryota > Viridiplantae > Streptophyta > Magnoliopsida > Asparagales > Orchidaceae > Platanthera > Platanthera guangdongensis. The sequence goes on along the minus strand of CM077148.1, from coordinate 131,665,714 downwards.
CCGAAATTACAAAGCAAAAGTGAACACAACTTAAATGGTACCTGATTTGAAGAGCTCTGGATACTCTTCTAGCATGGATTGTTCTCGCTCCCAAGAGAACTCCCCAAGACCGCAGTTGTCCCATCGGACTTTCTCGAGTTTAACCTCTTTATTTCGCAACTGCCGAGTCTCTGAATCCTCTATAGCAATTGGAAGGACTCGCGTCCTCAAGTCTTCCTCTATCGGCACCGATGCCGGCTCGATCACCACACTAGCCTCCACCAAGGCTTTCCTCAAGACGGAGACATGGAAGACATCGTGTAATCCACTCAGCTTCGCGGACAACGCCAACCGATAGGCTGCTTCTCTCACCCGTTCAACAACTTCAAAAGGCGCCAAAAACCTTGGACTCAACTTCTTGAGTCGGCGAATCCGTGAGACGCCTTTGAACGACTTGATCTTCAAATAGACCCAATCGTCTACCGCACACTCTAATTTCCTGTGACGAGCATTAAAGTATTTTGCTTGCCGGTCTTGCGCCACCTTCATACGCTCTTGAATGGTCCGCACCAACTCACAAGCGTCAACTACCACCTCCTTTCCCAAAATTTTGGTGTCTCCCGCCTCTGTCCAAGACATCGGTGTTCAACACCGTCTCCCATACAAAGCTTCGTATGGCGCCATTTTTATACTTGCTTGATAACTGTTATTGCACGCGAATTCCACCATGAAGAGGTGATCCTCCCACTTCTTGCTGAAGTCAAGAACGCACATTCTCAGCATATCCTCCATAGTACGGTTCGTTCTTTCGGTTTGTCCGTTCGTTTGAGGATGGAACGCCGTACTGAACTTTAGCTTCGTGCCCAAGCTCTTCTGAACCAATCTCCAGTCCTTGGATGTAAACCGTCCATCTCGATCGCTTACTATGCTCTTAAGAATCTCATGCAGTCGCACAATGTTGCGAACATACAACTCCACCAGCTTCTCCACGCTATCCTCTTTACGATTTGGGATGAAGTGGGCCACCTTGGTTAAGCGCTCCACGATCACCTAAATAACATCATTACCCTGCTGCGATCTAGGCAAACCATGTACAAAATCCATGGAGATGTCATCAAATTTCCATTCAGGGATTGGAAGGGGCTTCAGGAACCCGCCCGGCTTCTGACACCCGGCCTTCACCAAGGCGCAAGTTTGGCAACTGTTGAAGTTGGTGACCGGGCGGTCTGGCGGTTTGTCTTGACGGGTTGAAGACCGCGCGGTCTGGCGGTTTGTCTCAGCCGGCTTGGAGACCGGACGGTCTGGCGGTCTACCCTGGCGGTCTCTCTTCCTCTCTGGTGGTAGCCGTGCGGTTAGCCCTGCTGTCTAACCGCGCGGCCTGTGCGGTTTGTTTTGTATAGTCCGCCTAGTCCTGTAAATTTTAGTCCCACATCTCTTATTTGTATTCTCTCATCTCTCCTCCATTCTATATAAGGGAGGGCATACCTTTGTAATAGATACCTTTTTTGGATAATAAAATTTCGATTATTCAAAAGTTTATTCGGCTTGTTCTCTACTTTTCGCTTCTTTTCTCTACTTTCTAACATGGTATCAAAGCGCACGGTCATTTCCTCCTGATTCTGTGCGCTCTCTGTTGTTCGCGGCTTGTTTTCCGCGTTCTGCGACTTGTTTTGCGACTTGACTTCTCTTCTGTCCGCGCGGCTTGTTTCTATCCGCGCGGCTTGTTTCTGTCCGCTGCCCTGTTCGCGCGGCTTGCACTTCTTGGTTCTCTTCACCTACTGCTCTTTGTCGCAGCGACCTGTTTCCTTGTCGCCGCGCTCCTTGTTCTTTCTTGCCGCTCCGACTTCCTAGTCGTTGCGGTCTGTCTTTGTCCGCGTGTGTTGTCTCTCTACTCGCGGTTTGCTGCTGTGATCTGCCTGACCGTGCGGGTTGTTCCTTTCTCACCCGCATCTTGGTCGCGCTCGCCGGCTCTTCTCCTCTCTTCTGTTCGCTCGGCCTTTTCAGTCCGCGCGACCTCTTCCCCGCTTTGCCTTTGACCGCTTTCTAGCAGCTGCTGTGATCTGCCTGACCGTGCGGGTTGTTCCTTTCTCACCCGCATCTTGGTCGCGGTCACCCGCTCCTGCTTGCTAGTCGCCCGGCTTCCTCTTTTTCCGTGCGACTTGTTCTCCTCTGTTCGCCCGACTTTTTCAGGCCGTGCGACTTCTTTCCCTCTGCTTTGCTCTGCTTCTTGGTAGCGGTCTTTCTAGCCGCCCGACCTGTTTTCTGTTCGCCCGGCTTGGTGCTCTTTTCTCTTCTCGCGGCTTGTTCTTATCGTCGCGGTTTGCTCCTCTCTTGCTTCCATGGCTTTCCCCTCCTCCGGCCTGTCCGCCTCTGTAGTAACCTCTTCTGGTAGTGCTCATGTTGTTACTCGCGGAAGATGGCTAATAGACTCTGGCGCCACAAATCATATGACAGGCAATCCTCACTGTTTCTCTCTTCTTGACACACATGCTCAGTTGCCCCCGGTTATTGTTGTTGATGGATCTCCCTCCCCGGTCCATGGGACGGGCCTGGTTCCCGTCACTCCATCTCTCTGCTTGGCTGATACCCTCTATGTGCCCAAGTTTCCGTGCAATTTACTATCGGTTACTTCTTTATGCAAGCAACTACGGTGTTCTGTCATATTCACCCCTACCTCTTGCACTTTTCAGGATCCGGACTCCCAACGGACGATTGCTACCGGGACAGAGAGTGGTGGTCTCTACTTCCTCGACAACGTTTCTGCTCTATCCGCCTTCTCCTCCTCCTCTACAGATCTTCTCCAATGGCATCTTCGCCTTGGACATGCTCCTCCCCGCATTCTACGACAGTTCCTGCCGCACCTCCCTCCTCATCATCCTCCTCTCAACTGTGATGCTTGTCAACTTGGCAAACATCACCGCTCATCCTTCCCCCCAACGCAGAGTCGGGGCTCTTCCCGTCCGTTCGACCTCGTTCACTCCGACATATGGGGTCCCGCTCCTAACCTCACCATCGGTCGGGGTAGTTCCTACTTTGTCACCTTCATTGATGATTTCTCTCGATGTACGTGGGTATATCTTCTCAAAGATCGCTCCGAGCTGTTCTCTGTTTGGACCTCCTTTTATTCTATGGTTAAGACTCAGTTCGATACGTCTATTAAACTCCTTCGTTCTGATAATGCCAAGGAGTATCTTAGCCACGACTTCTCATCCTTTTGTATTCACCATGGTGTCATTCGTCAAACCAGCTGTGTCTATACCTCACAACAAAATGGGGTGGCGGAACGCAAAAACCGTCACCTCCTTGATGTCGCTCGCACTATGATGACTCAAATGCATGTTCCTCGCTCCTATTGGGGATATGCTGTCCTCCTCTCCTGCTATCTCATCAATCGCCTTCCCTCCACAGTTCTCCATGGTGCTACCCCCTTCTCCATTCTTTATCCAGACAAGGATCCCTTTCCTCTTCCTCTACACATCTTTGGGTGCACCGCTTTTGTGCACTCTCCCGCTGCCACCCGTGATAAACTCTCACCACGTGCCACCAAATGTGTCTTTCTGGGCTACTCTCCCACTCAGAAAGGTTATTGTTGCTTTGATCCCGTTACCCGCAAGCAATTTGTCTCTGCGGATGTCACCTTCTTCGACAATGTCTCTTACTTCTCTCCCGCTTCCTCCTCTCCTCCTCCTGCTCCTACTTTTCCTACCAACCCATCCCTCCCCTCTGCTCCCACTGATGTTCCGCCATCTCCACCATCTCCACCATCTCCACCACCTCCATCATCTCCACCCTCTACTCCGCTTTCTCCCTCCACTCCGCTGCCATCTCTCTCTGCTCCCGGGCCAGCTCTCTCCACCATGGATACTCTGGATACTGAGGCCCCTGTTGACCTGGATCTCCCTATTGCTCTTCGCAAGGGGGTTCGGGCATGTACCCAACACCCGCTTGCTGCAGTTGTTTCCTATGATCGTCTTACCCCTTCTCGCAGAGCTTTCGCTCTGGCTATCTCAGCTACTACCACCCCCCGTTCCTATCAGGAGGCCCTTACTATTCCTCATTGGAAAGCTGTCATGGATGAGGAGATTGCTACTCTGACTGAACGGGGTACCTGGACCCTTGTTCCTCCTCCTTACGGCACAGATGTTGTTGGTTGTCGATGGGTCTTCGTGGTGAAGTTTCTCCCGGATGGCAGTGTGGATCGTTATAAGGCTCGCCTGGTTGCCAAGGGTTTTACCCAAACTTATGGGCTTGATTACTTTGACACTTTCTCTCCCGTGGCTCGCCTCAGCACTATTCGGGTTCTTCTCTCTGTGGCTGTCAACCGGGATTGGCCCATCTCGCAGCTCGATGTTAAGAATGCCTTCCTCTATGGCGATCTGCAGGAAGATGTTTACATGGAGCAACCTCCTGGGTATGTTGCTCAGGGGGAGACAAGGGTATGCCGGCTACAGAAGGCTATCTATGGCCTCAAGCAGAGTCCTCGTGCCTGGTTTGACAAGTTTAGTAGCATTGTTGCGGCCATTGGTTTTACAAGAAGCTCAGCAGATCACTCCTTGTTTGTTCGGAAAACCGCATCTGGTCTTGTTGTTCTTGCGGTTTATGTTGATGACATTCTTCTTACTGGCGATGACCAGGATGGGGTATTGATGACCAAGAAACACCTTCGTCACCATCTGGTCACAAAGGATATGGGCTCCCCGAAATACTTTCTGGGGATTGAAATCTCTAGAAAACCCAACTCCATGGTCCTTTCACAAAGGAAGTATGCTCTTGATCTTTTGAAGGAGGCAGGACTCACTGGTGCTAAACCTGCTCGTTGTCCTATGGCTGCTGGAGAAGACAAAACTTGGACAGATAACTCACCTCTTCTCTCTGATCTTACGAGATACCGGCGTCTGGTGGGCAAGCTCATATATCTCACGGTAACCAGACCCGACATCTCTTATGCTGTTGGCAAAGTGAGCCAGTTCATGCAAGCTCCGAGGGAGTGTCATCTACAATCTGCTATGAGAATATTAGAGTATATTAAAGCTGCTCCAGGGAGCTTCTTTTCTCTACTTTCTAACAGCAACGATTCACATACAAAGCTACGTCCCGCTTCAGCCCCGGCCACCAAAAGGATTTCTTCATATCCAAGTACATCTTTGTACTGCCCGGGTGAATGGAGTACTTTGTGAAGTGAGCCTCAAACATCAACTCCTCACGGAGTTTGCCGAACTGCGGTATACAAACCCTTCCGTCCTTCCTCAGAATCCCATCGATCATCTCCCAAGCGCTGCTCTCGCCCTTTTGAGCCTCCAACACAAAAGGTTGAAACTCCACATCCAACCGAGTCGCTTCCTGAATGTGATCGGACAAGTCGTTCTGTATTTCAATCCAGTTCAACCGAGCCACGCTGGACTCGCCTCTCGCAACACATTCCAAACCAAGGGACTCCCATTCCCGTGCCAACCGCTCATCATGAGCTTCGATCCAATTCCCTTGCCCCGAGTACTTTCTACTCAAGGCATCCGCCACCACGTTGGCTTTACCTGGCGTATACTGAATCGCCACCTCATAGTCTCCAAGAAACTCAACGCACCTGCGTTGCTGCATGTTCAAGTCCTTTTGATCCAAGAGATACTTCAGGCTTTTATGATCCGTGAAGATCTCCACCTTTGCATCATACATATAATGTCGTCATATTTTCAACGCAAAAATTACCGCCGCCAACTCCAAGTCATGGACGGGGTAATTCCTCTCATGAGGCTTCAGCTGTCTAGACCCAAAAGCTATCACCTTGCCATGTTGCACCAAAACGCAACCCAAACCGCATCCCGATGCGTCACTGAAGATCTGAAATCCCTCGGTCCCTTGCGGTAGACTTAGGATTGGAGCCATCATCAGTCTCTCCTTCAGTGCTTCAAATGCTTGACTACACTCTTGAGTCTACACAAACTTATGATCTTTACGAGTGAGTGAGGTGAGTGGTAGAGCTATTCGCGAAAAATTCTCCACGAATCTCCTATAATACCCGGCTAGTCCAAGAAAACTTCGGACTTCCGCCACGGTCCTCAAGATTGGCCAATCTCTGATGGCCTCCACTTTTGTTGGATCCACTGTCACCCCATCCCCACTAATCACGTGGCCCAAAAATGTCACCCTCTCTAACCAGAACTCACACTTCGAGAACTTTGCATACAATTGATTCTCCCTCAACACTTGCAAGACCACTCACAAGTGGGTCTCATGCTCCACTTCAGATTTGGAATACACCAAGATGTCATCGATGAAGACAACCACAAAAGAATCCAAGTATTCCCGAAATACCCGATTCATAAGGTCCATGAACACAGATGGTGCGTTCGTCAGCCCAAACGGCATCACCGTAAACTCAAAGTGTCTGTACCTCGTACCAAAAGCAGTCTTGGGTATGTCATCATCCCGAATTCGCAACTGATATTAGCCTGACTTTAAGTCCAATTTTGAGTACACCACCGACCCCACCAATTGGTAGAACAAGTCGTCTATCCGAGGAATCAGATACTTCTTCTTAACGGTCAATTTATTCAGCTCTCGGTAGTCTATGCACAGCCGCATACTACCGTCTTTCTTCTTTACAAACAACACTGGCGCGCTCCACGGCGAAGAACTGGGTCTAATATACCCCTGCTCCAACAGTTCCTGCAACTGTACTTTGAGTTCAGCCAACTCCTTTGGTGCCATCCTAAACGGAGGACGTGACACCGGCCTAGCCTCCGGCACTAACTCGATCGAGAAATCGATCTCCCGCCGAGGAGGCGCTCCAGGAAGTTCATCCGGAAACACATCCTTGAACTCTGCCACTACGGGCACTTCCTCAATAGATAGGTGAGAGAGACGAACCTCCAATAATGCTATAAGCGCTACACCACCCTGCTTAACTGCCCGCATCAATTGCATGGCCGAAATCAGGGAATAGGCCACTCCACAAAGGCCCTCAAATTTGACCTCTGCCTGCCCTTTGCTCTTTAGGGTCACTACCTTAGATAGGTAGTCAATACTGGCGCGCTGCTCTGCAAGCCAGTCCATGCCCAAAATGACATCGAACTCAACCAATGGTAAAATTGCTGCTACCAAAACGAAATCAACTTCGTCAAGCTCCCAACAGATGCGCACTTTAGCCCCGGTGGTCATGGATGACCCATTAGGCATGCGCACTTTCAGCTCTGCGTCCGTCGAGAAAGACTCAACTCCTATTCTCCGGATGAAGCTCTTCGCGAGAAAGGAGTGCGATGCTCCCGTATCGAACAATACCCTAGCGGGGTATCCGAAAACTAATACAAAGCCTACAACATAGACATCACACAAAAAGTCTAAAGTATGAAGCACAAAATTTAAACTTAAATTTTCTTCATACCTGTCACCACATCGGTTTGGCGGATCGCTTCCTGCTGTCTAAGGTTGTAGGCCCTTGGTTGCACCGGTTGGAACCGAGAAGCGCTTGACTCCGCCATCTTCCCTTTCTCTGCGGCACTGGGGCCGGAGCGCACAGTCTGCTCCTGCCTTGCCTCTTGCTCCGCTCCTCCTTGAGGACAAACACGAGCTATGTGCCCCACCTTACCGCAGTTGTAGCACGTCGGCGGTCCCCTAGAGTGAGAACCTCCAGGCATCCACTTGCTCTTCTCACCAGACCTGGAAGTGTGAGGCTTTTTCCTCCACCTACTCCCTTCAGACTTTCCCTGGGATTGGGGAGGCTTCCCTTCCCCTTGCTTGGGAGTGAAACCCTTACGACGTTGGGTTCGCTCCATGTCACTTTCCAAAATCCTGGTAGCCTCAACTAGTTCATTGAAACCAGCTCTCTTCATGGAAATGAGGGGTTGCCTCAGATTCTCCCTCAGCCCCTGGTAGAATAGGTTATCCCTCTCTACATCATCTGCCATCGTCGTTCCCGCGTAACGACCCAAACGGGTGAACTCCTGCACATACTCGTCCACCGTCTTGTCTCGCTGCATTAAGTGCAGAAACTGCCTCTGAAGGGCCAACCGTGTAGAAACGGGAATGTACCTCTTTAGAAAAGAATCCCCAAATTCCTCTATCGATGGGGTGCATCCAGGGAACTGGAGGCCGCTATGGCTCACCCACCACAACTTGGCGTCTCCTTCCAACATGAATGCTGCATACTCAGATTCCTTTTCTTCTGGCGTCTCCGCCGCACTCAAAAGCTCTTGAATTTGAACCCACCAATCCTCCGCATCCGTTGGCGTACCAACTCCCTTGAACGACTGGGGATGGAAGCTCAGGAAATACTTCATGTGCCGGTCTCCATGTCCGACAACCACCCTTTCCGCCAAAGGCTCCAATCGCTTGGCCTCTCTGCCTAGCACGGTCGTCACCGTGTCCAGTATAGCAGGGGTTGCTACCTGAGCTGCCGCTGCAGCCTGGGCTGCCACCATCGCTTCTGCAAGCATGTGGCAGAAATTGGCCGGGTTAACACCCGTGCCCAAAAGACCTAGAGCAGTGGCACTGCTCGTCGAGAGTTCTTCTCTTGCTCTCGACGTTCCCTCCTCGTTGCTTGCACTCTTCAAGAAAACAAGAAACAAGGAATCAGTCTCTAATCTTAAGACTTAAACATAAGGACACTCATGGTCCCGCGTTATTCTTATGTGGATAACTTCTCTACGCATTGACCTTGAATCTAACCTCGCTTTGATACCAAATTGTAACACCTCCCCTGTAATGACTGTATAATATGGGTCCGGCCGGGGCCCCACAACATACGGACGCCACAACTTTAGTATTATAAGATGATATAACTACCTGCACTCAAAACTCTTTGCACAACACAGCGGAAACACAAGCAAGACTACAAGTTATCCACTACTACAAGAGTAATAAAAAGATGGCCTTATGACCTTACAACATAAGAGAGTCCAAACTCAAATAATACAACAAACATGAAAGTGCATAAGCACTCCTAGTCTATCTCGGCGTGCAAGCCGGACAATAAGAGTCTCAAACATACAATATCATAAGTAGAGTTACAAAAGAGGGAAACACTTCATGAGGCTTAGGCCTTTCTGGCCGGCGAGCTAGCTCCTGCATGCGATCCTTGCCCTGTAAAAATTATTAGTAACATGGGTCAGCAAAGGCTGACCTGAAACTGTGTAACAAACACATCTCCTCCCGGTCGCCCCTAACGGATCCCGGGGTACTCCTCCAACCTGCAAGTTAGCACTTCGTATGCAATAATCATAGGCAAGAAAAGCAACTAAAGAAACAGGCTTGGATGTCTCAAACATCATACATGTTCTCTACTGTTGAGCATATAATGTTAGGGCCTACTATGCAACATGAATGCAACACCCGGGCTTCACCCAAGGCACCCTATAGCGTATGCATCTAGCACAACATCACATCAATTGGGTACTCACCGTTTCCCCATTGGCATAAAGCCACAAACAAAAGGGGGTAACACAATCTCCCCCAACGGCGCACAGGCCGCCACATGGAACTCTTGCCAAGGCCCCACCCGCTCAAGGTCTTAGACCCGGGCTTGCCTGCAAGCTCTGACATCTCATGTCAGGATTCCAACAAACACAAACTGACCGATTCTAAGAAGCCTTACTGGACCCCACCCGCTCATGGTCTCATTTCCCGGGCTTGCCCCCATGCTTGGCATTCTCGTCAGTCTCACAGAAGGGGACTAGTCTCGCCGGGACACTCTCCACTCATGACGTGAACGTTACGGGATAGCTAGCCGGCCACGGAGACACAGCCACGCCTTAGCACATCACAAACCAAGACAATTCCACCCTAGTCCCTCATTTGTACTGCAGTGTTCCCGCGCACCAAGGAAACCATCTTCCACTCATGCGGAGCTAACCTTGTCCACCAAGGAAACCATCTACCGCCATTAGGGAGCTAACCTTGTCCGGTTCCGACTATACGTAGTCACTCGAGAAAAAGGGGAAAACATCACCACATCACAAACGACATCTTGCCGCAACGGAATCTCTATGAATCCTTAAAGCTCGTATGCAACATCACCGAGTCGGACTAACGGTCGAGACTACGGCTTCACCCACCATGCCTAATCCACTAACGGAGTGGATCTCTAATGCAAACATGCCGGGGATAGACTCAATCGACCCGGAGGTTCCTCTTGAACCTTGGCGACCCAAAACCCCTCTCATTTGAGTGTTTGGTGCACAAAACTAGAAAAGAAAAGATGCTAAAACGTGCATCCTAAAACCGAGAGGAGAAGTGTCGTTACCTTCCGACTCCTCTTCCTAGCCATGGCAAAATAGCCGGATGAAAACCTTCGCAAAGACCTAGCCTCCACGGATCTGGACTCGGCTCGCGATTTGGAGCACCGAAGCCTCTCCAACAGCCGGATCTCTACTTCACCTTCTTCCTTGCTCTCCCTTCGCTCTAGAATATTAGTGAGAGAAAGCTTGGAGAAGAATGAGGGTTTCCAACCCTATTCTCGGACTTAACTCCCCAAGAGCAGTCCTGAACCATCAGATCCAAAAATAAGGGAAAGAATGGCCACGATCCGTCTGAAAAATAAAACACCTGGGCCGAATACGGCCTGGCACACGCCCGTGTACAGGGCCGTGTCCCCCATTCGCCGTCCCAATCGACGCGCCTGGAACGACACACGGGCATCCGACACGCCCTTGTTCGACCCGACACGCTTGTGTCCCACCTGACACGGCCGTGTGGTCGGTCGTGTGCCTCCATCGACACAGCCCCGAAAACAACCCGAGAAGGACACGACCTGGGACACGCCCGTGTCCCAAGCCGTGTGCGAAGTCTCGACACTCGTCGACTGCCTTTGTATCGACACCGCAGAAAAACGTCGAGCGAAGATCGTCGACCATACGGGACACGCCCTATGACACGCCCGTGTCACAGGCCGTGTGCCCCTATCTCGACACTCAACACTCGACACTCGGCACTCGTCGAGTGAACTTCGTCGAGAGAAGTTTGTCGACTGACTGACACGGCCTTGGACACGCCTGTGTCCTAGGCCGTGTGCCTTGTCTCGACACATCGTCGAGCGAAAATGTCGACACCCCGGGCCGGTTGTCGACACGGGCTCGACACGCCCTGAGACACGCCCGTGTCTCAGGCCGTGTGCCCAGTCTCGACACTTTGTCGAGCGAAAAATGTCTACTACGCGGCCAAGTCGTCGACTCCAACCTGACACGCCCTGGGACACGCCCGTGTCCCAGGACGTGTGCCCCCTGCCAGAAACCAAAATTGGCCAGAAAACGCTGGTCGACCCCCTCTCAAATTTTGGGGTGTTACATAACATGTTCTCTGATATAGTTTGGATAGATGAATTTAATAGACTGACAAGTTTCTTTTGAATGGATGAGCACAACAAGATAGACTACAACTGTTTCAGTGACATGCTTATTTTTGACACTACTTATAGAATAAATAAGTATAATCTAGCTTACACGCATTTATTGTCGTGAACAATCGTTGATAGAATATTTTTGTCGACGGGGTTTTTATCGCTGAGGAGACTATCAAATCGTTCTGCTGGTTGTTTGAGACATTTTTGAATAGTGTGGGTGGTTAACAACCAAGTACTATCTTTACGGACTAGGATCAAGTAATTAATGGCTAGCACTATTGAGCGAGTATTGACTACTACTCTCCATCGGTTATGTCAGTGACACATATGTAAGAAGGCACCATCAAAAGTCCTGAGCTTCAACCACGATAGAAGCGTTCAGACATGTTTCTATAATTGCATGAGCAAGCATGATGGTGAGGATGAGTTAATAGGTATTGGCACAATATGATAACGAGAGGTAACCTACAAAAAACAAATGACTGGAAGATATTTATAATATCAGGAGAAGGTAGTCCACCGCATTCATTAAAGATGTATTGGACCTAGGTATTTTGTCCACTCAAAGAAGCGAGTAAGCCAATAATTGCTTGCATAGATGTTCAAATGTTACTAGTTCTCTTGTCAAGTGCTTTTATGGAATGAAAAACTTGTCTCATCATAGCAGCACAAAGAGTACGATGTAGATTTCAAGTGCAAACACGACGCTATTAGTCTACAATACAAAATATGTATCTTAAGAATATTTTGATGCAATATACTCAGAAAATGTTTGCAATATTTGAAAAAACTTTCATGGAGGGAGTAGTGAGAGTTATTGTGGTGGATGAAAACAGATATGATGACAAGAACAAACTATATATTACAACGTAAAGCGATGCAGTTGATGTTGACAAAATATGGTTTGTTACCTATAACTCTACGACCAATGAAGTGCAATGCTCTTGCCGTGGGTTTGAGACTAAAGGTATCTTATGACTCCATATCTTAAGGATTTTTAACTTACAAAATGCAAAACAAATACTGAATTGTTATGTGCTAAAACGATTTATTGCGAGTGTCAAAAAGGGAATCTACCTACCTGACACACCCTCCATAGCAGAGTCCAACTCAAACCTGATATTTAGAAATCACCTAATATGATTCAGCTACGAACTTGCACGACGAGTTGAAAATTACAAACAAGTCAAGGAGCATGTTATAAGCCAAATGAATGCAATGCTCAAAAAGGTAGATGAGTTAGTTGACAATGACGAGCACCACAAGAAAGGATGTTTAGATGATAATGATACGAGGAAGATGGCGACAAATGATCTGCCAACAAAGAGACCAAAGGGTGTTTCGAATGCACGTATGAAAGACCATTGAGAGCGAGAAAATAGAAAACCTAAAGTAAGTAGTTTATTGCGTTTTTCTATTGATATTAACATTACATGTTATATTGTAAATCCAACTAATGTTGTTTTGTTTAAATGTCTCTCAGAAAAGAAAGTGGAGGGCACATAAAAAGTGGTCATTGAAGTTAACGCATCAAACATTAAATGGTTTGAATTTTTTGGCAGTACAACGAATGAGCAACAAGCTTCGCCTCCTCCCACTCCGATTTGTGCCGATTCAAATGACGACTACTTTGTTAATTTACCATTTAATTTCTTTAGTGTTCCAAATGTATTCAAGCTATATTGAGTAGAAAGTTGCATCCACACATTGATGGATTCTAAACTTTTTTGTTTCTCTAATGTTCCGGTACATCCATGCCTGTCCAGATGTTAGCAAATATTTCTTTAACAGTATCTATCTCATTAACACATGAAGCAACGTAATATACACGAAACAAGTAAAAAAATAATCGTTACATTAGAATTGTAAAACACATGCCAGTCGAGTGAAAAAATATTTGTTATACCACAAATCCATCATAAACTCAGAAGTGAAAAAAATAAATGCCGCACATTGTCCAAAAGTCAAAAAAAATATTACAGTACAATGTTATCTCAGAATAAAGTAATCACATAGAAGAACTAATTGTTTTTGGCCACCTGCTTGTCAACATTTGCTAATATCAAATCATGAAAGACGCATAAAATATCAGCGGTTATCTCCGCTCAAAAACATGACAGATCTTATTGTCAACCCTTCTTCATTTCCCATGCCACCTTCGTTGGTGAGAGTGCTGCCTCCATGTACTTTAATACGAACACCCCGCAGTTAGTCCCATTATCTTGCTTAGGGATTTCCTTTACAGGCACGATCTTTCAATCAATATATTGGGCGGCAAGGCGACACTAACATCCTCATGAAAGGCGTGCACCTATTTTAAGCATAAGATATGAACTTAGTACATTATTTAAGGAGGAATTACACAACAGAATAAAATAAAATATACCAAACTAGGAAGAGATCCTTGATGCCAACCACACGACATTGGGTTGTAGAAATCCCATATGCAATGCTTTAGGTCGCACACTAGAAGACAACAATGACCCAGAGCATGTACTGGCATGAGTAACAAGTCCACTTTATCGACATTTTTTACGATATGTTTAATAATTGTTTCGCAGTTACTGACCTTGTTCATCTTGTAATACTGCATAGTAGATTATGTTACGATCATTTTACATAGGAGAAGTTGTAATTTTTGCTAAAGCAACTTAATGATATGACTAATAATTGTAACTCAACTTTAAGGACAATCGACAAATCTGACGTCGTGCTATGAAGTCGACGATCAATTGTATATTCGTGTGCTCATGGAGTCATACCTGTAATAGTTTATGGTAAGAGCACTTCAAATGATTAAATAAAATAAATGTAGGACCTAACTTACTAGAAGAACCACAAAGCAACCTTCAAAACAACCCTAGTTTTCATCTGGTTCTCGGAGAGCACTCCTACCACTCAATTCATTGATCTGGCCATGCAAGAATTTTTGTTCGGCCATAGGCCAATTGTACTTCATAAACTCTTCAAGTTCTTTGATGATCATCAATGATGCAAGAATTTTTAGTCCAATCTATGAGAAGAAGAAGACAACCACTAGATACCTAACCAGTATGTCGACATGCCTCTTCTCCAAAGTCGGAGACCACTCATCAACCACCAGACCATTCATCTCTTCAATAAATTTTTTTGGGTAACCAGTGTAAATGGTTTTCTAACAAAAGAGAAGTCCAACCCGCTATTCGGTAACCCCAGAATAAGTGCAATCTCATTGACAGTAAGAGAAACCTAATAATTGTCAAAGAGGAAAGTTTGTTTATCATGACTGTATATGCGAACTAGAATATATAGAAGAGATATGTTTTGTGGTATCTTCAGAATATTAAAGAGTGGAGGGATTCAAGTCTCATTTAGAACATTCATTGGCTCCTCAGATAAGACCTCAAGTAGGGGTTGGATATTTGCAAGAAATGTTGATACTGCTCATCTATAGTTCAAATAAGAGCTACCTGACACTGTATTTGAGAAACAATTCAAAAACATATAATCTTATTAGATAAAAAAGACTCTACATATCAAACATCAAATAATTTTCCCTTGTGATGCTTCTTCGCAGAATGTAACTTGCATTGTCAGCATAAATATGTCTGTCAAAACAAACTGATAGGAAATCCGACTGTAAAATAACACAAAAATGTGACCGTGTAAAATTTGGAGAAAAAACTAACTATAAAAGAACACATAATTCTAATTGGATAACAAGCGAGAATAAATCCAACTGTAAAACAACACAAAAATTTGACTGGATAAAATCTGAAGAACACACCGACTATAAACCAACACAGAATTTTAATCAGATAACAACTGTGAAGAAATTCGACTATAAAACAACAAAAAAATTGGACTAGATAAAATCTATTGAAAAAAATGACTGTAAAACAATACAGAAATGTGACTAGATAAAAACTGGGAACAAAACGAACTGCAAAAAAACACACCAAAATTGAACCGGATAAAATATGAAAGAAAAAACAAGAGTTGAACAACACAGAATTGTAACTACATAATAACAAGTAAAAAATAAAATTGTAAAACATCGCTGAAATGTAACTGGATAAAAACTTGAAAAAGAAACGATTATAAAACAACACGCAATTATAACCCGATAACAACTGGGATACCCAACCAAGAACAACGATCCAACATGTTCAACACCAAAATTGCAGGAAACGCATACCCTAGCAGTATTCCGTGTGGGAGACTAAGAGTCGTTTGTTTCGGCGTTTTCGTTGGGCGTTTGAGCAAACGCCGCCGGCCGACTGGTAAACAAACGGAGCGCCAACGGCGTTTGTTCTATTTGCACCCGCCGCAAGAAGAAAAAACCCCTCAAACGCCACTTTTCAAACCGCGGTTGCCGAGATCTGGGGGAGGGCCCAAGGGATAAGTTTAGGGTTCAAGCGAGAGGTGGTGCGCCCGAGGAAAAAATTTTCCAATCCAAAGACCCAAAAATTCCGCACGTCTCCAAATAAAAGGCTAGACCGAAAATTTTTCCCGGCTTCACACGCAGCCGCGGGAACAGTTTACCCAGCGGCCCCTCCTTCGCCTGCCGTCGGCCTGTTCGACGAGCTCTGTGCCGTGGTTTCCTGTTGCCGACGTCTACAGCCGCTGTGTTTCTCTGCCCTGCCCTACAACCGCTGCCAGTGCCTCCTTCGTCTAATTTCTCCGAGTCATTCTCCTCCATGCAAATCCTTCCGTCCGCCTCCGAGTCAACAGAAGCCCTTCCCGTTCCTTCTACTCACAGGAACCAGGCCCCAGCACATCCAGAAGCTTAAAAGACCTGCTTGGTATATCTCCCTCCTTGGAAATAGAGAAGTCCTTGTTCCCCATAGCCTTTTAAACGTCCCTTTTCTAAGGCTTCGTTTGGGGCGGCAGTGGCGGCTCGAACCGGCGTCTGGGAAGGGAGGGCTAGGACCGGAGGTGGGAGGCGGGGGTTGGAGACGCTTTGCTGCGGGAGCAAACGTTGCAAACGCCGCCGCCTGATGTTTGTTTTTTCGCCTTGCGGCGGCGATTACTCCCGCATCGTGGTGAAAACGGTGCCCCAAATGAAGCCTAAATCCTGAGAACCCAGTTGCTGCTACCGTTTTCTCGCACTTATGCACTAGAGGTTAATCTCTCAGTCTATTTTCTTGTATTTTGTTAGTATCACTTTATATTTAATCTTATCTGAACTTTCAAAATTCAGAGCTTGCCACTAATTACACCATCGAAACTGAAAATTAGACTCAATGTGTTCCCTGGATGTCGAAGTAGTGCTCGTCCCATGCGAGCCAACCTAGAGGATCTGTCCCGTCAAAGACTGGTAGTTCAATGCGACGGAGAGCGCCGACGATAAGCTCGTGTAGAGGATGAATGCTTGCTAGAGAATCATCGGGGATGCTGCCTGAAGTCGTGGTGGCTAGCAGTGGGGTCGGTGGAGCAGCCAGACACGATGGATGGGAGGCGATGAGGGCGTGGATGTCACAAACGACAACTTGGAGGTCCGACAGGGTCGTATTGACCCGATCGAGGTGGTCGTAGGGCGCCGCAGTGGCGGTGGTCGGATCAGAGTCACACGCCATGCTGCGGGTGATACACATATGCAGGGGAAAACAGGCGAGGAAATGCTGAACAGGACGACGCGGAAGAATCAACGAAGATGATGGTAGGCCCGACGCTTGGGGAGGACGACGACGCACGAAGGGTAGGTCGGACCAGTTGATAGAAGGGGTGCTGCGGTCGGTGAGGGTGGAGCGGTCGGCGGCGCTTACACGCAAGAAAGAGAGAAGGGGAGGGGGACGCGGTAATGCGGCTATGGAAAATTGGGGAATCGCTTGGTCGGTTTCTCCCATCTTTAATTTCTCAATTCAATAATCCAAAGCACAAGATAATAAAGTCCATACATCTCTCGTATATGAGGGGAGACCACATTGGCCGGTCGAGCTTACAAAACATAAATAAAACACTAAAGATAATCAGATACAAGGCCCGCCGAATGCTGCTCGAGGCTCACACTGTTTCCGTTTCCCGCACACGCCTAGTATAAAGGCGTGTGAGGCGTCCTCCTTCGATCGGATCTGCCCCGTTCGTATCAGTCGATGGGCAAATAAACCTCATGTGCCAGTTGGAGGCGATAGTCACATAGTCTGACCAGACTCATAACAGTCACTAAGTCTGAAGGAGCCGCAAATTCAATATCAAGCCGCAGGCGTTTGCGAAGTCCGGCTGTGAAGATGGTGACCTGCATCTCTAGGGAAAGTGTGACGTGTGCCAGAAAAAGTTGAAACTAGTCTAGATAATCGTCCATAGAGCTCATCTGAAGGAGTTTCGTGAGGACACCGAGGGGGTTGCTGCGGATTGGAGGGCCGAAACGCCGGTTGCAAAATTGTTTGAAGTCGTCTCACGTCAAACCCGACTGATCAGTGAGGAGACGAGTGACCCAAAGCAAGGTCGAGTCGAGAAGGTAGAAGGAGGCTAGAGGAAGCCGTTCAGTTGTCTATATTTGTTGATGGCCAAATAATTGTTCGCACCTGGTGTGCCAACTCAAGTGATCCGTTTTCCCATCGTAGGTTGGAAATTCCAACCGGGTATAGCGTGACAGAATAACTGGTTCAGGGCGTAAGAGGGTCTACGGTAGTAGCTCATTGTGGATGAGCGACGGTATCAGAACTTGATTGCTGCTGGCGTGATCCATGGGTGGGGTGGTAACCACGGGTGGTGCTGCTGTTAGTCTATTAAGCTTGATGGTGAGAGTTGCCCTGTCTTGATGACGTGCGTCGGCTTCCCGAAAGCGAGCCTCTACATCTTGAAGGCGTGCATCCCTGGTGGACATAACCGCGTTTAGCCGATTCATAGCACCCAAGAAGTTCGGCAGAGTCTACTATATTGTGGATGAAGGTAGCACGAGATGTGGACCGGATGACAGAAAGGTTAGTTTGCTCGGAGTCAGCTATTTAGGAATTGGCGCGAGATCCGTATCGTCTCCCATTGGTGGCAACACAAATTTGATTACTTAATTAATTCAAATTAAGAATTAGTAAGCAATAAATATTTAAATTGTTAATTATTAATTAATCAAGAAGATGATTAATCAATTAAAAAAATTCAATAGGAAGGAGCGGCAGCCAGGCTTAATACAGAATGGAAGCAACGTTTAATATGTAATGACAAACGATTTATCAGGAACGACAACAACGCTTAATCAGGAACGACAATAACGTATTCAGGAACGTTGCACCCCAAATTGAAGGTGTCTGGGAACTGGCGCGTACGATAATAGCCCAGTTGTGTGGGGCTTGAGACGAAGCAGAGCAGAGAAAGTGATGGGGATCCATCAGAGCATGCACCCAGAGGGGTTCGCCGCAAGGAGGGACCCACGTCCGTGTACTCACGCAGGAGGACTTGATCAGATCGCCGATCCGACTCCGCAGATGCGTCCGGATCTGCGTTCCGATTCGATTTCATATATTTCATATATTACATTGTTATTTTTACATTTACTTTTATGTATTCAGGTAATCCCACCTCTGACCAATCATATCCGTCAATGGTGGAATGTTCTAGTTTTCTCTTTATTATAAATAGTGTTAATGGGCTGTTTAGGGGTATTGCAGATTTTAAAGAGTTCATTGCCGGAATCCCGCAATCATTCCACAGCGTCGACACCGTGGAACCCTAGGTGATGATTCCTAGGTGCCTATCTACCTCTCCAAGGTACTACTTAACCCTAGCCACCTTTTTCCCCACCCCGATCCCCTTTACCACCACCTTCATAGCCTCTAACAACAGCCACCTCCCCTCTCTATAGCCCTGTTGTTTTCAACCACATGCATCCCATTTTCCCCCCGCTCCCAACAACAGCCGCCAGCCCTTCCACCGCTCCCAACAACAGCCGCCAACCCTTCCACCGCCCACCAGCAACCGCCGCTACTTTTTCCACCCCTCCCACGACAGCTGCCCCGTTGTTTACAGCCGCCCAACTTTATTTCCGCCGCGTCCGTGGATCCACCTCCAAATCCCCTCCCCTACCCAAATCTGTCCAGATTTGTGCATTCCAGCCCAGATCCAGCCACCCGCCTATCCGATCCACCTCCCATAGCCCAGTTCCGCTTCCAAACCGTTGGATCCACCCTCCCGCTGTAACGGCGCGTAGTCCGCCACAATCAACATAAATATCTTATCTATACTCCATAAAACCATATTCAATATTTCATCCATTCAGTATTTCACAATGAGCACATACATACTTACAAGTCCAAATAAAAGTACATACAATAGGTGTATGTTATAGTGTTTATCTTCTACTTATACTACGCATATACATGAGTTTATTACAATATTAAAGTTTAACAAAAGCCTTTACAAAAGTAAGTGCATAACAACAAAAGTGGCTAAGTTATGCCATCAACAAAAGTAGCTAAGCATCTGCATATATATATATCCCCAATCATATCATTAGCGTTGTCCAATTTGTGATTTGCCTGTACCTAAAAATATTAGAATTTGAAACCATTAGTCTTTATTAAAGACTAAGCGAGAACAAACCTTTTTAACCTGCTGTACATGCGAAATAAGAGATGTTACATATAACAATATGCATAACATTATAACAATTAAAATCTGGGTCAGTAAAGAAAGTTAAGCAGTAATTACATAACATCATTTCTATGAAACAGTAGAGTACAATGTAAGGACATATCAGTGATCATGAATATGGTACAATATGAACTATGAGGAACAGAGCTATAGATAACAATAATGTGAGAGATCAATTATTTCTATGCAATTTACATTAACTAGGAAATATTAAGGGCAATTGACTTTGAAATAAGTATACTTTCTCATAACTCAATATTTGGGCCCGACCCTTCCGGGTCATCAGTATCCAAAACCGGTACGTACAACACGCGTTTATGCCCTTAGGACGACTGGTTTGGCAAATCATCTGTATCATGTGATTTGTGAATGCAATTTCAATTAGCCCTTAACATAACCTCGTGTCGACACGTTAACATTTACGTAACAGTAAGTTATTTATTTTATAATCCCCTCAGATTTTCATTCGCCTGTTTGCTTTTTACCAAGACCATACATATTAGCGAGAATTATTTTTTTCAGTGATATACAATATATTCATGATGACACATGTCATATAAATCTCATTTCCATCTTTTAATAACAATGCAAATAAGTTAAAATACTTGAAATAAGTATAAATTAAAAAGATAAGTCTCACCTTCATTGTTTCCTTTCCGGTGTCACGCCCCAAATCATTGTCGTGTCTACCTTGTGATGCCATATTTCGCGATAACTGTTTTGAAATCGATTCCTTAGGGGTCATATGTATCAGGGTTGCACCACATTAAAACTATGACGATGACCTCTAGGATGACTTAGACTTTTAGATTGTGTCCAGGGAGAACATGAAGTGAGAGACGATTGCCAGTTATGTCACAAAACTCCCACTACGTGAATGAAACTTATATCAGTACGCGTAACAATATGATACTCAGGCACTATCATCAATCATGGTAGTTAAATTTCCCAAAGCACCCAACAAGGCCATAAACATTCCCACAACAGCCAGACAACTAGTGAAGAAGGGGCAAATAAGCATTGAACATTCCGAAATAAGCACCCAACAATACCCATTTAGGCAGATCGCAAATGAACAAAGCAAACTGTATGACACTCCAGATCACCGCATGCAAATAACCAGTAACGAAGGAGATGAGAATAAGGTGTTTGACAACACCACAAAATTGCCATATGAATTCACTGATCAAGTATATTCAGGTTAGGGTAAAGCTTAACAACCGATCAACTAACAAGTAGTCGCATAAACGATTATCCGATACCCCATCTAATTAAATTCAAAGTAAACGATGAAAGATTAGAGAGAAATTTCTTACAGTGCAGCTAGCAATAAAAATCTAGACGCCGGGTTGAGATCGAAGAATCAATCCCACTCGTCTTTGTCAAGCACAATCCCTCAACTATTCGATCTCGCCGCCAAAGAGATCTGGGCACCAAATCCCTCAGAAAAGTGTTGGAAATCGGGAAGAGGAGGAGGAGAGAAGCGTGGAGAAGAAAACCAGCCCCGTTCTGGAGCCCTAGAGGCGAGAAATGGGAAAGAACAAGAATAAGGCGTGTATATCTTGGCGGAGGGATATCGATGGGAAGGAATTAATAATCATTATTGCCACCGCTCTAGAAACCACCGCCTCATAAAAGGAAAACCAAGATTAACCCATGAGTAATGAGGATACCCATTACACCCAAACTAGCAATATATTCACGTCTCTTCATGAGATCAGATGTTCCAATAACCATCATACCAAACTCATGCCAAGCAAAGTGATAATAGCTAACATTGTCACTGTTTTAGTTTATATTCATCATAAGGGATATAGCGTTATTTTAATATTTTCATGACATATAACATATGAAATATTCACATGAAATGTCTAACGTCAGAATTTTTCCCTCATTAGAAATTTTCGTCCACGAAAATTGAAGCAACATGTTCGTCAAACAGTAGAGGGAAAAGATCTCGCATAGTGTCTTCCCGCTCCCAAGTGGCTTCGTCTCGAGGATGACCCTTCCACCACACGTGTACAAAATTTACATCCCTATTGCGCAATTGCTTTCTTTGTCGATTAATGATTTGATACGGTTCCGTTGGGCTTGACAAATCGGCTTCAATTTGTATACTCTCAGTTGGGATAATCTTTTCAAGATCATTGACATATTTACGAAGTGCCGATACATGAAAAACATCATGCAACCTTTGCAAGTCCTCTGATAATTTTAAGCGGTACGCGACTTCGCCCACTCGTTCAATGACAGAGAATGGTCACACATAACGCGGACTTAATTTTCCAAGACGTCGTAGTCGTGTAACTCCCTTAAAGGGTTTAATCTTTAAACACACGAGATCACCAACTTGAAACTCCACGAAGCAATGCTTTGCGTTATAATACTTTTGTTGTCGATCTTGTGCCACCTTCATTCGTTGTTGAATTGGCGCAATGTTTGCATGCCACTTATCAATTTTGTCTTTATTGTACAGCTGTCTTTCACCATCTTCCGCCCAGCTTAACGGTGTACGACATCGACGACCATACAGTGCCTCAAACGACGCCATCTGAATGGAAGACCGATAGCTGTTATTATAAGCAAACTCGACCAGTGCCAAGTATTTCTCCCATGTGCCCTTTAGATCAAACACGACCATACGTAATAGGTCCTCTTAGAATTGGATAGCTCGCTCTGACTGCCCATCAGTTTGGGGGTGAAAAGCTGTACTGAACAGTAATTTTGTTCTCAAGCGTTTATGAATCTGCCTCCAATTTGCCGATGTGAATCGACCATCACGATCAGATATAGGGTCTGTTTGGGACAGCTCTGGCGGCTGAAAAAGTTCTTTTCCAGCCGCCAGAGCTGTTTTTAACATGTTTGGTTAGACTGCTCTTTCAAAATCGCGATTCATAAAAAGCTGTTTTTCTGCTCTTTAGGAAGCCCGTGACCCCCCGCGATCCTGAAATCCCAAAACCGCGTTTATTTTTCTCGTCTCCCTCCCCACCTGCGATCCCATGCCGTGCCGTGCCCTAGGTGAAAGGAGCGAGCGAACCTCCCGCTGCTCTTCCCTACTTCCGTCGACGATCCGCCTGTGATCCCGCAGGGCAGACAATCCGCCCACCGCTGTTGATTCCGCTGCGCTCCCGCTCCGCCGACGAATCCAGTCCAGTCCCGCTGCTTTGACGTTCTCGCCATCGCCGAGGATTCCACAGCGATCTTCCGCTGCGCTTCCCTGCTTCCGCCGACGATCCGCCTTCGATCCCGATCTTCCTCTCCCACCTGCGATCCCGAGCCCTAGGTTGTCAGGTATCCCTATTTCAGATCTCCTTCTCCCCCTTCATACTCATTTATATTTTCATTAACAGATTTTCATGTTCAGATCATGTAAACTCATTTTTATTTTCCTGTCTATTTGAAGATCACTTCTTCACAGACTATCCAAACAGTTTGCAACTTTTTCAATACTGCTCCTCAAAAAGCTCTGCATAAAAAAGCTATATTCCAACATCAGCTTTTCCATCCGCCAGAGCTGTCCCAAACAGAGCCATAATTGTTCGAGTAATACCGTGTAACTTCACAATAACATCAATATATAATTCATTTCATTTTTCAGGAGGTCCATCTTATCGTACTGCTATGAAGTGTGCGCTCTTTGTTAATCTGTCGATGATAACTCAGATACCATCATGCCCCAACTTACTACGAGACAATCCAAAGACGAAGTCCATGACAATGTCTTCCCACTTCCATTCTGGTATGAGTAACGAGTGTAAATAACCTCCAGGCTTTTGATGTTCAGCCTTTACCACTTGGCAAGTGTAACAAGATGCGATGTATGTAATTACATCCTTCTTCATTGTAGGCCACCAAAAGTCTTCTTTTACGTTTTGATACATTTTAGTTCGGACAGGATGAATTGAAAATGGAGTGTTATGAGCCTCATACAAAATGTCTTTCCGTAAACTGTCTACATCTGGAACACATAGCCTTTCATTCATCAGTAACAACCCATTCTGTTCAGTAAAACTTGTAGACTCCCCCTTTTTCACTTTTTCCATTATGCCCATCAAAAAGACATCATTCGACACAGCTTCCAAAATTCTATCCTTTAGTGTATACCAGATTTGCATCTGAAATAGTTGTGAGTGTTTACCTTCTGATGTAAAAATGGGAACTATCTCCATCCTTTCCAGCTCGCTCATTAACTGTGGATTATAAATTTTCAAGGCTGCTAACCCGATAACACTTTTGCGGCTTAGCGCGTCAGCAACCACATTAGCCTTTCCGGGACGATACTGAATATCCACATCATAATCTTTGATAAACTCCAACCAACGTCGTTGCCGAAGGTTTAATTTCTTGTGCGTGAAAATGTACTTCAAACTTTTGTGATCGGTGCAAATTTCACATCTTACTCCATACAAATAGTGGCGCCAGATTTTTAAAGCAAAGATGATTACTGCTAATTCCAGATCATGAGTTGGATAGTTCCTTTCAGCATCCTTTAATTGACGCGAAGCATAGACGATTACCTTCCCATGTTGCATTAATACACAGCCTAAACCGTTAAACGAAGCGTCAATATAGATTTGAAATCCTTCTGTGTGGCTGATGGAAGTATTAATACATGGGTAGTAGTTAATCTTTCTTTTAATGCTTCAAACGCAACTTGGCAGTTTTCGTTCCAGTGAAAAATAACATTCTTCCGAGTTAACTGTGTTAATGGCAATGAGATCTTTGAAATTTTTTTGACAAACCTGCGGTAATATCCTGCTAATCCAAGAAAACTCTGTACTTCTGTCACATTTGTGGGTTGTGGCCAATTGAGAATCACATCAATTTTTGCAGGATCAACAGATAAACCTTGTTCTGTTATCACATGTCCCAAAAACGACACTTCCTTTAACCAGAACTGGCATTTCAAAAATTTTGTATACAGTTGACTTTCCTTCAATCTCTGTAATGCCAGTCGTAAATGTCGAGTGTGTTCTTTCTCAGATGCTGAATAGATCAAGATATCATCAATAAAAACAATGACGAATTTGTTTATGTAATCCCTGAAAATTCGATTCATCATATCCATGAAAGCTGCAGGAGCATTTGTTAATCCGAACGACATTATCACAAACTCATAATGCCCATAACTTGTGCTAAAGGCAGTTTTAAAAATATCTTCCTCTTTAATTCGCAGTTGGTGGTAACCCGACCTTAAGTTCTTTTTTGAAAACACCTTTGAATTCACTAGTTGATCGAATAGATCATCTATGCGTGGTAGAGGATATTTATTCTTCACAGTTAATTTATTCAGTTTTCGATAATCACGCATAGTCGTAATGCCCCCCTTTCTTCTTTACGAATAACACTGGTGCTCCCCACAAAGATGTGCTAGGACAAATAAATTTTTTATCAATTAATTCCAGTAGTTGACATTTCAACTCCGCTAACTCTTTAGGGGCCATACGATACGACGTCTTTGCAACTAGTCTCGCTCCTTCCAAGTTAATTTCGAACTCCACTTCTCTTCTAGGAGGGAGTCCTGACAATTCCTTAGGAAAAAGTTCCTGAAATTTGCATACAACTGGAACAACTTTAATATCCTTCTTGTCCTCTGACGTTCCTTTCACCAACACCAACACCGCTTCACATCCCTTTCGTATCTTCTTCGATGCCTTCAACGCAGATATCAACATTTTGGACACTTCGCCCAAACCACGGAACACAGTAACACTTTGATCTACGCAATGAACTGTAACTTCCTTCTGCTTACAATCAATTATTGCTGCATGTTGGATTAACCAATTCATACACAGTATAATATCAAACTCAGTAAGTGGTAAAACCACTAAATCCACTGCAAAGTGTTTATCGTTTAACTCAAACGAAACTACGATTCGTTGTTGCGTTGACACTACTTGATTATTGGGTAGAGTGACATGTAGAATATCCCGTGTAGAATAGGGTTTTTCAGAAATAATACCCAAGATATTCGAAGAAATAAAAGAATGACTAGCATCAGTATCAAATAAAACTTTCATCAATTTGCCGCAAACATATATCATACCTGTCACCACCGTGTCATCTGCCTTAGCCTCTTGCTGATTCAGATTAAACACACGAGGCTGTACATGACGTTCTTCCACTGAAGTTCCACCCGGGGCTGAAGTTGAGGCAAGAGATTCACTTTCTCTAGAAATACCCATCTGATAAATTTTCTGGCCCTGCGGAGCGGGGAACCCCCTGACACTGCTTTCTCCTTTCTTCCTCTTTGGACATTCTCTTTGATGATGCCCAGGCTGAAGACACAAATAACATACATTACTTCCAGCTAAACACTGCCCCTTGTGGGATCTCCCACACTTTTGCTCCTGTATTTGCGACCGCCCCACACTGCTACTCTCTGTCGAATGAGGTCGCTTTCCAGAATCACCAGACTTCCAAGACGTACCCGATTTAGTTGAGGACTCCTTACTTTGAGTCCACTGCGACCTCTTTTTCAAACTCCCTTCTTCTTTGAGTCTTCTCCGCATCGATTTCCATCAAGCGAGCTTTCTGAACTAAAGTTCCATAGTCTCGAATTTAAAGTGGCACCAAAATCGACCGGATACTATCCCGCAATCCTTCCTGAAACCTGCGACACCTTTATTTTTCATGTGGCACAAACGCTTCAGCATAGAATGCCAGATTGGCAAACTCTGTCTCGTACTCAAGGACCCAGTGGGGACCCTGTACAAGACGTAGGAATTTATCCTGTAGCAGTTTCTTCTCTGATTCAGGTACAAACCATCCTGTAAACTCCTGCACAAGCGTGGTCCAAGGGATGTTGACCTGTCCTTGACCAGCCAAATGACCACGAACATTAACCCACCAACGCTTAGCCTCCCCTTCTAGGAGAAAAGTCACCAAGCCTACTTTTCGGTCATCTGGGCAAAACATCACTTCGAATATTGTCTCAATACGTGAAATTCAATCTTCTGTCTCCAAAGGGGAGAGACTACCTCGAAAAATAGGTGGCTTCAACTCTAAAAACTGTTTCAAATCCACATCAAGATGTCTCTGTTTTGCTGATACAATAGGCTCTGCTGAAGGAACAACAAGAGGAACATCTCGCACCATCTTAATAGCTACTGCTAAAATGCGTGCAAGGTCTGTCAGTTGAGGTTGGGTCTGCTGCTCGACTTGTGGACGCACAGACTGTTCCACGGACAAGTGTTCCTGCTTTAGATTCTCTTGATGTACTTGCGCAATATCACCCGTTTCAGACATAGGCTCCTGACCTATCTGTGTAAGATCCTTTAAAATAAAACACGTGATTATCAGTTTTCCTATAAGGCACCTAAATGTATGTTATATTCACTAGCTATTGACCCGTCTACGTATGTACATACTCATTGTGGCCAAGGCTTTGAAAACCTCCCTCTGATACCACTAAATTGTAACGGCCCGTAGTCTGCCACAATCAACATAAATATCCTATCTATACTCCATAAAACCATATTCAATATTTCATCCATTCAGTATTTCACAATGAGCACATACATACGTACAAGTCCAAATAAAAGTACATACATCAGATGCATATTATAGTGTTTATCTTCTACTTATACTATGCATATACATGAGTTTATTACAAGTTTAAACTTTAACAAAAGCTTTTACAGAAGTGAGTGCATAATAACAAAAGTGGCTGAGTTATGCAATTAACTAAAGTAGCTAAGCATCTGCATATATATATATATATCCCCAATCATATCATTAACGTTGTCCAGTTTGTGATTTGCCTGTACCTAAAAATGTTAGAATTTGAAACCATTAGTTTTTATTAAAGACTAAGCGAGAACAAACCTTTTTAACCTGCTGTACATGCAAAACAAGAGATGTTACATATAACAATATGTATAACATTATAACTGTTAAAATCTGGACCAGTAAAAGAAGTTAACTAATAATTACATAACATCATTTCTATGAAACAATAGAGTACAATGTAAGGACATATCATTGATCATGAATTAGGTACAATATGAACTATCAGGAACAACTATAGATAACAATAATGTGAGAGATCAATTATTTCTATGCAATTTACATTAACTAGGAAATATTAAGGGCAATTGACTTTGAAATCAGTATACTTTCTCATAACTCCATCTTTGTGCCCGACCCTTCTGAGTCATCAATATCCAAAACCAGTACGTACAACACGCGTTTATGCCCTTAGGCCGACTGGTTTGGCAAATCATCTGTATCATGTGATTTATGTATGCAATTTCGATTAGCCTTTAACATAACCTCATGTCGACACGTTAACATTTATGTAATAGTAAGTTATTTATTTTATAATCCCCTCAGATTTTCATTCGCCTGTTTGCCTTTACAAAGGCCATACATATTAGCGAGAATTATTTTTTTCAGTGATATACAATATATTCATGATGACACATGTCATATAAATCTCATTTCCATCTTTTAATAACAATGCAAATAAGTTAAAATATTTGAAATAAACATAAATTAAAAAGATAAGTCTCACCTTCATTGTTTTCTTTCCGGTGTCACGCCCCAAATCATCGTCGTGTCTACCTTGGGATGCCATCCTTCACGATAACTATTTTGAAATCGATTCATTAGGGGTTATATTTATCGGGGTTGCACCACATTAGAACTATGACGATGATCTCTAGGATGACTTAGACTTTTAGATTGTGTCCAAGGAGAACATGAAGTGAGAGACGACTGCCAGTTATGTAACAAAACTCCCACTACGTGAATGAAACTTATAGAAGTACGCGTAACAATATGATACTCATGCGCTATCATCAATCATGGTAGTTAAATTTCCCAAAGAAGCACCCAACAAGGCCATAAACATTCCCACAACAGCCGGCCAACAACTAGAGAAGGGGCAAATAAGCATTGAACATTCCCAAATAAGCACCCAGCAATACCCATTTAGGCAGATCGCAAATGAACAAAGCAAACTGTATGACACTCCAGATCACTGCATGAAAATAACCAGTAAAGAAGGAGATGAGAATAAGGTGTTCGACAACACCACAAAATTGCCATATGAACTCACTGATCAAGTATATTTAGGTTAGGGTAAAGCTTAACAATCGGTCAACTAACAAGTAGTCGCATAAACGATTATCCGATACCCCATCTAATTAAAATCAAAGTAAACGATGAGAGATTAGAGAGAAATTTCTTACAGTGCAGCTAGCAATAAAAATCTGGACGCCGGGTTGAGATCGAAGAATCAATCCCACTCGTCCCGGTCAAGCACAATCCCTCAACTATTCGATCTCGCCGCCAAAGAGATCTGGGCACCAAATCCTTCAGAAAAGTGTTGGAAATCGGGAAGAGGAGGAGGAGAGAAGCGTGGAGAAGAAAACCAGCCCCGTTTTGGAGCCCTAGAGGCAAGAAATGGGAAAGAACGAGAATAAGGCGTGTATATCTTCGCGGAGGGATATCGAGGGGAAGGAATTAATAATCATTATTGCCACTGCTGTAGAAACCACCGCCTCATAAAATGAAAACCAAGATTAACCCATGAGTAATGAGGATACCGATTACACCCAAACCAGCAATATATTCATGTCTCTTCATGAAATCAGATGTTCCAATAGCCATCATACCAAACTCATGCCAAACAAAATGATAATAGCTAATATTGTCACTGTTTTAGTTTATATTCATCATAGGGGATATAGAATTATTTTAATATTTTCATGATATATAACATATGAAATATTCACATGAAATGTCGAACGTCACACCCGCCGCCCGGATCCGCCTCCATATAACTAGATCTACCCCTTTCCGTCCCGATCCCGCTTCCCACCATCAAATCCATCCGCCTTCGTTGTCATCCCTCTTCCGGTTCCACATCGGATCGCCGTCAACACGCGTCCTTCTCCGAAATCTCCATTGTCTTGGACAACCCCTTTATTTGGAACGATAATATTTCAACATTATTATTGGTTTGGATCATATATTTGCTTAGATAAATTGCCCGTGCATAGATCATCTCGAATCACTTGTGATTTGCAGGTGTGACTCATTTGCCGCCCGCTTTGCTTTGGCCCTCCGAGGGAAGGAAAATCATTAAATGCTTTGCTAACTGAATGCTTTCTCATTTTAAATATTAACGCGTGGGTTGATTATTGTTATTGCTCGTTCTAATTTGTGTCCGTCACCGACGGTATCCCTGTATATAAACTAGGGTTAGTGTGTCAGGTTTTTATCCCCATTCCTAGTAGTCTTGGGTTTGTGCACCCCTTAGACTACCCTTGTCAATTGGTATCAGAGCTCAGATCTGGCTGCTTGCATGCTCCGTAGTGGTAGGTCATATAGAGTCTTTAGGTTCATCTATGACTAGTTATCGTCGACGTTCCTCTTCTCTATTTGGAGATCCTGAGTCCACCTATACCCGCTTCCATAGAGCCCCTTCAGGGAAGTCCTCACGTTACTACGATGATTATTCTCGATCGTAGCACACCACTTCCAGAGATCGTGTCGACCTTTCGAGACGATTCCATTATGTTAGAGACGAACACATAGTGAAAGATCCTCATATTATCATCATTACACCTCTCCACGACCTTATGATGGTAGGACTGAGTACTGTTCGGGTCATCATCGTTACACTTCTCCATTATTAGAGAAATTAGAGTTCGTATTTGCTCGACCCCATATAGTTCCTCCAGAGAGGTCCTCATATTATCATGTTGATCATCCTCGCCCGTGGTCGCCCATTCATAAGGATTATGTCCACTCACAAACACAAACTAATTTTGTTAGGAACGATTGTTTAGATGACTCTCAGGAGCCCTGTAGGGATCACCATCACCAATATCACATCACATGTCAAGACCTTCATAGTGTTCCACAATCTGAGATGGGAGACATGACACCTAATTTTGATTCATCTTGTCCTGATGAAACTCGATTCCCACTTGACCTTTGAGTCCAGTCTGATCATGACCATTTCATACAGGTGGAGAGTGATACTAGTATGACTAGTGAGTGTGGTCACGAGAATGGGGACGAACGATCCAGTGACACTGTAGTGGTATATCCACCTTCTACACCTCATTTAGACTTAGTTTCCCCTCCGCTAAAAAGTCAGGCCTCAACATTATACCTAATGTCCCACTATTGAGTATGAATTTTTCTTACTCTTCCCTTAGCGTGAGCCTAGTATTGACCTCATAGTGACTGCCTCACTTTCTTATAAGGGCACTACCTCTATCAGCGACATTCATCTAGAGGATCATCTCTCTACTATTGACTTCATTGTTGAACCACCCGATGAGCCTCCTGATGAGCCAGTACTCCCTTGGGAGGGTCATGGGCCTAACATTGACTTTGTTGTGGATGTCTTATTTATTCTCATAGATACTATTATTGGTGACAATTTTCTTTTAGAGGATCATCTTGTCATTATTGACCCCCTTGAAAAATCTTTTATTGAGTCTCCGAGATACCCATTTGACGAGCTTCCCTTCTCAAGGAGCGCTCAACTTCACATGCTTGGCTTGTGCCTTCGCACTAGCGAGCTGAACGTTCGAGATGACTTTTCTTATATACCTCCTGAAAATCCACCTGACGGGCCTTATCATTTGAGTGGTACCCGACATACCCCTGTGTTGTGTTCTTTTGTCACCATTTGCACCGGTTGTTTGGGTAATGTCATTATTCACGATGAATTTTTCTATCTACCACTAGGTGAGCCTCCGGATGACTCGCAACCCTTGGAATGTATTTGACATCCCATAGTTTTGCAGCTTAGTGCCGATGTCTCAAGAAATCATTTACGTATTCCTCGCCCACTGGACAAATATTTCTACATTTCACAGAAAGAACCTCGTGATAGGCCACAACATTTTAAATACATCCCCGTCGTTACCAGATTTTTCCCAAGCAAGTGTGTCGTGTCTGTCGTGCTTTATTTGCATCATTTGCATTATCTGCATGAGTCTGTTGAGTCATTTGTTTATCATTTGTATGAGTTGCATGAGTTGGTCCGCCGACGAATCATTACGAGCAATGAAAATTATAAAACCTATGCAGATATGCGCAAGCGAGAGCAAATATTTTAGGAAGGCGAACAGGTAATGATGCGAATCCGCCCCGAGAGGCTCCATCTGGGGCCTGCCAAAAAGCTAAGCCCCAAGCGAATGTGCTCCTACTCGGTCATCAATCGCATTGAGACGAATTCCTACAGGCTTGATATCTTTATGGGTATTCACCTGGTATTTAATGTTGAAAATCAGACACCATACTATGAACCTCGTGAGTATATGGACCGAAGTATTATGGACTCCCAGCCACCCATATCTCCACTCCCGTTTCCTTACCGCCGACACAGTCCACCACTCGTGAGTTGAGTGCTGAGAGCATTTCAGAGATAAGATCCCACCTGTCTGTTCCTACTACAGACGGGCCTCTATGCCGTTAGTACACTGGAAGGGCCGCCTAGACGCTGATGACACCTGGATACTACCAACAGAGCTTGATCAACTCGCCCTTGGACTTTGACTTCAGTATGACCGTTTCCATTAATTAGAGATGAAAGTTTTTCAGTCAGAGTGAGTTGATAGAGATCCATCAGAGCATGCACCATGGGGGGTTCATTGTAAGACGGGACCTACATTCTTGTACTCGCGCAGGAGGACTTGATCGAATCGCCGCTCCAACTCCGCGGATGCGTCCGGATCCGCGCTTCGATTTAATTTCATATATTACTTTATTATATTTTTATTTATTTTGATGTATTCAGGTAACTCCACCTCCGGCCAATCATAGTCGTCGATGGTGGAATGTCCTAGTTTTCTCTTTATTATAAATAAAGTGTTAGGGTCTGTTTAGGGCTATTGCAGATTTTGGAGAATTTATCCCGGAATCCCGCGATCAGTTATTAAAGGCGCAAGGCGCACCAAGGCGCAAGGCGCAAGCGGGTCTTGGAGCCTAGGCGCATGGCTCAAGGCGCAGGCGCGCGCCTGACAAAGGCAAGGCGCAACCACATACAATTTAAATAATCAGCATCAAACATCATTTTAGGTTCTCGATCAAATTCTTCATCTAGTCTACTAATTAATCATTCATTATTATCATTTATATCTCTTAAAAAATAAAATCAATGTGGTCACTTGCATCATATATAAATCTCAATGCACAATTATCTTTCACAAACACTAAATCGATAAAAAATATTGAATTCTTACATTTTTTCTTAATTTTTGAAGCAAAAAATTTACAACAAAAATCCCACTCAGGCACGTCTTTTATATTCTAAAGGCGTAAATAAGGCGCACAGAGGCGCAAACTTCTGAGCCTGGTGAGCATGGAGTCTTAGGCGCGCCTTTAATAACATAGCCCACAGTTTCAATTCCGTGGAACCCTAGGTGGCTATTCTTAGACACCTATCTTCCTCCCCAAGGTACTACCTAAGACTAGCCTCCTTTTCCCCACCCCTAACTGTTGGAGTTACCATGATGATCTAGAAGTGGTCAAACATGTAATCTCACTGCCAACGCGATATGAGCCTGCAGGGTCGCACATAAGAAATGTGGAGAAGTTGGATGATTGGCTGTGTTGGTAAAGGTTACCAATCACCGACCTGAATAGGGTTGGGCAAATGTTGCCTTGAAGGATTGGTAAGAATCGTCGACCGTGGGTCGACGAGTGTCGTCAACCCAAGTTCGGCGTGGGTCGACGGGTGTCGTCAACCCAAGTTCGTCGAGTATCGTCGACCGCGGCTCGACGATCGACGATAGTCGTCGAGTATCGTCGACCGCGGCTCGACGATCGACGAGAGTCGTCGAGTATCGTCGACCGCGGCTCGACGATCGACGAGAATCGTCGAGTATCGTCGACCGCGGGTCGACGATCGACGAGTATGGTCCATCATACGTTCGGCGAGAATCGTCGAGTATTGTACTCTGATTCTCGCCGATCCTAAGTGATACTCGCCGACCGATTCTCGCCGAATCTGCTTGATGATTCTCGCCGATCGTCGCCGATTCTCGCCGATTGATTCTCACCGATTCTGCAACCCTAAATTCTGGGTGGTCTGCGGATAGCGATATTCCTAAGTCTACTTATTTCTTTGGTATAAAGGGACACTTAGGGTTTTCGGGAAACCTAGATCTTCTTGCTGATCGAATCGAAGCCGACGGAAGTGTTCCGCCGTTCGTTCGCTCCGCCGATCCCGAATCCCGCCGACGGAAGGGTTCCGCCGCCGTGCTCGCTCCGTCGACCTCCTCCCCTCCGGCGATCGTCGCTGGTGTTGCTTTTCCTGGCGCGGACCTAGCAGTCCGTGGAATAGCAAGGTGCGGTCATCATCCTTCCCGATTATCCGTGCGACGGAAAACTCGGCGTTCTCCCGCTCGTGTGGATTTCTGCAGAGACGTGGATATTATTCCACGTAGAACTCGCCACTAGCAAGAAGACGAAGTTTGGAGCATCTCCGTTGAGTTGTGACTCAACGCCACCGAGGTAATTTTTGCCTAGTTGTATGTTAACTTCTTGATTCAACTACCATGGCCCGATCCCATCTCTTTTGGGTTTTCTTGATGTTTTTATTCTTCCGCTGCGTGCACAAGCGTTGTGCCATCATAGAGAAACCCAACAGTGGTATCAGAGGGAGGTTGACGACCATGATTGTTGTATTGGAAGTTTTGTTATTCCAGTGCGTGTAAACCTAGGGATTTAGAAGTGTTCTAAATGTCTAGATTTAGTCTTGGTACCCCGCCAAGAACTTCTGGATTTTCGTGGAAATTTCTAATGGTTAGAAATTGTAGTCTCCTTAGCAGTAACCATCCCTCGAGTTTGTTTTGGATTTTGAATCCAACATAGAGAGATGAGCTTGTCTACTGCTTTAATTTGAGTTGTCTTTGCTTTTGTCCAATGCATGTAAATCTGAGGATTTGGAAGTTTCCGGATGTTCAGATTTATCCCTTCTTTCTATCAAATGTTGATAGTGTCAGGTTGTGCACATAAGGGATGCATGTGGTTTTAGAAAAATTGTTTTTCTTTGGATGTGCACATTGATCAAATGTTGATCATGGTTAACTGTTAACCTATAATCAAAATCCCTTCATCAAATATTAAGTGTTCGGATGCCTTCCGATGGATGACACTCTTCCTGCCTCGATCGATGAAGTGTGGGCTTGCCAAAGCAAGGTGCATTAATCTATCTTGGTAAGGGTGCGAGCGGATAATTGTGATATCCCACTGTCGACATCGGGTCCAGCTTAACTAAGTGACCTCAAAGGTTGAGTGCCTAGAGGCATAGGGTTGACATGCACCATATGATGGATGCGAGTAAGGAGTTATTCACCAACCATACAAGAATTGCATGAGGATGCAATTGGCAAGCGTTGCCTACCTAAATAACCGCATCGTGAGAGGAAAGCCAAAGCTGACTCATTGTGTTGGTGAAATACGGATCTTGTCCACTAAGAGAGTAGCTTGCATGAACTCTCCGAATTGTTAGTGAGGGCTATCATTTCGAATAAAATAGTGGGAGTGTTTTTTAATTGAAGTCCAAATTAAAATAATTGTATTTGAAATTTTGGTACTAATTTTATTCTGCATAAATTCTTGTAGAATTCCATGGCAAGTGTTTCACACTCCACTTTGTCTCTGAGAGCCATC
Organism: Platanthera guangdongensis; assembly: GCA_039583875.1. Lineage (NCBI taxonomy): Eukaryota > Viridiplantae > Streptophyta > Magnoliopsida > Asparagales > Orchidaceae > Platanthera > Platanthera guangdongensis. The sequence goes on along the minus strand of CM077148.1, from coordinate 131,630,190 downwards.
CTTGAGAAGGATAAGCTCAGTGGGATTAATTACATGGACTGGTATAGGAACCTGAGAATTATTCTCAGGCAAGAGCGAAAGCTCTATGTCTTGGAAGAAGAAGCCCCCGAGGTGCCGACCGGGAACTCTTCCCGTGCTGAGAAGGATACTTATAAGAAGTATACTGATGATGCTTTAGATGTCGAATGGCTTATGCTTGCCACTATGAACTCTGAGCTTCAGAAGCAACATGAGAACATGGGGTGCAAGGAGATTGACGAGCATCTCAAGAAAATGTTTCAAGGGCAGGCTTGTCAAGAGAGGTTCGACGTCACAAAAGCGTTGTTTCAGTGCAAGATGAGAGTTCGAGACTCAGTAGGGACTAACATACTCAAGATGATTGGGTATATAGAGAACCTTGAAAGGCTGGGTTTTCCTCTTGGTCAAGAGTTGGCCACAGATCCGATCCTGCAATCGTTACCGGACAGTTATGAGCAGTTCGTCTTGAACTATAACATGAATGAAATAAACAAGACACTGCCCGAACTCCTAGGCATGTTGAGAACTGCCAAAATCAATATGAAGAAGGCCAAGCCTGCCAGCCACATACTGATGGTGCATAAGGGCAAGGGCAAGGCCAAGGGCTCTAAGAAGACGAAGGTGAGACCTAAGTCATACCTTGAGCCCAAGTCTTCAGCACTGATGAAAAAGAAAAGCACGGTGAAGAAAGGGAAATGCCACCACTGTGGCAAGGCTGGTCATTGGAGGAGGAACTGTCCTTCGTACATTGAAGGTCTGCAGAAATTGAAGGGAGGTATGACTTCCGCTTCAAATGTTTACGTTATAGAGATAAACCTTTCTGCTCCTTCATCTTGGGTATTGGATACCGGATGTGGTTCTCACATTTGTACAAATGTGCAGGAACTGAGAAGGAAAAGATTGCTGAGTAAAGGGGAGGTGGACCTCCGCGTCGGCAATGGAGCAAGAGTTGCTGCTGTAGCCGTAGGAGTTTACCGTCTTTATTTGCCCAGTGGGTTTGTAATAGAACTAGATAATTGTTATTTTGTTCCGGCCATAACTAGAAACATTATATCTATTTCATGTTTGGACATGATTGGATTTTCTTTTATAATTAAGAACAACTGTTATTCTATATTTAAGAATGATGTTTGTTATGCTGTAGCCCAATTGTTTAATGGTCTTTATGTTTTGAACTTGGACCATCTGATCTGTAATGTAGAAAATAATAAAAGACTAAGAACAAATGACTGGAACCCTACGTTTCTCTGGCATTGTCGTTTGGGCCATATCAACGAGAAGCGCATATCCAAACTCCATAGAGATGGACTTTTGGACTCATTTGATTATGAATCATTTGAGCGATGCGAATCTTGTTTGTTAGGTAAGATGACTAAAGCTCCTTTCACTGGTTATACTGAGAGGGCTGAGGATCTCTTGGGTGTTGTACATAGTGATGTATGCAGACCCATGAGTTCCATGGCTAGAGGTGGGTATTTCTACTTTGTTACATTTACTGATGATTTCAGTAGATACGGATATGTGTATCTTATGAAGTGCAAATCCGAGACCTTTGAAAAGTTCAAAGAGTTCAAGAATGAAGTAGAAAACCAGTTGGGTAAAAGGGTTAAAGCACTCCGATCTGATCGAAGTGGAGAATACCTGAGTCATGAGTTCCGTGATCATCTGAAAGAGTGTGGTATTGTATCACAGCTCACTCCACCTAGAACACCACAACATAATGGTGTGTCTGAGAGGAGAAATCGTACTCTGTTAGACATGGTACGTTCGATGATGAGTCATGCAGACTTGCCTGTTTCCTTTTGGGGTTTTGCTTTAGAGACTGCTGCAATGACATTGAATCGCGCTCCAACGAAAACGGTTCTGAAGACACCATATGAGATATGGACTGGGAAGCATCCTAGTATGTCGTTCATTAAAATTTGGGGCTGTGAGGCATACGTGAGACGTCAAATGCCTGACAAGCTGGAACCCAAATCGGATAAATGTTATCTGGTGGGATACCCTAAGGAAACAAAAGAGTATTACTTTTACCTGCCGTCTGAGGGCAAAGTGTTTGTCGCAAGGACTGGTGTCTTCTTGGAGAAAGAGTTTTTATCAAGAAAGACTGAAAAGGTAGAGCTTGAAGAAGTTCAAGAACCACATGTAGTGAATGAACCGGCATTGAATTCTGAGACAGGACTACAAGATATTGTAGCTAGAGAACCTGCTCAAGTAACACAAGTCCTACGTAGATCCGGTAGACCGAGGTTTGAGCCTGAGAGATATGGATTTCTCGTGTCTCAAATAAGTAATGTGTTGCTTATGGATCATGATGATGAACCAGCAACCTACCAAGAGACTATGAATGGACCGGACTCCGACAGATGGCTTGAGGCTATGAAATCCGAAATGGACTCTATGTATGCAAACCAAGTTTGGAACTTGGTGGAATCACCTGAAGGGGTACGACCCATAGGGTGCAAGTGGGTCTTCAAGAAGAAGACCGACATGGATGAGAATGTACAGACATTCAAAGGGCGACTAGTGGCTAAGGGTTTCAAGCAAATTCATGGTATTGACTATGATGAGACCTTTTCCCCTGTTGCCATGGTAAAGTCCATAAGGATATTGCTTGCTGTTGCTGCGTATTATGACTACGAGATCTGGCAGATGGATGTCAAAACGGCTTTCCTTAATGAAAACCTCCTTGAGGAAGTGTATATGACACAACCCGAGGGTTTTGTATCCCCAGATGAAGCCACTAAAATATGCAAGCTGAATAAGTCCATCTATGGACTGAAACAGGCCTCTCGAAGTTGGAATCTTCGTTTTGATGAGAAAATCAAAGAGTTTGGTTTCATCAAGAATGAAGATGAGCCTTGTGTTTACAAGCGAATCAGTGGGAGCATTGTTGTCTTCCTGATATTGTATGTAGATGACATACTGTTGATTGAGAATGACATTCCTACCCTGAAAGTTGTTAAGAACAACCTAGGGAACTGCTTTTCAATGAAGGATATGGGTGAAGCGACTTACATACTCGGTATTAAGATCTATAGAGATAGATCAAAGAAGTTGCTGGGTTTGACCCAGAGTACGTACATCGAAAAGGTGTTGAAGCGGTTCAACATGCTTGAGTCCAAAAAAGGATTTTTGCCTATGTCTCATGCTGTGAATCTCTCTAAGGACCAGTGTCCAAAGTCTTGTGAAGATAAGGACCGCATGAAGTTGATTCCATATGCTTCGGCAATTGGATCAATCATGTACGCGATGTTATGTACTCGACCCGACGTCTCCTTTGCTTTGAGCATGACTAGCAGGTATCAGTCAGACCCCGGTGAGTGTCACTGGATTGCAGTCAAGAATGTCCTGAAGTACTTGAGAAGGACTAATGATGTATTCTTGGTGTATGGTGGAGAGGAAGAGCTCGTTGTAAGTGGTTACACGGATGCTAGCTTCCAAACTGATAGAGACGACTCCAAGTCTCAGTCAGGTTTTGTGTTTTGCCTGAATGGAGGAGCTGTGAGCTGGAAGAGTTCCAAGCAAGAGACAGTTGCTGATTCTACAACAGAGGCCGAGTATATCGCCGCAGCTAATGCGGCGAAGGAGGCTGTATGGATTAGGAAATTCATCGGCGAGCTTGATGTAGTTCCTAGCATTGTTGGTCCCGTAGTTCTCTACTGTGATAACAATGGTGCAATTGCACAATCTAAGGAACCTAGATCCCATCAGCGCTCCAAGCACATACTTCGGCGGTTTCATCTTATTCGTGAGATTGTCGAACGAGGAGATGTGAACATTTGCAGAGTGCCGACTGAGGAGAATATTGCGGATCCACTGACAAAGCCTCTCGCGCAGAGAAAGCATGATGGTCATACTAGATCGATGGGTATACGATACCTAAATGATCAACTCTAGTGAGAATCTTGTGGATTGCATGTAATCATGTATCTCGTTGGCTATTTGTTCATATGATGAACAGTGTACCTAGTTTTTCTCTTACAATTAATGACAAGTTCTTTTATTATGAGTTTTTCTATATGATAGTTAAATGTTAACATAATAGATACCCTTAGAATGTTCGCTTCCATGGGACATCAAGTACGTGACTTGAATGTGAGAGCCTATGATTTATTTGAAGCTTCATTCTTAAAAGGTCCCTGATCGAGTATCATCATAAAAACTAAGGGTGATGATGATACTTGGAGACCAGCACGTGCGTTGACTGATGACCGGTTCTCACAGGTCATGATATTGTGATATCAAGTCATCACGTGGGTACTTGTTAGTGAACAAGTTGTACTGGACAGACCCAACCTGAGACTGCTCTGTGGATTGTCATCCAATCGTGTCACGAGTAGGTCTCAATTGACAATGGTGTTGTGGTACTTTAACCTGAAGTCACAGCATTCATCAAGTGAGGAAGAGCGTGCTTTGATGCCATCTAAAGTCCTCCTTGAGAAAGGTTGATGATAAGGGTGGTTGTTGGGCATGTTACAAATCATTTGGGTGTTTGTGTGAGCAGATATGAGATTTGTCCTCCTGTATGACAGGAGTTGCATCCATGGGCCCCTTGATGGAACTGGACTGAGAAATGCATGACCATGCTTGGTTGAGTCAATATGTGATATTGGACTCACCATTCTCTGGAAGTCCGTCCTGAATCAAGAAACTTGGATTGAGCTATTACGAGGGTGACACGGTACATGCCTCTAGTTCTTTCCGGATGTAAGGGACAAAGGGACAAAAACAACGCTGATACATTGGTCATAAAGACTTATGAGTTATAAACTCTTATTGCTTGGGGAGCAATGATGCATTGCTAGATGCCGCTCATTGTTTGTGAGGTTTTTGGTTTGATACTTTCAAGATCAAGTGAGAGTCTGTTGGAGTTACCATGATGATCTAGAAGTGGTCAAACATGTAATCTCACTGCCAACGCGATATGAGCCTGCAGGGTCGCACATAAGAGATGTGGAGAAGTTGGATGATTGGCTGTGTTGGTAAAGGTTACCAATCACCGACCTGAATAGGGTTGGGCAAATGTTGCCTTGAAGGATTGGTAAGAATCGTCGACCGTGGGTCGACGAGTGTCGTCAACCCAAGTTCGGCGTGGATCGACTGGTGTCGTCAACCCAAGTTCATCGAGTATCGTCGACCGCGGCTCGACGATCGACGAGAGTCGTCGAGTATCGTCGACCGCGGCTCGACGATCGACGAGAGTCGTCGAGTATCGTCGACCGCGGCTCGACGATCGACGAGAATCGTCGAGTATCGTCGACCGCGGGTCGACGGTCGACGAGTATGGTCCATCATGCGTTCGACGAGAATCGTCGAGTATTGTACTCTGATTCTCGCCGATCCTAAGTGATACTCGCCGACCGATTCTCGCCGAATCTGCTTGATGATTCTCGCCGATCGTCACCGATTCTCGCCGATTGATTCTCACCGATTCTGGAACCCTAAATTCTGGGTGGTCTGCGGATAGCGATATTCCTAAGTCTACTTATTTCTTTGGTATAAAGGGACACTTAGGGTTTTTGGGAAACCTAGATCTTCTTGCTGATCGAATCGAAGCCGACGGAAGTGTTCCGCCGTTCGTTCGCTCCGCCGATCCCGAATCCCGCCGACGGAAGGGTTCCGCCGCCGTGCTCGCTCCGTCGACCTCCTCCCCTCCGACGATCGTCGCTGGTGTTGCTTTTCCTGGCGCGGACCTAGCAGTCCGTGGAATAGCAAGGTGCGGTCATCATCCTTCCCGATTATCCGTGCGACGAAAAACTCGGCGTTCTCCCGCTCGTGTGGATTTCTGCAGAGACGTGGATATTATTCCACGTAGAACTCGCCACTAGCAAGAAGACGAAGTTTGGAGCATCTCCGTTGAGTTGTGACTCAACGCCACCAAGGTAATTTTTGCCTAGTTGTATGTTAACTTCTTGATTCAACTACCATGGCCCGATCCCATCTCTTTTGGATTTTCTTGATGTTTTTATTCTTCCGCTGCGTGCACAAGCGTTGTGCCATCCTCATAGAGAAACCCAACACTAACTCCTCTACCGCCACCTTCACAGTCTCCAAAAGAAACCGCCGCCCCTCCCTATAGCCTTGCTGTTTTCAGCCGCCTGCATCCCCTTTTTCCTCCTCTCCAACAACAACCGCCAGCCCTTCCACCACTCCCAACAATAATCGCCAGCCCTTCCACCTCCCCACCAGCAAGTGTCTCCCCTTCCTCACCCTATTCCGCCACCGCCACCCCTTTTCGACCTCCTACAACAGCCACCTTGCTGTCTACAGCCGCCCAGCTCTATTTTTGCTGCCCCGTTAGTGGATCCACCTCCAAATCCCCTCCCCACCCAAATCTGTCCAGATCTATGCATTTCAGGCTAGATCCAGCCACCCGCCTATCCGATCCACCTCCCACAACCCGGAACCTCTTCCAAACCGCCAGATCCACCCTCTCGCAGTTGGATCCGCCTCTATATAGCCAGATCTATCCATTTCCGGCCCAATCCCTCTTCCCACCGTCAAATCCAGTTGTCTTCATTGTCACCCCGCCGCCGGTTCCACATCGGAGCGCCGTCAATTCGCGGCCTTCTCCAAAATCTCCATTGACTTGGACAACCCCTTTATTCCGTGAGTCACTTATTGTATTGGAAGATAATTTTCAGTATTATTATTGGTTTGGATCTTATATTTGCTTAGATAAATTGCCTACAGATATTTCGTCTTGAATTGCTTGTGATTTGCAGGTGAGACTCATTTGCCGCGCGCTTTGTTTTGGCCCTCCGAGCAGAGGAAAGCTATTAAATGCTTTGCTAACCAAATACTTTTCTCCTTTTAAATATTATTGCGTGGGTTGATTATTGTTATTGCTCGTACTAATTTGTGGCCATCGCTGACGGTATCATTGCATATAGACTAGGGTTAGCTTGTCAGGTTTTCATCCCCATCCTTTCTAGTATTGGATTTGTGCACCCCTTAGCCTACCCTACATCAGAAAGGCTCGGATGCAGAAGGATCGCGTGCTGGCGGCTTGGAACAAGAGCGGCTTGAGGGAGACTCTGGTATCCCGCAACAACCGAGTCGACGAAGAACAGTGGCACAACCAGAGGTTGAGGATGCATCGGCATGGGAGAATCAACGGTGGCTGGGGTCGATGATGGGCTTCGTCGAATCAAAAACATGAATGATCGCGTTTGAACGACAAACGACCGACAGAGGCAATGTCACGAGAAAGGAGTGGAAGGTTGCTGTTGTTAAACACAGAGAAGCATGATGGGCTGTTTGTTGACACCGAAGTGATGATGGGGAAGGATCAAAATTGCATCGGCTTTTGGGGTCGTCGCCGGACGAGGAGGATCAAATGCTTCGATTCCAAGTTGTTAAGGGGCCGGAGGAGTGACCTGGAGGTGGAGATGACAGTGGTGTAGATACTACGAAGCCTTGACTGCGGTTGCTTAAGCAGGGCATGGTAGAGATAGTGCTTCCAAGATTTCTTTTAGGATTTGGGAAAATAAACTGTTTTATTGTTTACTCGTACTGGACCCCTAGTGTCTTTTAAATAGAACTTACACCAGACTTTTAATGGAAAAAAAAGACAAACTTGGGCATGCTACTAAAAAGGACACCACATAAAGACACCGCATAAATAACGACGTCATATAAGCACGCGACTCTTATTACATAATAAATGCATATTCATAAATAAATAATAATAAATAATGCCATAATAAGATCCATAATAGGTTCTTTCTCTGGTGGTAGTGGGTGATCTGGCGATGAAGGATGTTCGTTTTGCCACGAACTTTGTGCATCTGTTTTACTGATTATAGTCAAGTTCATATTATCCTCCTGCAAATAATTTGTAGTCAGTTTTTTCTGCAAAGTATTTTTTGAACTTATATCTCTTAATTTAGTACTGATTATATTTTATTATGCTAATAAAATTGTGTAAATTGCGTGTTTTCTTGTGACTCTGCATTTAGCTATGTCTGGGAGGTGCTCCTTCGTGACCAAAAATCCCTATAATTATCTCTTGTGGAATGTCGAATCATGCTAATTCAACGTTCAGATGTTAGTTTTTTATGCGTATTTGCAACCCCTCTGTGTCTTATCGCTTGATATTATTCATGAAAGTCTCATTTGTGCCACATAATTTAAATTGATATTTAATTTATGAATTAATATACAATCCTATTTGAGGGTTACAGTTTATCTACGGTTTTACAGATGATGTGGCATGCATAGTTGTGACTTTAACTTGAATTTATCCTTGAATAATTTTTCTAGATTTTCACAAACTTAATAATATAAATAAATTTTCTTGTATGGGTATCATTGGTAGAACGCATGCTCTATAGATTTTTCTGTAGCATTTCCATTCATTCCTTTTTAGTGTCTTGCTTACCATGTTTGTTATGAACTATAGGATTGTTTCTGTTGTTTAGATCCCTATGATGAATTGATGTTAGCTTTTATTGTTTTGGCAGATAAATTGCATGAGGGCTCTTTAGACTTAAAGTTATTAGTTTTGAAGTTTTTTATAATGATGGTAATTGTATACTTAAGTTTGTAAAGTTCACCTTGTTTATCTAATTTTTTCTCAAGATTGGAAGCTGCTGGAATTTTAAGGGACATGAGCCATGAAGGATCCATATAGCGACAAATGATCCATATTGCCGACCCCACTATAGTGGGATAAATGCTTGAGTGTTGTTGTTTATGAGCCATGAAGGAAGTGGAAAATACCATTGTTCAGAAGACCTCATGTTTTGAAATCAAATATGGTGTACCAATCTCAAATTTTGATCACTCAACAGAGAATTTTCTCGCTATCATGGACACCATCTTGGAGCTATCCGGTGGAGCCAGTGAAGAGAACTTCGAGGCAAGTGAGATTGGACGGTTCAAGTCTCTCATTGTTTTTTTGAGGTAAAAGTTGTTCCTTACTCATATTTTACCACGTAAATTGTTTGGTTAGTGAAGCTTGCGTTGTTATATCTCTTACATTTTACATCTTATTCACATAATAAGAAGCAGATGCAAATGAATATAAAACATCAAATTCTGCCTGTTTTCCTTGGCAATAAGATATATCTATTGTGTCAGTCCAGGGATTATTAATGCAAGTGATTTACGACTTTAAATTGCAGGAGATGTCATCCTTAAATATTTATTAGAAAAGCCCATGTAAAAGGCCCATTTGATGGCCCATTTTTTCTCCTCCTTCTTTAGTCCCACATCATGTATAGGATTTATTCTCCTCTCTTCTCTCCTATATAATTGTATTCTCTCCTTGTATTTACTTACTTGAATACTACATACAAGCTTTGGGCACTTCTCTACATGGTATCAGAGCCAGGTTCGGTCTAGCTGCGACCTGCCCTTCTTCTGTCCGCTCCGGCCTCGTGCGGACTGCCCTTCTGATTCCGCTCCTCTTCTCTCCCTCCGTGGTTCCACCCTCCTCAGGCTTCTTATAGGCATCTTCTGCTCTGACTCGTGGGGCCCACCTCTCTCTATCCGCTCCGGACGATCATTCCTGTCCGCTGCACTCTGTTTGTGTCCGCTCGAGCCTCTTTGCTCGCGGACTGCTCCCTCTAGCTTGCTCGCGGACTGCTCCCTCCGCTCGAGCTCCTGTGCTCGCGGACTCACTCTCTCCGCCACCTCTCTCTATCCGCTCCGGACGCTCATTCCTGTCCGCTGCACTCTGTTTGTGTCCGCTCGAGCCTCTTTGCTCGCGGACTGCTCCCTCTAGCTTACTCGCGGACTGCTCCCTCCGCTCGAGCTCCTGTGCTCGCGGACTCTCTCTCTCTCCGCAGTCTCTTGCGGACTGCTCCTGTCCGCTGCGGGCTCTCCTTGTGTCCACTGCGCTCCTCTTGCCGCGACCTGTCTCCAGTTCGCCGCGACTTGCCCCCAGTTCGCCGCGACCTCTGCCGCGACCTGCCCCCAGTTCTCCGCAGTGCTCCGCCGTCTCTTGCGGACTGCTCCTGTCCGCTGCCGCGACCTGCCCCCAGCTCGCCGCGACCTCGTCTCGCGGACTGCTCCAGCTCGCCGCGGCCTCACTCAGTTCGCCGCGACCTCCAGACCGCCGCGACCTCCAGTCCGCCGCGACCTCCAGACCGCTGCGGGCTCTCCTTTTCTCCCACTGCTTGCCGCGCGGTTTGTTCTCTCCGAGCCCTGCTGTCTGCTGCTCCTCCGTCGCCATGTCCTCCAGCGACTCCACTACCGCTCAACCCCCTGCCGACCACGTGGCTCCTCTCGAACTCCGCGATGAGCTTCGGATTACTACTCTTTCTCTCTCTGGCAAGTCCAACTTCATTCCCTGGGTCCACTCTGTCCGCCGGGTCTTACAGGCCAAGGGTCTTGCCCGTCACCTTACCCAGGGCCCACCAACTCCTCCTACTGATGATTGGCTCCGCAATGACGGTCGCGTCCAGACCTGGATCCTGAACTCGGTAGAGGGTGAGCCGTACCAGATGATCATGTATCATGAGACCGCCAAAGCCATGTGGGATGAACTTCATTCGTTGTACTCCGGGAAGGACAACCTTCAACACCTTTTTGACATCCTCACTGATCTTCAAGCCTTGGATGTTGGCAAAGCTCTGGACATGACCTCCTTCGTGGCCCGTGCTAAAACTCTCACGGAAGCCTGGATTCAGCACCAGCCCGCGACTACTGACCTTGCTGCCCAACGCGCCCAGAAGGAGGCTGTTTGTATTGCTATGATTATGGCTCGCGTCCCGCCACACCTGCACAGTATCCGGGCCCAGGTTCTGGCTTCACCCACTACCCATTCTTTCTCTGATGTCTGCTCGATGTTACTTCGCGTACCACCTCCACCGGAGGCTCCTGCACCACCCTCGCCGGCCCTTCTTCAGCAGGCCCTTCCTCCTTTACTTCCCCAACCCTCTTTTCCTCGGGGTGGCCGTACGGGCTCCCGTGGGCGGGGCCGTGGTGGCCGCGGACGACCCAAGTGCACCTACTGCGGCCGGGATGGCCATACTGAAGCTGTCTGTCACAAGAAACATGGCTACCCTCCTCGCCCGCCTACTGCTGCGGTTACCGATAGCTCTCCTCCGACTGGTACGGATCTTGAGGCTCTTCGCCTTCAACTGCAACAACTCCAGGGGCTCCTCCACCCACCTTCTGCTTCCATTGCCTCCACCTCCCATGCAGGTATTGTCTCTACCTCCACTGCAGGTACTGCCTGTCTTTCTTCCAGCTCGCGCTGGATCCTGGACTCGGGGGCCACCCACCACATCACTTCCATGCGGCCGCCCCAGTTCTCTGCTGCTGCTCATCCCCCGTCTATTACTGTGGCCAATGGTGCGCTTGTCCCGGTCTCCGGCTGCGCGGATCTCCTCCTCCCTCCCTCTCTCTCTCTTCGCTCCGTTCTTTATGTGCCAGCATCGCCTTTTAATTTACTCTCTGTTGGTCGTCTTACTACTGATATGAATTGTTTTATCACCTTCACCTCTTCTGGTTTTTTGATACAGGATCGGCAGACGCGGATTACCATTGGTAGGGGTCGGCTGGAGAACGGGCTCTACCTCCTCGATGTCTCTCCCACATCCCTTTCCTCTGTTTCCTCGTCTGATTGGCATTGCCGGCTTGGGCATGCCCCTCTACCTATCCTCCAGAAGGCGCTTCCCGACCTTTATCTTCCTGCTTTTAAATGCGATTCATGTATTATTGGCAAACAACCTCGCTCTTCTTATCCCGCTCATTGTACTAGGAGCTCTGCTCCGTTTGATTTAATACATTCTGATATTTGGGGACCATATAAAGTTGCTAGCATTTCTGGTTATCGTTATTTTCTAACATTTATTGATGATTACTCTCGCACTACTTGGTTGTATCTCCTACATGATCGCTCTGAGCTTTCCTCGTGTCTTTCAGGCGTTTGTGTTAGAGACTCGTACGCAATTCTCTACCACCATTAAAACTTTCCGCTCTGACAACGCCCGGGAATATACTAGCCACGAGTTTGCCACTCTCTGCGCAAACTTCGGTATTGTTCACCAGACCTCTTGTCCCTACACCCCTCAACAAAACGGGGTCGCCGAACGAAAGAACCGCCACTTGCTCGATGTTGCTCGCTCCCTCATGCTTCACATGCACGTTCCCAAAGTCTTCTGGAACTTTGCGGTGTCCACTGCATGTTTTCTTATCAACCGTCTCCCCTCTCCCGTTCTCCAGAACGCTACCCCCTTCAGCCTTCTTTTTCCCTCCACACCTGCCTTCCCCCTCACCCCCCGGGTTTTTGGATGTACATGCTTTGTCCATCACCTGGGCCCTCCTCTTGACAAACTGGATCCCCGTGCGGCCAAACACATTTTCGTCGGCTACTCCCGCACCCAAAAAGGGCTATGTTTGTTACTCTCCGGTCACCCGGAAGGTCTCTGTATCGGCTGATGTTACTTTCCGGGAGGATCAACCCTTCTTCCCTCCTCCTTTGCCACCACTTCTACCACCACCTCCTACAACACCCTCCCTCCCACGGCCGGTGATCCCCGTCCAGTCCCCCCCCCCATCCCTCCGCCTCCTCCCACCCTTGACCCTACTCGGCCCCCCGTAATTCGGGTCTATACTCGTCGCCCTCTTCCTCCCGTTGCTCCTCTGCAGTCGGCTTCGACCTCGGCTTCTCCGTGTTCTGCTGCTCCGGTGTCGGCCTCTACCGCTCATCCAATGGCGGCCTATGTTTCTCTCCATCGCCTCTCTCCACCTCTTCAGACCTTGGCTACTTCGCTCTCCTCGGTCTCTATTCCTGCTTCTGTCCAGGACGCTCTTCAACATCCTGGGTGGCGTGCGGCCATGGAGGACGAGATGGCTGCTCTTTGGGCCAACCAAACTTGGACCTTGGTTCCCCTTCCTCCCGGCCAGAAACCCGTTGGGTGCAAATGGGTTTTCGTCATTAAACATGCTCCTGATGGGACCATCGATCGCCTCAAAGCTCGTTTGGTTGCTCGTGGCTTCACCCAGCAACCAGGGCTGGACTATGACGAGACTTTCTCTCCGGTCGCTAAGCTCAACACGGTCCGCCTCCTCATCTCTGTGGCTGTCCATCGCCAGTGGCCCTTATTTCAACTCGACGTCAAGAACGCTTTCCTGAATGGCGACCTTCAGGAAACGATTTACATGCAACAACCTCCCGGGTTTGAGACCACGGGGGAGTCACGGGTGTGTCATCTTCGCAAATCCCTATATGGTCTCAAACAATCCCCTCGGGCATGGTTCGACAAGTTCAGTAGAGCTCTCCGGGAAATTGGCTTCACCCGCAGCTCGGCTGACTTCTCATTGTTTACTCGCCACCAGGCCACTGGTACGGTTCTCCTATTGGTTTATGTCGACGACATCATTATTACTGGCAGTGACTTGGACGACATACAAGCCGTTAAGCTACATCTGAGCTCCGCCTTCCAAACTAAAGATCTGGGACCTCTTCGGTACTTCCTCGGTCTGGAAGTAGCCAGACGGTCAGATGGGTTGGTTCTCTCTCAGCTCAAATATTGCCTGGATCTTCTTCATGATGCAGGCTACTCTGGTTGCAAACCTATTAACACTCCCATGGATGCAAATCACAAAATATGTGCTCAGGGCTCAGATTCTGATTCGCTTCTCCCAAATCCAGAATATTACCGTCGTCTAGTTGGGAAGCTTATCTACCTAACAGTTACAAGACCTGATATATCTTTCGCTGTGGGACTTGTGAGTCGCTATATGCACTCTCCTCGAAGCTCTCATCTCCAGGCTGTGGAACGCATTCTCAGATATCTTAAGACAGCTCCTGGCCAAGGACTTGTATACAAAACCTCATCTTCCATTCCTACACTAGTAGCATACTCTGATGCCGACTACGCTGGCTCCCTCGACGATCGACGGTCTACTAGCGGGTTTTGCACCTATTTTGGAGGACATCTGATTACTTGGCGAAGCAAGAAACAAGCAGTGGTTGCTCGATCCTCAGCAGAAGCAGAATATCGGGCAATGGCTGCTGTGGTCTCTGAACTCACATGGATTGAGAGTCTCCTTACCGACCTTGGAGTTAAACTACCTTCACCAGCTCTCCTTCTATGTGACAGTCAAGCTGCCATACATATTGCCCCGGTCTTCCACTACATATTGCGAGAGAAAGTCCTCTCAACGCATGTTCGTACTGAAAGGTTGCTGACATCCTCACCAAAGCGTCTACCGAGTGGTCTATTGCTACGCGGCTAACTTGTACGCTCCAGCGCGGTATTAGAAAAGCCCATTAAAGGCCCGATTTGATGGCCCATTTTTTCTCCTCCTTCTTTAGTCGTATTTAATTAAAAGCTACACGCCCGTTTTCCCATGAACCAAAATTCAATTCACTCAACATGCTACTGACAAGTAACCCCACTATAGTGGGATAAAGGCTCGAGTGTTGTTGTACTTGCTACCTTTCCCACCTATAAATTTAATTTGATTCCTTTCATTAAAGGTCATTCTGACTGACTGGAGTGAGCGGTCTTGAGAAAGACGACCTTGCACTCAGAGGTGCAATGGTGGAGAACGAAGAATTTGATGGGTAGAGGAGAGAGTCACGGGTAAATGAACAAGAGGGAGGGAACAAGCTCTAGCGGCATGGAGTAGTTTCGTCGGCTAGGGCACGCTGCGTGCGGCGATAGGGAAAAGAACAGGGGTAGAGATAGAAAGTCTGGAAGAAGAGAGAGAGAGATAAGAGGAATATTTTTTGCATAATAATTATGCCCCAACTGAAATAGTTGGGCTTACTACACGCGAGAAAATACTACATTCACCAAGAGATTAAAACTGCTCAAGAAATGGAAAATATTAAAAGACAAATCAAGATAACGCTCGTGCGTCTGTCGCATGAAAATGACGTTGGTATGTGGCCCAACGTTCCAGCTCATCGTCATATGTTGAAATGTCAACTAGTGACAGCGGAGATTGAACGGTTTGACAATTATGCCATGGTAGGCCACTTCTTTAATGCGGCCCGTGATCGGATATATTTGTTGGGTCTTTGAGATCTTGTAATGGTCATGGAAGAATTAATCGACCGACTAAGGTTTCATTTATCTCTCTAACTTCCCCCGACGATCTCTCTCGTCTTCCCTCAGTCCCCCTTGTGGGCGAGGGTTTCCACTGATTTCTCCCTCACCTCCGTCGGTCCTTCTCCGCTTGGGTGCGTCGAGATCCCTTGGTGGGCCTGAAATTTGTTTGTGATCCTAACAATTGGTCTGACCTGCCTCACATGGATTGAGAGTCTCCTTACCGTGAATGTCTTCTAAGATGGTTAAAATGAGGGTGGATGATGAGCCCACATAGAATTGGTTCCGGTACATGATGAGTCAGTGGAGGGCTTTCCACCACGGATCAGTGATCCCCTCTTCCGCCCGATGGAGAAGCTCAACCAAGCTTGGGGATAGTTGGATCTTAAGGCGAAGCATGGAGAGGATGTCGTTCGTCGGAAATAAGATAGCACACAGTGATGCCTCAGTTTAAGTATCTTGGCGAGAGAGTGCGTCAGATGCACAGTTTAACACACCGGCCTTATATTCCACCCGGAAATCAAAACCTAGTAGCTTACTCACCTAGCCCTGTTGCGACACTACGGAGAAACGCTGCTCGAACAGATATTTGAGACTATAGTGGTCAGTACGAATCATAAATGTGCGACCCCACAAGCGCGGTCTCCAGTGCTGGACGACTTTGGTGGGGCCAATCAATTCCTATTCGTAGGTCAGCAGTTTGTGATAGTGTAAGGCTGAACGATGGCTGAAATAAGCGATGAGATTCCCCTCTTGATGCCCCTCCCGCTGCAGCACGATGCCATAGTCTAATCCGGATGCATCATATTCCACTTAAAAATCCGTAGAAAAATCTGGAAGGCCGACGACCTGTGCGGACATTAAGGCCTCCTGCAATGTGTGGAATACTTGGGTACCGACGTCCATCCAAGTGAACGCGTTCTTCCGTAGAAGACCCACCAAGGGTTTGCCCAATGTGTCATATGCTCGGATAAAATGATGATAGTATCCCGTGAGACCAAGGAAACCACATGGGTCGGTGGGGGATCACAAAAGAGGCCATGTCACCACGCCTTGGATCTTGTCAGGGTCGTGCAAAACCCCATGACTCCATGTCCATGCACCATATGTCCCAAATAGGTGACAGAGCCCTGCCCAAAGGAGCAATTGGAGGACTTGGGAACCAACTGATGAGTCTGAATCAACTGTAGGACCGTATGGAGGTGTTGCAGGTGCCATGAATTATTGTAGACTAGAATATCGTCAAAGAAAACAAGTACGGATTTCCGGAGAGGTTGAAAAATCTCATTCATTAGCCCCTGAGAAATGGAGGAGCGTTTGTAAGGACGAATGAAATGACCTAGAACTCAAAATGACTGTGATGAGTGCGGAAAGCGGTCTTCTCCACGCCCATTTGGACTTGGTGATATCTCAAATACAAGTCTAGTTTGGAGAAAAAACATGCTCCATGCAATTCACCCAAAAGTTCTTCCACCACCGGAATAGGGAACTTGTCCTTCAAGTTGTGAGTGTTGAGGGACCGGTAGTCTACGCAGAGTTGTCTTGAACCTTCCTTGTGCACTAAGAGGATCAGAGAGGAAAATGGTGGCACATTACGCATTTACGCCGTATGTGGCGTTGTTGGAGCATAAGTTCACATTGCCGCTCAATTTCATTCTTTTGATGAAAGGGGTAATAGTATGGTCGTACCATAATCAACCTCATCCACGGGAAGAGGTAGATGTGATGATCTTGTCGGCGGCTAGGTGGAAGGCCCGCCAGTGGGCTGAATATGCCGTCAAAGAGTGGAGAAGATCCAAGAGATCGGATGGGTGGCTGTCCTCAGTCGCGATCTGAGTGTGGAGAGACGACGTCTGCACCAAGAAGGACGAGGGAGATGAGTACGAGTCATGACCATGCCACTGCACTAAGTTGAGCCCGAGTACCATGACATAGTAAAACAGTCAAAATCCCAAGTGAGGGGGCCTAATGTGTGTAGCCACCAGATGCCCAAGACCACTTTGAAGCCGAAGGGATCCACGAAGAATAAGTCTGCCTGTGAGTGGTACCCGTCCACTACAAGGGCCATATGCCGACAAACCCCGGGGCACGACATCTATTGTCCATATGCTATAACCACCTGGACATGGATACGAGAGACGAATGAGAGGCACAAATGGAGGGCTGTTCTGCCGATTGAAGCTGTGGGTGCTGTCAGAATCCATGAGAGCCAGTAATTGTCCCCCTCCAATGTCCACATACTTCTGAATTGTTCGACCCTCATGAGACCTCGCAATGGCATCAAGAGAGAGTTGAGGCATGCCGACGTCGTCTCCTCCATCATCGTCACGTCATCCCCCAATGGTTCATCCACTTCGAGCCAAACCGGTGGCCCATGGTGAAGGGTTTTTCACAATTGAATCACAAGCCTTTCACCCGACGGTCTTCCATTTCGATGTTGCAAAGACGGTGGAGGAAAGTGGGACGAGTCTCCTCCTCGCCGAGGACTGTTTTGGAGTCGGTCTGCCTGATGATTGGTTGTGGCGAGGGCTGTTCACGGCGGCCCGATGGTTGCCGGTCTAAGAGCAGTCGGCGTTCACAAGCCCGAGCTAGGCTCATAGCCACAGTAAGATCACGCGGGGTTTGAAATTCCATATTCCATCGCATGCGCTTATGTAGACCGACGGTAAAAAAGGGACTTGTTGCTCTGGGAGGACGAATGTAGCTTGCGATAACAATATTTGAAAGCGCTCTAAGTACGCGTCAATGGAGCCCGATTATTTTTGGGCAACAAGGTCACCAATGGGATTTCTTGGTAGCGGGGGGTTGGACTTGAGAGTGCATGCATCTCGAAAGTCCTTCCATGAGGAGTTTGGGCATTCCCGCATGAGTTGCGTGAACCATAATTGGGTCGGACCCAGTAGGTGGAACAAAGCCATGCTGACACGTTCTTCGTCCAGAGTACGTCAATTGGAGAAGAAGATGTCACATTGCGTGTGTACAACCCCATGTTCACCGAGTGGGCCCATCCGTCTAGGAGAGCGAGCCAGGGCGACCGGCCCGCATCAATACAGTAGGCGGGCGAATCCAGATGTCCGACTCGCTCTCGCCAAGGCTAGGCGAGCGAAACGTGCGAGCCAGCCCATCCAGTCCGCGCCTGCCTAGGCGACCTTGTCGCCGGCCCGCCTCCGCATAGGGCAGGCGAGCCATGGCGGCCCGGCTCGCGCTCGCCTAGAGATAGAAGGCGAGCCGCGGGAGCCAGGACGCGTCCGCCCAGTAAGGTGGCGAAGTTGACCCCGTGTCTAAGAAACTCGCCTCGTGGGGTCCAGAGACAAAATTACCTAGATGCTCTTGCTGGGTGTGCAAATGGCTTTCCAGAACAACGAAGTTACGCTGTTGGCAGACCACTTTTTGCTGCATATAGCTGTTTAGAACAACGGAGGTTGGCTGTTGGTAGACCGTTTTCAGAAAACTATAAATAGACCCAAGGGGGTACCTCAGACGGCATGCTCACTTGTGCCCCAGTCTTCTTGCACTTTCTGAGGTATCATTAGCTCGGCATTTGGCTAGGGAGGGGAAGCGCACTAAGGTCTTCCAGGTGTGTGGTGGGACCTCCGCGCCGAGCCGTTGGACCTGTCCCCTGTTCTTTTTCCCAACAGTGTAACTCCACAGAGACCGAGCTTTCGGTTTCAACATTTTGGTGCGATGAGCGTGGAGCGTGGTCAGCACAGAAAATATTCAGCAAGCTCGATGACTGGAGGAGAAGGGCAAGGTTCGGACAGGGCCGACTCGCCACCCCCTCCCCCTCTCGCCACGGTGGGGATGTTCGAGGAGTTCAGGCAGGAGGTGCTTGGCCTCTTCAAGTTCGCGTGCGCCGAGTGCTCGACACCAGCTGTTCCAGTCGCCTCCGCCCCGGCTCTAGGCGAGGATTCCCTGGCTCGGCGAGCTGGGAAGGAGGTTGCAGAAGAGGGGAGGGAGCGCGATCTGCCCGGGAGAGCGCTCTTCCCCGACTCGGCGAGTGGAGGCTGGTTCGGCGAGATGGGAGTGCGAGATCCTCCGGCTCGCCCAGCAGGGGGAGACAGCCACTTCAGCGAGTTGGTCTCTTCTACCCCAGTTCTAGAGGGGTTCAGGGAGCCGGAGATGTCCTACTACACCGGGAAGGACGACCCGGTCCAGCACATCCAATGGTTTGAAGATGTGGTTTCGATAAGGCAGATGTCCGATGCCTTCAAATGCAGACTCTTCGCCATCACCCTCAAGGAGAAGGCGAGGGAGTGGTTTCACCAACTACCGGCCAACTCCATCTACTGCTTCGAGGACCTGCGCTGGAGGTTCATGTTGAGGTTTACCACTTCCAAGAAGAGGAAGAAGGAGTCGGAGTCCCTGTTTTACATCAAGCAGGGGGTGAACGAGACCTTGGGGAGCTACGTGGACCGGTTCCAGGAGGAGGTCACCTAGGTGCAGGAGATGCCAGGGCACACCCTGATGATGACCTTTATCTTGGGGCTGCAACAAGGTTTCTTCAGGATGGAACTGAAGAGGGTGCCACCTCTCTCCTACGAGGAGCTGATGGAGAGGGCGACAAGAGAAGTCGATGGGGAGGCGTCAAACCCCGAGTTTGCGAAGAAGTTGACTCGGTGGGCTACAGAAGAGGAGAAGGGGTCAGTAGGTAGCCGAGATCAGGAGGTGAGGAGAGCTGAACCCCGACAACGGGAACAACAACAGCAACCGAGGTGGGGGCGCCAGGAGCCGAATAATCGACTCGGTTGGAGGCAGCAGGAGTGGCAAGACCAAGGCCAGCGGAGGGGTTTCCGCGGAGGAGACTACCGCCAGGGGGGCCAGGGTCAGTTCCACCCTCCGGGATGGAGGCAGGGCCAGAGGCCTCCTCTCCCCGAGCAGCATCAGGCCATGACAATAGCCATGCAGAGGCGGAGAGGTCAGCAGAAAAGGAGAAGGGAAGTCCGGGTGGAGCTACCCTATTGTGACTTCCACCAGGAGGTGGGCCATGCTATGGCCACGTGCACGGAGTTCCTCGAGGTGAGAGGAAACAGGGAGCAGCAGCGAGACCGTCGGTAGGTGCGGATCGAGGAAGTTCTGCCTCGGGCAGAGGAGGACAGGTGTGAGGACCGGGCCGATGTGGGAGCCCGAGGCGGGATCAAAGTGATCTACGGGGGGGGGGGGGGGGGGGGGTGAGGCTTCCCGAAAGGCAAGCCTCCACACCATGGACCGAAGGAGCTTTGGCTCCACATCCCAAACCCCATCCTCGGAGGAGAAGATCACCTTCTCAGGGAAAGACATGCCAGATCATGAGGACCCCTTCTGCGACGCGTTGGTCATCCAGACCGCGGTCGAGAATTTCACGGTCTCCCGGATCCTCATCGACAGCGGGAGCTCAGTCAACGTCATTTTCAAGAAGGCGTTTGACGCAATGAAGGTAGTGGCCAAGAGGGTGCTGCCCTCGGATGGGCTTTTGTTTGGATTCTCGGGAGAAAGGAAGGAGGTGGAAGGAGGAGCGAAGCTCCATGTCACTCTGGGGGGCAGTCCCGAAACTGTAGGTTCGTCATCGTGGACGCCCCCAGCAGTTACAACGCCATCTTCGGACGGCCCCTCATTAGCGCCTTCCGCTGCGTCCCCTCATCCTTCCACCAATGCCTAAAGTTCAACGCCGATGGGGTCCGGGTCCGAGGCGACCCTAAAGTAGCAAGGGAGTGCTACGTCACCGCCGTGAACTCCATCTCTTGGCAGGAGGGAGCCGAGGAGATGGAGCGGAGGATGGAAAAGGCGAAGCAGGAATTAGGTGGAGTGGAGATGGAGTTGGGGGAGAGACGCACCCAGGTGGAGGTGGCGGAGGGAGTTCAAGAAGGGTCGGCCGAGGTGGTGGCCGTGGAGGAAGCTGAGGAGGTTCTTTTCCCAGGGGAGGGGGACGTTGGAGAATGGGGATAGCAGTCTCGTCTGGAGGCTGCGGAAGAAGTGGTGGAGATGGAAGTTCTCACCCTTAGAGGCAGGGTGGAGAAGATGCACATCAGCAGGGGGCTGACCCCGGTGGACCAGGAGAGGATGCTGACATGCATCCAGAAGAATGTGGACATCTTCGCTTGGAGCGCGACAGAGATGCCGGGGATCGATGCGGACGTTGCCTGCCACCGCCTCAACCTGGACCCAGAGGCTCGCCCCATCCATCAGAAGCGGAGGTCCATCGCGGACAAGCTAGCTGAGACCATCAGGGAGGAGGTGACCAAGCTCCTGAAGGCTGACTTTGTATCCGAAATCCAATACCCCGACTGGGTCTCCAATGTTGTCATGGTAAAAAAAGAAGACGACCGGTGGAGGATGTGTGTTGATTTTTCTTTACTTAATAAATCATGCCCTAATGATTGTTACCCCTTGCCTCGAATCGACGCGCTGGTTGACTCAGCCGTCGGTTTTCCTGTAATGAATTTTTTAAATGCATTTTCAGGTTATCATCAGATTAAGATGCACCCCCCGATGTGAAAGATGTCTCCTTCATCACATGAGATGGGTGCTACTGCTACAAGATGATGTCTTTTGGGCTTAAAAATGCAGGGACAACATACCAAAAGATGATGGACCAGGTCTTCCAGGAGCAGAAGAGGAGGAACCTCGAGGTGTATGTGGACGACCTGATGATCAAGAGCCGAGAGGTGGACTCCCACCTCCAAGATCTAGAGGTGACCTTCGGTAACTTGTGCAAATACAAGATGAGGCTGAACCCCTTGAAATGTGTTTTCGGGGACAGCAGGGGGAAGTTCTTGGGCCATCTTTTCACCCCCGCGGGGGTGGAGCCGAATCCTGACAAGGTCAAGGCGATCATGGAATTGGGGTCGCCCCAGGATGCTAAGGTGGTGCGGCGGTTGACAGGAAAGTTGGCAGAGCTGAGCATGTTCCTTTCCCGGGCTGGGGAGAAGTGCTCTCCCTTCTTTAAAGCGTTGAGGGGAGACAAGAAGTTTGAATGGACTGAGGAATGCGAGGAGGCGTTCCGGGCCTTGACGATGCAGTTAACTCAGGCCCCCCTGCTCCAAGGGCCGAAGGAGGGGGAGGACCTATCTTTGTACCTCGGGGTCGGAGCAGAGGCCTTGAGTTCCGTTCCAGTTCGGGAAGAGGGGATGAAGCAGCTGCCCATATACTACGTAATCCAAATCCTGAAGAAGGCAGAGCTCCGTTATCCCATCTTGGAGAAGCTAGCCTTTGCTCTGGTCATCTCGGCCCGGAGGCTCTGGCCTTACTTCCAGGCACACTCCATTCGAGTGGTGACTAACCACCCCCTCCGCAACATCTTTGAGGGGGTGGAGCATTCAGGGAGGTTGGCAAAGTGGTCGGTGGAGCTGAGTGAGTTCGATATCTCTTTCGTCCCGCGCCTCTCGATCAAGACCCAAGCTATGACCGACTTTCTGGCTGATTATGTGGTTGAGGTGGTGGAGGCAGAACTTACTTGCCCAGTTCCCTGGAAGGTGATGGTAGACGACGCGTCGGGAAGATATTCCTTGGGGGTGGGGGTGATCTTGGAGAGCCCCCAGGGAACGAGGATCGAGCAAACGGTGGTGGTGCACTTTCCCATCACTAACAACCAAGCCGAGTATGAGGTCGTGATAACAGGATTGCTCCTGGCCAGGGAGCTGTGGGTGCAAGATGTGGAGGTCCTCACTGACTCCATAGTGGTGGCCTCCCAGATCGATGAGGAGTTTGAGGCAAGGGAACCTACCCTCCAGTTATACTTAGCAAAGGTAAAGGTGGTCATTGGTATGTTCCAGACCTTCTCCATCCGACACGTGCCGCGGGAAGAGAATGAGCAGGTGGATCAACTAGCCAAGCATGGTCTCCGGGTGGGGGGTACCATCACTGATTTATTTCGCCCGTCCATCCAAGAAGGGGAGCTGATGGAGGTGGACCAACACCCCTCGTGGATGGATCCATTCGCAACATTCCTATCTACAGGGGAGTTTCCAGAAGGGATGAATAAGAAGAAGTTCAAGCACAAGTCTGCATACTATCTTATGCGCGACAGACAGTTGTATAGGAAAACTCTCTCGGGGATGTTGACACATTGCGTGGCCGAGAGGGAGGTTCAGAGGATCCTGGAAGAGGTCCATTCAGGAGAGTGTGGAAGCCACTCGGGGAGCAGAACCTTGGAAGGAAGAATAGTCCGACAGAGGTACTTCTGGCCGACCCTCAGCCAGGATGCCGCAGAATTCACGAGGAAATGCCACAAGTGTCAGCTGTTTGCCCCCTCTCCAACTTCAACTAGCTCAACGGCTCAGGAGTATCACGCCCCCCTGCCCCTTCGCCATTTGGGGAATGAATTTGGTAGGACCTTTCTCTCAGGCCAGCAGGCAGAGGAGGTTCCTCTTGGTAATGATATATTACTTTTCTAAGTGGTTGGAAGTGAAGGCGCTAGCCAAGGTAACCTCCCAGGTAATCAGGAACTTCGTTTGGGGGGAGATCATATGCCGACACGGCTGCCCCAGGTCATCGTCACGGACAATGAGCCTCAATTTGCCAGCGCCGAGTTAATCGGCTTTTGCGGACAACTTAAGATTGACCTCAAGTTTGCCTCATTCCACCATCCTAGGAGCAAAGGGCAGGTGGAGGCGGCAAACAAAATCATCGTCAACCTCCTCAAGAAGAAAGTGGAGAATTTGAAGGGTAGCTGAGTGGAGCAGCTTTCTTCGGTTCTCTGGGCCCTGAGAACCACTCCCAACACAGCCACGGGGGAGACCCCCTTCAAGCTCTCCTATGGATGCGAGGCCGTGCTTCCAATAGACTTCGAGGTCCGGACGCCTCGGGTGGTCGAGGTAGAGGCAGGCAGGGAAGAATGACAGGTTGAAAACGAGGAGTTACGGCTCTCCTTTGACATGGTGGAGGAGCTGCGCGATCTCTCCGCCATCCGACAGGAAGAGGTGAAACAGAGAATGGTTAAGTACTTTGACAAGCACGTCAGGATCAAGTAGTTCGCCGAAGGAGATTTGATCCTGAAGAAGGTGGATGCGGCAAGGAGATCAACGACAGTGGGGAAGCTCAACCTTAACTGGAACGGCCCGTATATTGTCCAGGAAGCACTAAGGTCGGGGGGGGGGGGGGGGGGGGGTATCGCCTCCGGAATGTGGAGGGCGAGACCCTAAGTCACACTTGGAGTGGTGATGACTTGAAACGTTTCTATCCGTAAAAGCATGTACGTACCCTCATTTGATGAATGAAATACTTTGATGCTCAAATGCTTTTGCAGATCAAGTTTGTGCCAGGTACTTATCAGGCTAAGTCATGAAATGTTCCCGCTTCCAGTCTTCCATCTAGCTGGCAGGGCAGGAGATGGTTGGAAGGAA
Organism: Platanthera guangdongensis; assembly: GCA_039583875.1. Taxonomy (NCBI): domain Eukaryota; kingdom Viridiplantae; phylum Streptophyta; class Magnoliopsida; order Asparagales; family Orchidaceae; genus Platanthera; species Platanthera guangdongensis. The sequence continues at coordinate 131,605,838 of CM077148.1, read as the reverse complement.
AGTATTCTCGCTCTGGGATTATGTCCCGAGATGCTCCCGCTATCGGGCTTCCACCTAGCTGGCAGGGCCGGAATCCTCGAGTGACGTCGTTATGACCTGGAGGGCTGAGCTCGGTGGATGCTCAACACCCGCCGTCAGGCTCTCACCTAGCTGATTGGGCCGGTGGTAGCGCCCGGAGGATGGACAAAGGAAAGTATTCTCGCTCTGGGGTTAGGTCCCGAGATGCTCCCGCTGCCCGACTTCCACCTAGCTGGCAGGGCCGGGATCCTCGAGTGACGTCGTTATGACCCTGGAGGGCTGAGCCCGGTTAATGTTCAACACTCGTCGTCAGGCTCTCACCTAGCTGATTAGGTTGGTGGTAGCTCCCGGAGATTGGACAAAGGGAAGTATTCTCGCCCTGGGGTTAGGTCCCGAGATGCTCCCGCTGCTAGGCTTCCACCTAGTTGGCAGGGCCGGGATCCTCAAGTGACGTCGTTATGACCCTGGAGGACTGAGTCCGGTTGATGCTCAACACCCGCCGTCAGGCTCTCAGCTAGCTGATTGGGCCGGTAGTAGCGCCCGGAGGTTGGACAAAGGAAAGTATTCTTGCTCTGGGGTTAGGTGCCGAGATGCTCCCGCTGTCAGGCTTCCACCTAGCTGGCAGGGCCGAGATCCTCGAGTGACGTCGTTATGACCCTGGAGGGCCTAGCCTGGTTGATGCTCAACACCCGCCGTCCGACTCTCACCTAGCTGAATGAGTCGGTGGAGACACCCAATGCTCGGCCGAAGCGAAGGATCGATTGGCGCTCATCTCACATCGTCAGGCTCCTACCGGCTGACAAAAGGAAGAGAATTAGATGTCCCTAACAGTACCACCCAACGCCCGAAAAGCGACCAAGGTCGCGAGAACTCAGGCCACGCCGTGACTTCATGGGGCCCTGCTCGCGCGAAGCCGAGCGGCTCGGGTGCGAGTCGAGCCGATTCGCCCCCTTTATCTTGAGAGCGACATAGAGAGTCTCTGTACAAGGGAGAAGAGTCGCCACTTGCGGGTCGGCTACTTAACCCCCTATGTCTCCTAAACAGCCCTCATGGAACGCGCAATCTCACCAACAAAATATGAGCCCGGAGGCAGCGAGCAAGTGGGTCGAGCTAGGTCGCGAGTACGCAAAGAAACAAGCACGAACGGTTCAAAGAAGCAACATCGCCAACAATATCATTTTAGAAAGGCATATATTATTAATTTCAGAGAGTTACAGGAAGGGGACTCAACCCGCGTTTACATTTAAAAAAAAAGGCAAAGAAAGTGCGGCGTGGGGATTCAGCGAGGCGAGCTCTCGGTCGGCGAGCCCTCCTAAAGAGGTTGGTAGGACTTGTTGCCCGGCTCCAGTACCAGAAGGAATAGTTCCGGTACCACCTCGCTCGCTGAAAGACCCGCACCTTCGCTCGTGACGAGGCCTGCTCGCTGCAGGATTTGGAGCGTATATTTCGCGGCCTTGGCATAATTCTTTTGCATCATCTCCTCCAGATCGAATTCCGAGTAATGGGCGAGCTGGCAGCTGCTGCTAGAGGGCGGCGGAGGAGCTGCGGCTTTCAGTTCCCGCACCCACGCCTGTAACGCCTCCTTATCCTTCTCGAGGGTGGCGATCTGGAAACCTAGGTGCTTAGCCGTCGCCGCATCTTGCGAGAAGAGATAAAAAGAGTTTGAGAAATGGGCAGGCAATCATAAAGCGACTAGTGCTAGTCATGAGACTTACCACCCCCCAGGTATCTGGCGAGGACAGCGTCGGTTGCGTCCACCCGTTTCCTCTGGTGCACCACTTCCTCCTGAGCGAGACGACGAGCCTCTTCCTTTTCATCGGCAAGTTTTTGGAGCGAGGGGATGTTCCACTCCAGCTGCGTGCACCGCCTGCCACCATGTGGACCAGCTCCAGGCTGCGGAGCTGGGCCCGCGTGCTCTCGTGCATAAGAACTCGCGTGGCCTCCTCGTCGAAGATCGCGACGTCTTCCCGCGCATAGAGATCGAACGAGAAGGCATAAGCCTCCCCGCTGATGGTTTCCTGCTCCAGCCAACTCGACAGCAGGGTGGATATGGAGGCCTGGTTCGCCTCCTTGTCCCACCGAAGGAGGAGAACGCCGAGCTCGTCCAAAGGCCGCTTGCCGAAGCAAAAGTTGCAGTGCCCTCTCGGCACCGGCTTAACGACGGGCCCCTCTCCTCGAGACCTGGAGGTGCCGACCGCCTCGCCAGGGGAGCCGCCGGTCGAGGCGCTGGGGGGGGCATGATCTTTAGTTGGCTGGTTCGCCGGAGCCTTGCCTTTCTTCTGGGTTGCGGAGGTGCGCCGCCTGCGGCCTTCGGCTTCTTGGGCGGCGACGACGACAAAGGTTGTTCGCGGATGGCCCGCTTCTGGGTAGGAGGGGCTGGGGGTCTCGCAATGAGCGGCAGCCACCACCTCGGCACGAGCGAGCTCGCCAGAAGCGGCTCGCACACTCTCGTTAGGAGGGTGCAGGGGAATGTCTCGCTCATTCTTGTCACGGCGTCACAGCGAACCGAGGCGAGCGTCGGACGCCTTGACGCTTAGGCGACATGGCGGACGCCTAGGCGAGCACAAGGCGAGCAAGTCGCAAGACGCCAATTTACTCCAATTTAAATTTAAAAAAAAACAGACTATAGACTGCAGTTATTATAATAACTGCAGTCTATAGTCTGCAAGCTTTAAGATTGCAGTTATTATAATAACCGTAGTATATAGTTGACATTCTATAGACTGCGGTTATTATGATACCCGCAGTCTATAGTCTGCAGTCTATAGACTGCGGTTATTATTATAACCGCAGTCTTAAAACATAATTATAGACTGCGGTTATCATAATAACCGCAGTCTATAGTCGTCTATTGACGACGGTTATTATAATAATCGCTGTCTTAAAGCTTGCCTGCCAGACTTTAGACAGCGGTAATTATAATAATCGCTGTCAAAACCTCTTTTTTTTAAACTTAAAACAGAATGTTTACCAAGTACCAAACTTCTAAATACAAACACACAACCACACAAATTTTTTTTCTTCATATCAGTAAGCAGTAGCTTCTGATATATGAGCAGTTAGCAGTAAGAAAAAATAATGCCAATCTAGCAAACTACCAAATACAAAGTACAAACACAACCACAGATTTTTCTTCATAGCATTAAGCAGTAGCTTCTGATATATGGACAGTTAGCAGTAAGAAAAAACAATGTCAATCAACCAAACTATTAAATACAAACACAGAGCCACACAGATTTTTTCTTAATAGCAGTAAGCAGTAGCTTCTGATATATGAGCAGTTAGCAGTAAGAAAAAACAATGCCAATCAATAGTTCAATACAAATTTCAGAGAAAACAACTAATCATAGCTTTTGATATATGGGCAGTTAGCACTTAACACTTAGCAGTAAAAAAAACATTGTCTTTCAGTAGTTGAATACAGTCTTCAGAGAAAGCAATAGCAGAAAATAAAACACAAAAAAAATCATAGTATAGTATTGTGGTCAAATCCAAAATGTCTTCATACAATGCACAATAACATATTAACATGAATAATATTTTTTTAAATTTTTTTTAAAAATCATAAAATATCAACTAGAATCATCATCTAGTAAGTCGTCATTTGCATTGCATGTGCTTGGTTGGTTTGAGGTATTTGTCTTTTGCCCATAATTATCTTCAATATTTTCATCATCATTGGCAAAAAAAATAACCGAAATTTTCATCCTTTTCGTCCAATAGTTGAGGATTAGCTCCAGCTCTACTTCGTAAATTTTGAGCCTCAGTTCCAATAGCTCTCTCTACAGCTTCCCATGTGAGATTATTATCTTCAAAAACTAGTGCATCCTCTGATTTGTTCATCATCCACTCACTACTCAAATCTAGCTCATCAAGTATTAAAAGGTTGTAATTTCTTCCCTTTTTATGTCTTTCTTGGAATCGTGCTTGTAGACGACGTTTATATTGGATGTATACAAGATCAATAAGGCTTTGATGCTGCAAGCTATTTCTTTTCTTGCTGTGAATCTGAATCAAGATAATTGCAAATTTATTAATCAATATAAAAAAATTAATTTTTATATTGAATATTTGTATATTTACAAACTCAGAAGTACTCAAGTTGCGCTCACAACTAAAAGAAGAACAACATAAGTCAAGTATGCATAATGCTACCTTTGTAAGGTCAACATTCGGTGCTCCATGTGCACTCCACCAATCCACTATTCATTTAAGACAAATATAAATTATTTGACATATAAATAATTTAAGAAAAAATAAAAACTTAATCTATAGTTCAATACTTACTTGGATTTAAGGTGGTTCGTTGCCTAATAGCCATAAGCTTTCCAAAACTATTTCGTGATGCTTTGTAGTTAGTGTCTTGCTCTGCAATCTTGTCTTGCAATTCTTGATCGGGCACTAGTCTTGCAATAACGTCATTGAAAACATCTTGAAATTTCAGGCATCATCATGATGTTTTTCCTCGTATTCAAAATTTTTGCTTGAATTTATAAACAAAGCCGCCCTGTACAACTTTTGCTTTATTTGATTTGTCCGCCTATTGTCAACAATGTCAATAATCTTTCTTTGTTATCAAAATGATTTTTGATCTTTTGTTTAGCTTCTTCTATTGCCATATATACTTAAGGTATAGCCGACCTTTCATCTCCATCTACTAATCGCAAAACAACAATCAGTGGCTTTACTTTTTTTAGGCAATCTCTTACTCTATTCCAAAAAACAGTTGAAAGTATTGTTTCAACAACTTATTTTCCGGTTTCAGTTTTTGCCAAATTAGCGGCATTCCACGAAAACGACACAAAGAAATAATCTCAGTTTCTCCTCATGCTTAATTACACTTTGTAGAGTAAGGAGTGATGTTGCAAATATAGTCACTAAATGCCGCACTAGATCACCACCTATAGTAGTCCTTATTGCATAAATTAAACAAGTGTGTCTGTAGATGAAATTTGTGATCATTATTGCCTTTCTTATAACAATTTTGTTCTGTTTTAGCTTGCCTATATCCTCTTGTATAAGATCAATACTGAAAGAGAGGTATAGATCTGCTTAAACTCTAGAGAGGGGGGGTGAATAAAGTATTTTAAAACTTTAATTAATTTTTACAGCGGATTAAAATAAGTGATAAGTATATGTATAAAGAGAGATGAAAACAAAAACAATCACAACACACAGAAATAAACAATAGAGCAATCCAGACGGCACACGAAATTTATAGTGGTTCCCCTAAACTTGGGTACATCCACTCTTCTACCACCCTGGTAGGAATCCACTAACAGGTTTTTGATCAGGTGCCCTGCCACCACAGGTTTTTGCTCAGGTGCCCTGTCACCACAAGATCTATTTTTTCAAGAGAGATCTCACAACCCTTTTGAACTTTTGATAAGGTGCCCAAAAACCAAACTAAGTCTTTTGATCAGGAGACTTAACAACCAAATGGGTTAACTTTTGAAGGGAGTTATAACCCTGTACACAGTTGGAAATGAAAAGTGATGTTGTCTTTTCTTTCTCAAACAACTGAGAAGACTTTAGTGGATGATGTTGTCCAAGCCCCCCCTGCGACGAAGAATGATTCAGGAAGATGAGAGCTTTTCATAGGGTGTAGGCCTTGATGAAGATCTTCAGAAACTTCTTGGACTGGTGTTGATGAGTTGTCCTTTTGAAGCCTGAAGCAGAAACTGAAGAAGACTAAAGATCTGTGTGTCGATGTTCTTCTTCAATTTCCTGCAGATAATAATTTTTTTCTCTGTAAAACTTGTATCAGTTGTTATGTAAAAGATCTCTTCTAATTCCTTTTTTTGGGCTTTTTATATTCTGAAGGATTTCTGTCATTTGAAATTTGAAAAAGAATTCCTGAATTTAATGCTGAAATCCTGTGAGTTGAACGGCTGGAAGTTGTCTTAAATGTATTTTCTCAACTGTCTCAGTAAAAAAGTCAAGTAATTTGTTCTGTGAAATTCATAATTAATGCTACCAAGCAACGACTATATTCATGAGAATATGAGCATTAATTATCAGATAATTACAACCTTAGAATAATCCAAACTGAAATCAAAATGAGAGAAAACGTCAAACTGATACTGAGAGAAATCGTCGAACTCATGACAGATTTCGTCGACCTGAACTTCAAGTTCATCGAGCTGAGAAATCGTTTTCGTCGAGCTGAGCTCAGAGAAAGTTGATCTGTAAAATAGTCTGTCAAAGCTGATCTTCAAGTTCGTCGACCTGAGATAGAATTTCGTCGACCAGAGAACTTGAGAGAAGAGGGAAGATCGTCGACCTGAACTGCAAGTTCGTTGAGCTCAGCTCAGAGTAGAGACTCTGAGTTTGTCGATCTGCGATCGAAGATCGTCGAGCTGAGTTCGAAAAACTTCGAACTGATTCTCTGAACTCTTAAAAACTACTATTCTTCTATGTCTGGATCTCTGAATTCTTCTGAGGGCTGGATCAATGCTTGTCTAACCTAGTCAAACTGACCTAGACCTTAGAACTAACAATTTGATCCTAGGCTTTACATGGAGGGTCAATAACCTAATAGTGAACCTAACACAAATTCAAGCTAGGGATTCAACAATCTCCCCCTATTTGGGTGAGATCACTAAACAAAATAGAAAAAACATAAAAACACAAATCAATATAAATATCTGACAGAATTTAAAACCATTTAGCAGATATAATATAGCCCAGTTCAATACACATATATATCACAGAGAAATAAATGTTCAAGATTTGTCAGAGGGAGTAGCAGAAGATGATTTAGCAAACACAATTTTCTTGTGAGGATTCTTTGCTTCTTGTTGAGTCATTTTCAAATCTTGAACCCCAAGAAGTGTAACAGTTGAAGCTCTGGGAACTACAGCTTCTGGATGTACCTGCATATATTCATTGGGATCAAATAAATGTCTGTCTACCTGGAATTGGTCAAACTCTTTCTGTCTATAGGTAGACATTGTAGTGAATTTTGATGGATCTGATCCTTCTGCTCTGGCTTTGTTCATCTGAGATAAACCAATCAATTCTTGAAATCTTGCCATTCTGAAATTCGGATCTAACTCAGGTTCATATGTGAGAGATGAAGGTCTTTCTGGATAAGACTTAGAAGCATCCTGATAAGACTTTTGAGACTTTCTGAATAAAATAGATTGCTGTTGGAAATTTGTTGGAGGAAGAGACTGTTGGGGTTGGCCTGAATAGTAAGACCTTGGAGGTCTGTATTGACTGTACTTCCCAGCAGGTCTAGAAGACTGATGAGAGGCTGGTCTGGGAGTCTGAGAGCTACTGGAAGCTGGCTTCTGATCTTTAGTAGCACTTCCTGAAGCACCTGCAGGAGGAGGAGGAGGTCCTCTCCTGGTCTGCTTAGGTGGGGATTTGTATCTTCTCATTTTCTTCCTTTCCTTCAGCCCATTCTTAGAGTATCTCATCCATTGTGGCATATCTGGAGTGAGAGGAACATCATGCAGAATATAGTAAGGAGTGTCAGCTGTAGGATTAGGCTTAGGAGCAGCCTTGGCAGGAGCCTTTCTCTTCTTAGCCTTGGATTTCTTTGAACTGGAATCATCAGAATCCTCATCATCATCAGATGATTCAGGAGGATTATCATATAGTTCATTCAACTGCTTTAGCCATTTAGCTGAGATTCCTGGAACCTGTGGCTGTGCTTGACTTACTGACTTTGCAAAACTCCCTGTAGCAATCTGAACACTTTCTTCTTCCATGTCTGCAAACATAATATCATCAAGATTTGGCATTGGAGATTCACACCAGCCAAATGTTGGTGGAGAGAAAGCCTTATGCTCAGGAACTGGTTCACTAATATCTTCAATAGCTAAATTTTCTGTAATCACAGGAACTACAAAACTTGCCTTTAGTTGATCCATAACTGCAGGACTTATTGGAGCAGTATAACATACAATAGCCTTAGAGTACTGAACATCAAAACTTGGTAAAACATTTCTGTAAACTGAATTAAAAGAATTGAGTATAGAATCCAAATCAACTGTGAGATTTATAATAAAATCACCAACAGTGATTATTTCAGCAACTATATCACAAGCTATGTCAGTATCTGAATCATCAATCATATCTATTATTTCTGTTGGAATGTCTGCCTCTGGGGAATCTGCTGCTGCTGCTGCTGGAGAAGGAACTGGAACTTCTTCATGGAACATCTCCCCCTGACTGGTTTCAGAGGGTCCTGAAGCCAGGTCCCCAGAAGAAGGAGAAGAGGTGAGAGCAACAACTCTAGTAGAGAGAGAAGTGATGGAGGCAGAAAGAGGAGCAATAGCTTTTGCTATTAATTGCTCCAGAGATGAAGAAATGAAACCTAGAAGATCTTTGACAATGTCAGAGAAATTTAAATATAGAGGTTCAGGAGCAGAGGGAGTATAAGGGTATCATGACCACAGTTGGAACATACAGAGAAAACATGGGAGAAATCTGTATGGAAGAATTCAGGTAGTGTGGAAGTAGGGTTGGATGGAATTGCAGTAGTGGAGGTAGGAATTGTGGTAGTGGGTGTTGAGGTGGTTTCCTGAACAGGAGATGGAACAGGGGAATGGTGTGGAGATGGTGGAGGGGGAGATAGCAGATTGAAATTGGGCTGAGAGGATGTGGATGGAATATCAGATAGATAGTTGGGAGTGGAGATGGTGGTGGTGGAGAGGGAATGTCCTCATGGATGATGATTGGAGAATGTGGAGGTGATGATTGTGGAAGAGGTGAAGATGGTTGTTGTTATTGTTGTTGTGGAGGAGGTGAAGGAATTCTGGTGGATGGAAGTACTTCTTCTGGAGGTGGTGGAGAGACTATTACTGCCCTGATGTCCTCAAGTTCTGGAGGAGGAAGCCCTGGATGGTTTTGGGATAGACCTCTCCCATCTGCCAAACAAGGCAGAGGTTATCCTATTGGAGGAATTTATGAATATGGTCTGGGAGACCAATAATTCAGGTGCCTTTGCCTGGAGGAAAATTCCTAATATCCTCACAAAACAAACCTCTTTCTTAGAATTCTTCTTCTTAATCAACTCAAAAAATAACTTTCCCCAATTTACTGCTTTCTTATTTAGCAGAGCACACATCACCAAGAACTAGTGTCTGGTTATATAGTCATGGGCTGTGTGTTTGCCCAGCAAAACCTTACCAACAACATCTGCCAAAAATTTATACTCAACAGATAGATTCTTTTTCAGTAGCTTATTAGAGTTTCCTTCAGAGTGAACCATTTTAATCAGCATATTATCATATTCAGAACTATCTATTTCAATATCCTCTTCTCCACTTGCCAAACCAAAAATCTCAGTTAAAATATCCTGGGTTAGGGTAACATGATTGCTGACGATGATACCAGTCATAGTTTCTGCATCTGGAGAAGTTGAAGTATAAACCCATTCCCTTATTTCAGTTGCTGACAACTTGATCCTGGTGGTCATGATTTTCTTCAGTTGCTGTTCTTCAAACAACTGTAGAATGTCTGTGAAAATCTGATCCGTATGGTTGAAGGAATCGAAGTCGATGTCGAAATCGGTGTCATACTTCATGCTGGAGAGGGAGAGCGCCGAAATCGCCATTGGTTTTCCTGCAAAAACAAGAGAGAGATCAAGTGCAAGAGAACAAAATGCGCGGGAGAGAGCACGAAAAAAACCTAGTTATAAGGTTTTCAGAATATGAAGCGGCGGACTCTGCCCTGCGAAAAAAAAAAATCTCCGTTTTCAGGTCGACGAAAAAATTTCATGAAAAAATGATATCGTCGATCTCAGTTGGAAGAAGGAAAAACTTTTCGTCGTTCTCAAGTCAACGAAAACTTTTCTGAAGCAAGATCGTCGATCTCCGCTCGACGAAATAACTTCACGTAGAGAGTTCGTCGATCTCAGGTCGACGAAATATCTCAAGAACAGTTCTCAGATCGTCGATCTTCGTTCGACGAAATGTGATCAATTCTTCGACCTTGAACAGAAATCAAATTAAACTTTTCTATTAATCATACCTAGATGATTCAGAAAGAACAGATGTTTCTTCTCATCTAATGATTTAGTGAAGATGTCTGCTCGTTGCAAATCAGTAGAGATAAAAAGAAGATTAATTTTCTTTTTGTCCACACAATCTCTAATGAAATAATGTCTAACCTCTATATGCTTAGTTCTACTATACAGTATTGGATTTTGTGCAATAGAAATTGCACTGATATTATCATAAAATATAGTTGAATTATTTAAGTTGAGATCATAATCCAGGAGTTGGTTTTGAATTCACAATATTTGTGAACAACAACTGCCAGCTGCAATGTATAGCTTCTGCAGTTGAAGTTGACACAGATGTCTGTTTCTTACAAAACCAGGACACAAGCCTGTCACCAAGGAACTGACATGTTCGTGAAGTGCTTTTTCTGTCCACTCTGCATCTAACATAGTCAGAATCTGAAAATCCAGTTAAGTCAAATTTTGACTCTGTTGGATACCAAAGTCCTAGATTAGGACAACCCTTTAAATATCTCAAAATTCTTTTAAGAAAAATAATGTGAGATTCTTTAGGGTTCACCTGGAACCTAGCACAAAGACATGTAGTAAACATAATATCTGGCCTACTAGCTGTGAGATACAACAAGGACCCAACAATAACCCTATATGTTTTTCGATCAACTAGCTTGCCCTGTTCATCAGAATCAATCACAGCATTGGAAGCCATGAGTGTTTTCATAGCAGATGCATCAGACATCCCAAATCTTTTAACTAGCTCCTTAGCATATTTTGATTGAGATATGAAAATGCCATCAGAGGATTGCTTCACTTGGAGACAAGGAAGTAAGAAAGCTCACTTATGCTACTCATTTCAAACTTGTAATGCATCAGGTCAGAAAACCTTTTGCATAGTTTGGAATCAATAGAGCAAAAAATGATGTCATATACATATATTTGTATTAACAATATTTTATCTTTATGATGCCTAATGAACAAAGTTCTATCTACAATGCCTCTAGTGAACTTATGCTCTAAAAGAAAGCTAGCTAGGGTCTCATACCAAGCTCTTGGAGCTTGCTTTAAATAATAAAGAGTTTTATGCAATTTGAAAACGAAAGAGGGATGAGTTAGAGAGATAAAACCTGGTGGTTGTTCCACACGTACTTTCTCTTTTAGTTCATTATTTAAGAAAACACTCTTGACATCCATTTGGTAGACCTTGAACTTCTTGTAAGCTGCATAAGTAAGAAATATCCTGATAGCTTTTAGTCTTGCAACATGGGCAAAGGTCTGATCATAGTCAATTCTTTCTTCCTGTCTATATTCTTGTGCTATCAGCCTTGTTTTGTTTCTGATGATAGCTCTTTGTGCATCCAATTTATTTCTAAATACCCATTTAGTTTCAATGACTGAGTAGTCTTTGGGTCTTGGAACTAAATCTCAAACTCTGCATCTCTCAAACTGATTGAGTTCCTATTGCATTGCAATAATCTAGTGTGGATCTTGCTCTGCATCTTTTATGGATTGCGGCTCAAGTTGAGATATGAAGTAAGCATGCATCATATTTTGGTTGAGTTGATGTCTTGTTTGCACACCAGCTGGTATGTCTCCAATCACTTAAGATACATGGTGATCTGTAAGTGTGACAAGATCAGTTGAAGGAGTTAGTTCAGCAACATCATTTGGAATTAATTCCTCTTGTGGAATTATGTTTGTTGTTGGAGGTTCAACTATTATTTCAATAATATCTTCTTCACTGTCTTCTTCAATATGTGGAGAAGGATGTGATATAGCATCTTTGGTGAGTTTTAAATCATCCAATTTCTCACACAATTGAGGTACCTGCAATAAATCTTTGGTAGAAAAATTCTTCTCCTTGTAATACATGTTAGCTTCATCAAAGGTTATATGTACAGATTTTTACATTTTTAAGGTTGATTTATTAAAAACCCTATATGCCTTGCTAACTTGGGAATATCCAAGAAAAATTCCCACTTCAGCTTTGATTTCAAACTTTATAAGATATTTTTTATTATTATTATGAATATAACATGTACAGCCAAAAATTCTAAAGTAATCTATTTTAAATTGCTTTACTTTGAGTAGTTCATAGGAAGTCTTGCCCTTAAGTTTATGCATTAAACTTTTATTCAGGATATAATTTGCTGTGCTTACAGCCTCTGCCCAAAAGGATATGGTCCAGTAAGCATTTGCAAGTAATGTACCTGCAGCTTCAATGAGGGTTCTGTTTTTCCTTTCTGCTACCCCATTTTGTTGAGCAGTTCTAGGAGCAGAAAAACAATGCTTGATACCTTCCATCTTATAGAATTCTTGCATAGGAAGAGATTCAAACTCAGTATCATGATCATTTCCGATCAATGCAACTGGAGTGGAGTACTCAATTTTTATGTACTTAAGAAAGTTTGTAAGAACTTTAAAGTTATTTGACTTGTTTTTCAAGAAGAACACCCAAGTGAATCTAGAGAAGTCATTTACAATAACTAAGGTATAAGATTTCCCTCCCAAACTCTGTACAACAATGAGTCCAAATAGATCCATATGTAGCAGGTACAAAATTCTGAGTGAATCACTCTTATTAATAGATTTAAAGCTATTTTTCGTTTGCTTGCTTAATTGACAAGCACTGCAAAGGATTTCCTTCTTGTAGGGGTAAGAAGCAATCCTCTAACAAGATTGACCACAGAGAGTTTAGTGATATTTTAAAAATTAACATGTCCTAATCTTTTATGCCATAATTTATTATTATTACTGATTTGATTAAATAAGCAAATTTCTGACATAACAGATTTGAAGTTTACTACATATATGTTTCCTTGCATAAGAACAGTTAAGACAGTTTTATTATCTACAGAAGATATTATGCAAGAAGAATGGTTAAAGGATAACTGATAACCTTCATCACATAATTGGCTTATGGATATCAGGTTATGTTTTAAAGCACTCACATATGCTACTTTCTTGAAAGTGACAGTTCCAATCTTTGCAATCCCATAGCCTTCAGTCTGACCACAATTGGAGTCACCAAATATCACCTTTGGACCAATCTTGGACTTATAGTTTGTTAAATTGTCCTTGCTGCCTGTCATGTGCTTTGAGCATCCACTATCCAGGTACCACTGCTCCTTTGTGGTAGGATAACATTTCACCTAAAAAATAAAAAATTAGGTGTTCTTGACCCAGGTAACATTGGGTTCTTGATTCTTTACAAATTTAAAACTAGAAATGTACGAACATTCATGTTGGTTTTTATATCCTAGGGGGTGAAATTTCCTAGGTGGAATTATTCATTGGTTAAATAAGTTAACAAATTCTTTTGATTGATTAAATTTTCTGGGGTAATTAAAGTTTCTGTTAATCTGAACTGGGGTCGACGAATTCTGATAAGTTCGTCGAACTGAGTTCGACGAATAGGGATGAGTTCGTTGAACTCCGCTCAGAGAATGAAAATATTCATTTTCTGTGCCCCAATATCGTCGATCTCGGCTCGACGACCCATATTGGTTTCGTCGATCGTTGTTCGAAGGATAATTATAATAAAAATCTGCGTTCAGAGTTCGTCGACTTCAGTTCGACGAACTGTACACATTTCGTCGATCTGAGTTCGACGAAATCTGTTGAACATTGTTATGCTTAAGACTTTTCTTGTTCTTTCTCTTTTTCTTGGGTTTCTGATTTAATTCAGTTGGTTTGTTATTCTCATCTGTTTTTTCTTTACCCTTTTCAGATATGAATTTAATGGGGGTTGAGAGAATATTTTTCTGAATTAAATGTGGTTGGCTTGATGAAGCACTCAAGCTCAGCTTGCCATTAAGCCTGACATTTACAGTGTTTGTGATGTTCATCAATTTGATGTTTCTCCCATTTAGGGATTCTTCAAATTGTTTAGCCTCATTCAGTTTAATTTTTAGAGAATTAATCTGTTCAAAAACTATAATTAGTTTATCTTTTAGTTCAATATTTTCAGATAACAGATTTTCCTGTTCAATTAGCTTATCTTTGAGAAGTTTGATTTTTTTCTCAGATTTGATTAGATCATTACATAATAATTTAAATTCAGTTTTAAAATGTTCAGAAGTAAAATCAAAATAGGATATTACCTGATCATCTTCAGATTCAGAATCTCCATTCTCTGAATTTTCAGCTTCTGATGGATTGCTTGATGCATTGATAGCCATCAAGCAAGCTTCTTTTGCTTTAGCCTCTTTTTCATCTTTACTGGAGCTGGAAGATGAAGATTCTTCTTCTGTCTCACTCCAAGTTTCAGCCACAAAGTCTTTTTCTTTCTTCTTATGCTTGCTGGAAGAGGGCTTGCTGTAGTATTTTCTGGAGTCCTTGTCTCTTCTTTTCTCCTTCTTCTGATTCTCTGGACACTCAGGAAGAATGTGTCTAGATTTTCTGCAACTAAAGCAGACAATCTCCTTAGTAGGAGTTTTGTCAAATCTTGGTCTGTCATCTTGTCTGGATGACTTTCTTCTGAAGTCTTTCTGGCCATCTTATAGAATCTTTTGGCCAGCAAGCTTAGGAGTTCATCATTTGCTGGAGGAGCTTTTGGTTCTTCGGATGCCTTGAAGGCAATGTTTTGCTCCTTCCTTCCTGATGAGGAGGTTTTCTGCTCAGCTGCTTCTCTTGTCTTTATAAGCTGCTCATAAGATTTGGGCTTGCCTAGAAGAGCCTCAGTAGATATTTCATTCAGGCTTCTGGCCTCCTTGATTGGCCAGATCCTGGAGTCCCATGTGCTGGGGAAGCACATAAGAATCTTGTCATTTATCTCAGTCAGTGAGATATTTTTGTCTAGGTTCTTCAGCTCATTGACAATTAAGCTGAGTCTGTTGTACATATCAGCCACTAACTCAGATTCATCTTTCTTGAAATTTTCATATTGAGAGATGAGATGAGATCTTCTGTCCTTTCTCTCATCAACTGATCCTGCAACCATTTGGTTTAGAGAGTCCCAAATGTCCTTTGCTGATGTGCATTCAGCAATCTTTTGAAAGATGTCATCAAACATAGTCTGAGCTAGGATGTTCATGGCTTTAGCATCAGCCATCTTCAACTTCTTCTTAGCATCTGTCCACTCAGGTGGTGGAACTGCTGATGTACTTGTTGATGTTGTTGCAGAAGGAGTAGAGAGACCTGTCAAAATAGAATTGTAGATATCTTCATCAATTGAATTCATGTACAATTTGATTCTTGCCTTACAGAGAGCAAACTTGTTCAGATTGCAGACTGAAGGTCTGGTGCTTGAATATTCTTTATTCTGTGTCATGATATGAGAGAGACACTAGTGATATTAAGATCTATCAAAGATTTTTTGGTTCAGGTGTTAGCCTGTGAAACCAAACAACCTTACCCTCTGATACCAATTGAAAGAGAGGGATAGATCTGCTTAAACTCTAGAGAGGGGGGGGGGGGTAATAGAGTATTTTAAAACTTTAATTAATTTTTACAGCGGATTAAAATAAGTGATAAGTATATGTATAAAGAGAGATGAAAACAAAAACAATCACAGCACACAGAAATAAACAATAGATCAATACAGACGACATAAGAAATTTATAGTGGTTCCCCTAAACTTGGGTACATCAACTCTTCTACCACTCTGGTAGGAATCCACTAACAGGTTTTTGATCAGGTGCCCTGCCACCACAGGTTTTTGCTCAGGTGTCCTGTCACCACAAGATCTATTTTTTCAAGGGAGATTTCACAACCCTTTTGAGTTTTTGATCAGGTGCCCAAAAACCAAACTAAGTCTTTTGATCAGGAGACTTAACAACCAAATGAGTTAACTTTTGAAGGGAGTTATAACCCTGTACACAGTTGGAAATGAAAAGTGATGTTGTCTTCTCTTTCTCAAACAACTGAAAAGACTTTAGTGGATGATGTTGTCAAAGCACCCCCTGAGATGATGAATGGTTCAGGAAGATAAGAGCTTTTCACAGGGTGTAGACCTTGGTGGAGATCTTTAGAAACTTCTTGTACTGCTGTGGATGATGTTGTCAAAGCACCCCCTGAGATGATGAATGGTTCAGTAAGATAAGAAGATTTGTGTGTTGATGTTCTTCTTCAATTTCCTGTAAATAACAATCTTTTTCTCTGTAAAACTTGTATCAGTTGTTGTGTAAAAGATCTCTTCTAATTCCTTCTTTTTTTAGAGTGAAGAATTTTGCTTTTTATATTCTGAAAGATTTCTGCCAGTTAAATTTGAAAAAGAATTCCTGAATTTAATGTTGAAATTCTGGGAGTTGAACGGCTGGAATTTGTCTTAAATGTATTTGCTCAACTGTCTCAGTAAATAAGTCAAGTAATTTGCTCTGTAAAATCCATAATTAATGCTGCCAAGCAACAACTATATTCATGAGAATATGAGCATTAATTATCAGAGAATTACAGCCTTAGAATAATTCAAACTGAAATCAAAATGAGAGAAAACGCCAAACTGATACTGAGAGAAATCGTCGTACTCAGGACAGATTTCGTCGACCTGAACTTCAAGTTCGTCGAGCTGAGAAACCGTCTTCGTTGAGCTGAGAAACCGTCTTCGTTGAGCTGAGAAACCGTCTTCGTTGAGCTGAGAAACCGTCTTTGTCGAGCTGAGATCAAAGAAAGTTGATCTGGAAAATAGTCTGTCAAAGATGAGCTCCAAGTTCGTCGACCTGAGATAGAATTTCGTCGACCAGATAACTTGAGAGAAGAGGGAAGATCGTTGACCTGAACTCCAAGTTCGTTGAGCTCTGTTCAGAGTAGAGACTCTGAGTTCGTCGATCTGCGATCGACGATCGTCGAGCTGAGTTCGAAGAACTTCGATCTGATTCTCTGAACTCTTAAAAACTGTTATTCTTCTATGTCTGGATCTCTGAATTCTTCTGAGGTCTGGATCATTGTTTGTCTAACCTAGTCAAACTGACCTAGACCTTAAAATTAATAATTTGACCTTAGGCTATACATGAAGAGTCAATAACCTAATAGTTAATCTAGTCCAAATCCAAACTAGGGATCCAACAAATACAATGAGCTTCACAAAATAATGTTGCTCTTCTCTCCATTAAAATTTAGCAGCTGTCTTGTAAATGAAAGCATTGTTAGTCACTACCTGCATACAAGACATACAACATAACTTTGTAATTTGTATATATTGAAAGTTTTTGTCTTGTAGACTATTAACTTGAAATATGAAAATTAGTGAGAGTAAAAAATTTATCTGAACAACGCACTCAGCTCCTATCTCTCTAATTTTATAATCAAGCAACTCAGATAACATTGCGGCATCTTGAATATGACTGGATGCATCTATGAAACCCATAAAATAGGATCCTTCTGGACAGTTGACAAGGAAATTGATCAAATGTCTCCCTCTCCTGTCTGTCCAAGCATCTGACATAAGTGTGCAACCATATCTCATCCGGTACGCTTGATAAGTTGTATTCATCTCCTTAACTTTATCCTTTGTATTCAATAACAATGAGACTATTAAATCATGATAACTAGGGTCTTTATAACCAAACCCATTCTGTCCAACTGTTTCAAGCATGACTTCAAAACTTCGTGCCTTTGCAGTATTGAATGAAATTCCACACTCATAAAACCAATCGGCAAAATAACTATCAACTCTTTTTTTTTCTTCTGGTGACCTAAAACATCTCTCGATAGTAGTTTGTGACGCGCCTTTAGCACGTATATTATCTACTACATCTTCAGGAGCACGCCTCACATAAGCATTCATATGGCTCCTTTTTATGGCAAGTGGATTATTTTTTTTCTTTTTGGCACTTGTCCCAGAACTTGAGACAAATGACGATTTAACAGTAGATAATGCCGGAGATACATTATGTGATCCTGTTGGCTCTCCTTTTTCACTCTCATTGTCATCATCAGCAGTCAGATACACATTGTCTTTTTTTACCATTTAAAGCTGAATACATCTCAGCTACTATTTCAGAAGTAGTCTTAAAACAGTTGGATACATCTGCATATCCGACACATAAGTGTTGCTTCAACCTTTTGATACTACTTTTTATCAATCTATCACACAAGTTACATTTAACTGTATTTTTTATTTTTTATGTCGGACCAATGACCATATTTCCAACCAAGATCATTTGACTTTGCTTTTCTTTTATGATCTGTTTTGGGATCAAGGTCGTTGCTATCAATGGATGAAGCAAGACTGTTGTTATTTTGGTTTTCCATCTTTCACCAACAAGACCTATAGATTGCAGAGCTAGGTCTGGACAATGAAATAACCGACTAATATTAACTCTTAAGCTAAAGAAATCATCACAATGAACAATTTAAAGAACTATCAAATGAATTGTAATATGCAATTATTCTACATAAAGAACAATTTAATGATCATTTAAAGTATAAATTATAAATAATTAAAGACCGCTGTCATTTAGAAGAGTAAAGAAGATACTTTTTATTTGTTCTACTTCTATACAAGACTACAAGTATGAAGTTAATCAAGCAAAATTATTGATTATATAAGCACAAATCTTATTTCTAATATTATCTATTTTCTCCCGCGAAAATTGTGTCACTACATTATAGATCTGCAATAAAAAAATTGTTAAAATCAATTCAACATAATTATTATCAATTTATCACTTACTAATATACATGCACTTAACTTACCAATGATGACATTGACACACTTCTAAGAGCATCAACTATGTCAATCATGTAACACATGATATAGTACCCACATTGAATACTATCTGGTTGTATTGGACGCTAAAAAATTAAATAATTGCTAAGTATTTTAATTATAATTTTTTAAATATTTAAAAATTTAGAATACATAAACTCATAAAGGCTATAAGCCTATAACTTACTGGCTTCCACTTTAAAAACTTTTGGTTTGCGAAAATCTGTATGTCAATCTTTTGTTAAATCCTTAAATGCACTCATAAAATATTAAAAAAATTAGTTTATAGCCAAATCTGAATTCCAAATAGAAAAATAAGTAAATAACTAATTAATAAACTTACTTTGTAATGATATTTTTAATATCATCACGAATGTCATGACTTAGGGGATCAAACTAATAAACTGTATTATTATCATAATCAATAATAACCAACATTCAATGTTCTCTGTGAAACAAATGAAAAAATTAATAATTTAATTAAAATAAAAAATGGTAATAATCATTGATATAGAGATACTTTATACTTACAATCTATGATAGGACAAAAATAATAAAGATTTCGATTGTAGTTGACTAAGCCTGTTTTTTAGATTATCAACTCTTGTTTTTAAATTAGCCTTGACATAAGGACCATCAAAATAACAAATGCCTATTGGATTATGAAAATATATATCTCTATTGTATGTAAATTTCTTTAATTGAGAATCTATGTAACTGCAATAAAACATGGAAATTCAAAATCAATTTATATATTAATAAAAAATTTTAATTTTGTAATATTTGATACTGAGTAGTCACCACTCACCCAATACATGCAAATATGATGTTAACTTTAATTTTTTTCAAATTTAGAAAATCGTACAACTCTGATACTTCAAAGTATGTACTTGTTGATTCAACATCACCAAATACTGTTGAATCTAATACTAGAGTTATTATTTCATTTTCATTCACCTTCCTAATTATGAAACTGATTAACATAACAATGAAGTTGTTAGGCCTCCAGACGAGGCTAGGCTATATGGGCAACATTACGAGCGGCGGCAACGGTGCGTGCAAGGCAACAACGGGGCTGAACCAATGGCTTCAGCCCCCTCTTCTTAAAAGATCGGCTCGGGGGGCTGAACCACATTTGGTTCAGCCCCATGGGGGCCGGCCGACCCCCCTCGGTTGGCCGGCCTTGGGTCCCGGGTTATATATACCCGGACCCCTCTCTTTTGGAGGCAGACAAGTATTATCCAAGGTATTTCCCTTCCCTCTTATTCAACCATAATCTCTATCTTCTTCCCCTAGTTCTTCTTCTTCTTCCCTAGTTCGTGCTTAACATTTGGTATCAGAGGATTCCTTCCTCCATCATGGTGACTACACGCTCGCAAGAGGAGAATGACCGCTTGGAAACCCTAGAGGAGAATTTGATGGGGCTTACCGATTCAGTAGCCGCCATTGAAGAAAATGTCAAAACGTCCACTCAAAGGTTGGAAGAGCGAATCGACGACCGCTTGAACGATATCATGACGCTATTAGCGCAAAATTTGAAGGGCAAGGCGGTGGCAGAGGAGGAACCGGGCGGATCTACAGGGAATTGGCCGGAAATGCCCGAACTTGGTGGATCGGGTGCTGGAAGCGCCGGATCGGGGGCGGCTGGCGTCAGACTTGCTGCTGTGAGGCAGGCGGGGGCTGGATCGGGTGCGGCATACCACGAAGGGGCCGGATCGGCCTGGGGCGGCGTCGGTTGGTCGGGATCGGCTTCAGCGCACACGCAGGGCCGGATTTGGGCCGGCAGGCATGGACATGGCCGGCAGGGGTGGCGGCTTCGCAACTGGTGTTGACGGAAGGGCTGGGACTTTTACCGAGCATGCTCCTTGGAGGCAAGGTCGGGATGGGTTGTTACCCCCACCGGCAGGAAGAGGGCAACCACCAGGCTTTGGAAGAGGGGTGCAGTGGGGAGAAGGGGGGCCTTTCCGTCATGGGGCCCCAATGCCGGGGGAACGCGGCCAAAGGCCGTACATGGCTCCCAAGTTGACTCAGATGAATTTCCCTCGGTACAGTGGGGGCGACGCTTTGGAGTGGGTACAAAAAGCTGAGTTGTTTTTCAGCTATCAGGAGGTGCCAGAGGCTCAGTGGGTGCAGCTAGCGTCCTTCCATCTGGAGAACGATGCGTTCTAGTGGACACAGTGGTTCTTGCGGGGACGGGAGTATGTTCCGTGGGAGGAATTTGTGGAAGGGTTCACGGCTCGGTTTGGGCCTTTGTAGTTTGAAGACTTTGAGGCGCTTTTACAGAAGCTACGACAGAAGGGTACAGTGATGGAGTACAGAACGGAGTTTGAGAAGTTGGCCCACAGGGTTCAGTGGGAAGAAAAGACACTCCTCAGCTGTTTTGTATCAGGACTGAAGGATCACTTACGCGATGAGGTTCATGCCTACATGACCCGTAGTCTGAACCACGCGATCAGCTTGGCGCGCATCCAAGAGGAAAAGTTAAATAGGCAACGAGCCCGCAGTATGGCAAGGCATACTACTACACCGGCCGCGGCCAGGAGAGAGACTCCAGTGGCCGGCCGACCGACGGTGACACGGTTGTCTTGGAACGAGTTACAAGCACGAAAGGAGAAAGACCTTTGCTTTAATTGTGATGAGAAATTTACGCCAGGACACAAGTGCCAGAAGGTCCAAGTCTTTATGTTGCATCAGGAGGAGCGGCTGGAGGAGGACGAGTTTCCGGAGGAGGAGTTGGAGTCTGGGGGGGACTTAGACTTGACGGAGTTGGGTGTGCCCCTACATGCCATGAAAGGGTGCAATCCACCTCCGCTTACTATGCGGCTGGCGGGGTGGATTCGGCAGGAGAGGGTGACCATTCTGGTGGACAGTGAGAGTACTCATAATTTTATTCATCCAGATATGGCACAAAAGGTGGGGCACGTGATTGACGTAGGAGCGGCATTCCAGGTTATGGTTGCAGACGACAGCAAACTACAGTGCCAGGGAGTGTTGAAGGCGATGGAGCTTCGGATGCGGGGTTATGTGGGGTGCACGGATGTCTATCTCTTACCGATCCGAGGCTCAGATATGGTGCTTGGAGTGCAGTGGCTGCAGCAGTTGAGGAGGGTGACTTTTGACTGGGACCAGATGACGATGGAGTTCTCGCAAGGGGAGCGCCAGTTCTGTTTGAAAGGGCTCAGATCTTCTCCGGTCAAAGATATTTCCATTCGCAGCTTACAACGGCTTCAGGAGTCCAATAGTCTGATGACGGTCCTGCTGGGGGTGAGGTCTGACGAGAATAGACCGACGGAGGTTCCTGACCAGATGCGGGCATTAGTGGAGGAGCAATGTTGTAGATATCGGCCGACATGTCCGATATGTCGGCCGATATAAAGTTTTTGAGCATAAACCGCAACGAAATCGATTTGTTTGAGCAAAATAGCGTTTTGTAAAATATCGGCGACATTGCGGCGATATTGCGGTATATCAAGTGCCGATATCGGCCTCTCCCGCCGATATATCGGTATTAGGGTTTATATTCTGAAAAAATTTCGCAGCCTTTAAAATGATTTCACGGGTTGCTGGATCGCGATAACCTCATAACCTTCGACCTAACTCTTCGGCGCTGCGACAGTTCGACAGAATCGTCCTCTCCTGCGACGATCGGCCTCTCCCGGCGACTGGGTGGCTGCCTTCGGCGACGATCGACCTCTACCGGCGACGGATCGACCTCTCCCGGCGACGAATCGGCCTCTCCGACGGCGCATCTTCCGCTCTAACTTCACTCCACTGTAACCCTGTAAGTTCCCTTCTTATTTTTTCTTCTTCTTTAAAACCTAACTGAGGTAAAATCGACCAGTTCGGTTTCAATTTGGGTCCAAACAGACCCAAACCGAACTGTTTATACCCCTGCTCCTCAACCATGAGGATATTGTATAACTATAATTCATAAGTACTAGATGAGAGACAGGCCAATCATACCATAGTGTGACTTTGTTGTGGAGGAAGGCACAATTCGAATGTAAGCAAACTGCAAATATTATAAGTTGTCATCCAAAAATTTAGGACACTTTTAGTTTTTCCTTAGCTTATATACCATAATTTTGTTAACCTTATTCGTTAAGTCATTTGTTCAAGAGTGGAATGTAATACTTCTTTTAACCTTAGTGTTAATTGTAGTTGCTCAAGGTCCACAACACATCAAGTCACAAAGGGGTTTTTGAGCTTGAATGCGGCCATATCCCATTTTAAATCATCATCATCAAACATCAATTCACCCACTATATCAAATTGTTCATCCATTATACCCAACAATTATTCATTAGTAGTGCCCATATTGTTTAAGAAATGTGATCGATGCAAACACTTGTATCAAATCGAAGCATCAATGTTTTATACATTTGGCAAACAATAATCATTCAAATGTGTTTTTTGTGCAATTACATTATTTTTCCCTTTTGAAACAAAAATATTGACAAGAGACTCGCAATTTTATGCTCCAAATGAGCAAAATCAATGAGGGCAAATGGAGGGTATGAGGTTATAAAGAATGCCATTGATAAACTTTCCCTTAGGCACAACGAGCATTTTTCTACTCATTGTTGCATCACATTAGTGTTATGGTTAGGGAGAATTTTGTTTATCGAATTGTGTGCATGCATTCACTCACACCTTCATCTTAATCTTGCCCTTAGGCCCATAGCTTGCATCAAATCTTTGAGAGCTTGTATCAATTATTCTTTCATTTGATACTAATGCTTATTGCTTCCAAATCTTGCAATATTGAGGCATCCACACATGTATGAAATAATGAGGCATGTTTTAATTTATTATTTTTGTTCATTCACATATTTTGTTGGTGTTGTAGAATGGATTCCTCTCAGTCTTCTACAAAAGAGGTAAGTGCGCCAGTTTCTGGCGGTAGAGATGCTTTTTGGGCATTTGGAGAGAAAGTGGTTGCAACGGATACCAGTAGAATTCGTTGCAAATACTGCAAGCAAGTCATAAATGGGGGCATCACTCGGTTCAAACATCATTTGGCTGGTATTAAGGGCAATGTAAAGTCATGCCCTCATGTCCCAACTGATGTCAGAGCAAAAGCCGAAGCAACCCTTGCAGCAGCACAAACTAGTAAGCTGTTGAGAAGTAGCAGGTTACAGAGTAGCTTAGATGAGGTCGTTGTTCGAGAGGCTGCAGATCCCGAAAATTCACAAAGGACTTCGCTTACAAGTACTGAAAATAAAGGTCTAATGGATCAATTTATTGAGTCAGGAAATAGTTCACAAAACACGATTGAGAGTAAGTTTAAGAAGAAAGCCAGAGATGACGCAGCTCTATATATTGCTAGGTGGGCATACGAGATGGGCATTCCTTTCAATGCTCTATATATCATATCTTTCCAACAAATGTTACATGCTGTCGGTCTATGTGGCCCTGGGATGAAAGGACCAACGCCGTATGAGATGAGGGAGAAGTTCTTACAAATGGAAGTTCAACGGACCAAGGAAATGCTAAGCAGCTTCACTCAAACATGTAGGTTGCATGGGTGTAGTATTTTGACTGATGCTTGGACAGATCGCAAGGGCAGAAGCGTCATGAATATTGTTGTGCACACAGTTGCTGGTGTAGCATTTTGGTTATCGAAGAATGTATCATCATCTACACATGATGACAAGTTCATATATGAGTTTGTTGATGAGACAGTCAGTAGTCCGGATGGCCCAGGAGAAGCAAATATAGTACAGGTTGTGACGGATAATGCATCCAACAATATGTCTGCATCACGATTGCTAGCGGTAAAGAGACCGAAGATTTTTTGGACTTTTTGTTCCGCTCACACCATAAATCTTCTTCTCCAAGATATTTCAAAACTGAAGCAAATTAAAAGTGCAATCTGTATGGGCCGACAACTTACTGTATTTATATATGCTCACACCATTGCTCTTGCTATGTTCAGAGAGACGACTAAAGAGATGGAGTCCCATGATCTCGTTAGGTCTGGTGTGACCAGATTTGCTACAGCTTTTTTATCTTTGCAGAGCCTCCAGGATAAGAGAAGACATTTGAGGGAATTGTTCACATCTGCTAAATGGGAGGCAACAAAGTTATCAAGTACCGCACATGGAAAACAAGTAATGTTTTCATCTAATCTTTTTAAAATTATTTTTTGCAAATACATTGCATCGTTTTAATATTTTGTTGTTGTATCATTGTATGTAGGCCACAACAATAGCATTGAGTGCCACATTTTGGCGTAATGTTGAGCTGACACTCCTTATATTTACCCCACTGGTTAAAGTTCTACGAAGAGCAGATGAAGATATACCGTCAATGGGTTGGTTGTATGGAGATATGAAGAAAGCCAAAGAGGAAGTTGTTGTAGCACTCGAAAATAAAGAAAACATGTATCTTCCTATATGGAAGTTGATTGATAGTAGAGTGGATAGCAAGATGAGCAACCCTTTACATTTATCTGGATTTTTTTTAAATCCTTTCTTCTATTACCCAAAAAAGGAGGAGGTGGAGGGGGATACTAAGTTTATGCATGGATTTTTTGATTGTCTTACAAGAATGTATTCAAATGACCCTGATATGCAAGATCATATCACTAGTGAGCTTGATATATATCAGTTCGGGCAAGGACTATTTGGAAAGGATCTTGCAAAGAGGCAATTGCTAGTTCCTTCTTTTAATCCAAGTAAGTTGTTTAAATTCTAAGTTCACGAATATTTATGCATATTGCTAAATTTTGCTATTTAATTAGTACATTGGTGGAAATTACATGGAGTTGAGACTCCGAATTTGAGGGGGATGACCATGAGGATATTGAGTTTGACCACAAGTTCATCTGGATGCGAAAGAAATTGGAGCACGTTCGAAATGGTAATACATTAGTTTTGCATGCATGAAATTTCTTTTAAGTAATAAAGAGATACTAAATATTTCAAATGTTTCAATTTGTAGATCCACTCGAAAAAGCGGAATAGACTTGAGAGCAAACGTTTAAATGATCTTGTGTTCGTGAAGTTTAATGCTATTCTGAGGTCTAAGCATGCTGATATCTCTCGAGATCCAATATCTGCAAAAAGTTTGGATGAAGGAAAAGCAGTAGAGTGGCTCGTTGGTTCAAGTGAAGGTGATAATGAAAATGAGGAGGAAGTGTTTCCTGGAGAAGGATTGACTTGGCAACAACTTGGAGACATTGTGGATGCTGATTTGGGACCAAGAAGGAGCACCAGACCTACTAACCAACAATCACAAAATGAAAGTTTAAAGCGAAAGCACATTGTTACACAAGCATTGGAGAAAGATGATGAAGATGTGGGGCTATCAGAAGAGGAAATGCAAGCTCCACTATTAGACACAATGTTAGAAGACTACGAAACAGAAGAGGAGATATGAAATGTAAGTCTTTACTATAAAAAAAATTATAAATCAATTTACTTAATATGATTTTACTCATTAATAATTAATCTATACATGTTTTTTTGATGCAGGCATACATATGGAAGCTATGTAGTGGAGATTTTGATTTTTGATCTTTTGACATTCAGTGTGACTTATGACATTTGATTTTTGAACTTTTGGCCTTCAATGTGACTGATGATGTTTCCTCTTATTTTATCATTACTTCCTTTCCGGCACTTGTATTATTATTCTCTTAAATCGATTGTTATTTGGTGTGTTGGTTTAGTTAATCAATCAAATTGAATTATGTTTTAATCTGTTTATTCATTTAATCATGTTAATATATAATTACTTATTTTTTGGATAAATTTTCAGCAATTATTACAAAAGCTTTGTTGATAAGGTGGATGACTTTTGGTTCATGTTGGTTTTGATGGTACCTAGAAGTTTTCATGTCATTGAACTATTAGATGACGAATTGATGAATCACTGATCCAGAAATAATCATAACAATAGAGGCAAGTTGTTTTATTCAATCTTTGTCATTTATTAATATGCACAATTGTGTTTATTTTTGTTTAATATTTCATTATAATCATATTATTACATGTTTAATGCAAAGTGTATAAACATATATTGTCTGTACATTTTTTACTTATTTGCAAAAAAAATATTTATAAACATTGTTATCTTTATTTAAATATTAAAATCCGATATTGTAAAATATCCCCGATATATCCCCCGCAATCCGACATACGACATTTCAAACTCAAACCGACATGAACCCGATATCTACAACCTTGTGGAGGAGTATGTGGACATTTTCCAGGAGCCGGGGACGCTTCCACCATCACGGTTCCGTGATCACCAGATTGTGCTACAGACTGGGGCGGAGCCGCCCAACACTCGTCCTTACAGGTACCCCCACATGCAGAAGGTAGAGATCGAGCGTAGTGTGAAGGAAATACTTGTTGCCGGCATGATACGACCCAGTACCAATTCTTTTCAGCACCGATTATTCTGGTTAAAAAGAAGGACGGATCTTGGCGTTTCTGCGTAGATTACCGTGCCTTAAACAGTGTCACCGTGAAGGACAAGTTTCCGATTCTCGTGATTGAGGAGCTATTGGATGAGTTGAGTGGGGCGACTAGATTCACGAAGCTGGATTTGCGATCCGGCTATTATCAGATTCTTATGAAGGAGGAGGACGTGCAAAAGACGGCTTTCAGGACTCTTGACGGGCACTATGAGTTCTTAGTGATGGCGAATGGATTGACGGGGGGACTGTCTACCTTTCAGGCCAATATGAACGAGATTTTTCGCCCATTCCTGCGACACTTCGTCTTGATCTTCTTTGATGATATCCTGATTTACAGCGCTACTTGGGAGGATCATTTACGTCATGTGGCTCAGGTCTTCTCTACTCTTCGGCAACATAAGCTCTATGCTAAGAGGTCCAAGTGTTCTTTTGGACAACAGAAGGTGGAGTACTTGGGGCATCTAGTTTCAGCGGATGGGGTGAAAGCCGACCCACGGAAGATCGAGAGTATGATTGCTTGGCCACGACCCCTGACCATTCGGGCGCTGAGGGGGTTCTTGGGCCTCACCGGGTACTACCGGCGTTTTGTGCGGGATTATGGGAAGATTGCTCGGGCACTTACGCAACTGCTACAGAAGGATGCTTTCTCGTGGCAGGAGGAGGCCGAGACCGCTTTTCTGGCGTTGAAGAAGGCGATGACGACGACTCCAGTGCTGGCACTTCCAGATTTCACTAAGGAGTTTGTGGTGGAGACGGATGCTTCCGGCGTGGGAATGAGAGCGGTCTTGATGCAGGGGGGACGGCCGATCGCCTTCTACAGTAAGGCCTTGGCTCCACGGACACTGGGACTATCGGTGTATGAAAAGGAGATGCTGACGGTTATTCATGCGGTGGCCCTATGGCGGCCATACCTGCTGGGACATCGTTTTAAAATACGGACAGATCATCAGAGCTTGAAGCACCTTCTCGAGCAGCGGATTTCTTCCCCTCTTCAACAGAAGTGGGTCACCAAGTTGTTGGGATACGATTATGAGATCGAGTATCGGCCGGGGAAGGACAATCGGGTGGCTGACGCCCTATCGCGCTTACCAGAGGGGGCCTTGGCGCACATTTCTATGCCACAGTTGGAGTCGCTGGATGAGATTCAGGAGGAGGTGCAACGAGATCCCGAGTTACGGGTTATTGTGGAGAACCTGCAGCAGGCTCGTGAGGTAACCCCCGGTTATCACTTACAAAATGACCGGCTATATTATCAGGGACGAGTGGTCATTCTTGGGCAGTCAGCTTGGAGGACAGTGATGATGCATGAGTTCCATTCGTCGCCGACGGGCGGTCACGCGGGTATTCTTCGCACTTTCCAGCGGGCTCGAGCAAATGTATTTTGGAAGGGGATGCGCCGTGACATTCAGGAGTTTGTTCAGAAATGTGATGTCTGCCAACGTCAGAAATATGAGACTACTTCTCCAGCCGGGCTACTCACTCCCTTAGAGATTCCGCATCAAATCTGGGATACGGTTTCGATGGACTTCATTGATGGGCTGCCCAAGTCGCATGGTAAAACAATTATCTTAGTGGTGGTGGACAAGTTGTCCAAGTATGGTCACTTCCTTGCTCTGAGCCACCCTTACACAGGGGAGTCTGTGGCGGCTTTATTTGCTCGGGAGATTGTTCGATTGCATGGGGTTCCCCGGGCGATCATTTCCGATCGGGACCCTACCTTCGTTGGCAGATTTTGGACGAAACTCTTTCTCTTGCAGGGGACTTCATTACGTTTCAGCACGGCTCACCATCCCCAAACCGATGGACATACGGAGGTCTTGAATCGGGGAGTGGAAACTTACCTTCGTTGCTTTATCATGGATGAGCCAAGGACGTGGGCCAGTTGGTTACATTGGGCGGAGTACTGCTTCAACACTTCGTATCACTCCGCTAGCAAACTCACCCCTTTTGAGGTCGTCTATGGTCGGCCACCTCCCTCCTTAAGCAGTTATGAGTCAGGCAGTACCGCAGTGGCCGTAGTTGATCGGGCGCTCCGTGATCGTGATCGGACCCTCGCCACCTTGCGCGACAATCTTCGGGCGGCGCAGGATCGTATGAAAGCACAGGTAGATCGACATCTGACGGAAAGGGAGTTCCAGGTGGGGGATGAGGTTTTCCTCAAACTTCGCCCTTACCGACAGTTGTCTGTGGCACAGAGGACAAATCAGAAGCTGGCACCCCGCTACTATGGACCATTTCGGATCACACGACGGGTCGGGCCAGTTGCGTATACCTTGGCTTTGCCCGAGGGCTCACGGATTCATCCTACCTTTCATGTCTCCGTGTTGAAGCGTAAGCTGGGTGAGGCTATTCCGATCTTTCCCATGCTGCCAGAGGCTACTTCTGGAGGCGAGCTTCGCCCCATTCCGGCAGATGTACTTTTGATCAAGTGGAAACGTCGGGGCACGGTGTACTGTCCCGAGCTGTTAATTAAGTGGAAGGATCTCTCCGCGGAGCACAATACTTGGGTGGACTTGCTGGAGTTCCAGGAGCTTTACCCCGATTACCCACTTGAGGACAAGCTGGCTTTTGATGGAGCAGAGAATGTTAGGCCTCCAGACGAGGCTAGGCTATTTGGGCAACATTACGAGCGGCGGCAACGGCGCGTGCAAGGCAACAACGGGGCTGAACCAATGGGTTCAGCCCCCTCTTCTTAAAAGATCGGCTCGGGGGGCTGAACCACATTTGGTTCAGCCCCATGGGGGCCGGCCGGCCCCCTCGGTTGGCCGGCCTTGGGTCCCGGGTTATATATACCCGGACCCCTCTCTTTTGGAGGCAGACAAGTATTATCCAAGGTATTTCCCTTCCCTCTTATTCAACCCTAATCTCTATCTTCTTCCCCTAGTTCTTCTTCTTCTTCCCTAGTTCGTGCTTAACAGAAGTCATTTGTAGTCTCAATAGCCCGTGGAAATAGAAAAATTAGTATTTTGAACATCAATATTGATTATTGAATTCCTTGATTACATAAAAGTCAAAAATAATATTATAATACCGGAGAAGGTAAACGCTCATGTGATGTCTTAGGTTCATATGACTCGGTTTCATGCTCCGGCTGAGAAACAAAAAAGCAAAAAAATTATTTAATATATGCGCAACAAAAAGAGAACATAATAATTAATAATACCCGAGAAGCCTGAGATTTGTTTTGAGAAGTTCCAGTTCTAGCTCCAGCACTAAACATGCGCATAAGTTCTTCCATTTGATTCTTTATACTACTTATCTCGACTTGATGCGCTTGTTGTTGCTCTTGTTGTTGTTGGCTCCATAATTGTTGTTGCTCTTATTGTTATTGGCTCTATAATTGTTGTTGCTGACTCAATCTTTTTTGAACTATAGCTTCGACATCTTCAATGCGAGCTACTGATGTCCTTTGGCTCCGCCTATCATTCTTGAAAAAATTTGTAATGGTGAAAAACTTGCCACCAGCTCTCACTCTGGCCGAATGTTCTTGGCCTAAAACAGAAACAAGGATGTCATCTCTTCCGTGAGACACTGTTTCAGCACTCTGGGACTCTTGACTCGACAACTCATCCTTAAAATAAGTAATATAAATTAATGCAGAATTACAGATAAGAAATTATACATTTATACTTGTGAGCAATATTACTATTGAAGTATTAATAATTTACAAATGAATAAATGAAACATTTAAACATACAATTTTAGATGCCAACTCAGCTGCATATTGTACTAATGTATTCACCGGTCTTTCGTTTATGGCCGGCTTTCCATAACTCTACACGTGAAATTGGTGCAGCTGCCCCTTGTTCAAGCTTGACAATAAAATAAAAGTAAAGTATCATTTAAATTATTGAGAAAACTAATATATAAAATAAAAAATACGAGAGAGATGTAAAGAACTAATACCATTCTTTTTTTCTAATCCAGAATAACCCATTCTGGAAGTAGTATGAAAGGACTTTTGTGTTTTTGCTCTCCCTGTATTAACATTACTTTTTTCCTACACAAATAAATATTTGTTAATACTTAGATTGCTTATAAGTTATAAAGATACAAAATGATATAAAACATTGAATTTAATAAGAAGTTAAGAACACATACCATATATTCTATAATGGTGCGATGATCGACAAAAACTCTTCAGTATTCAGGAGTAATAAATCTATACTTGACAAGAACATTGTATCGATGCTCCAAATCAATATCTTTTACATAAGTGATAAAGAGTTTGGATTTCCAAGTTCTCCAACTTTCACCCATGCTTTTCATTAATGTCATTTGAATACCATCAATATTATCAAAATAAATCTGAAAATTATAGACAATATCAATTAAAAATTAATTAAAACACCACAGTTATGTAATCACTATTCACCAATCATTGAAAATAAAGTTACATATATTTAATTCTGCTCATATTTGATCTTTAATTTCTTTATCAACTTCCTTACATGCAACAAATGTAATTGACACATAAGACCTCACAAGAGATCCCATAAAACTCATCAATTTATTTGTCTCAGACCCGGGAATAATGCGGTCATCATCACTCACGGAAATGTAAAGCTTTTTCCCCTCTAGCCTATGCTTATTCAATTCGTTCATTTTCGTAAAGCCTCTTCTTGGCTTTGATGAAGAGCCTTTATCAACCATTTTCCTGTAATAAGAAAACCCTAAAAAAACATAAAGCATCCAAAAAGCCTAAACCAAATTCATAAAATAGAGCAATGATATTGAGCTACTATCACACAATCAGTCAATCACACATAAATATATATGTTACTATGTTAGTGTAATATTTATGCTAATATATATAGTTAATATGTTTTTAAGCTATCTAATACAAAAATGCATATTGTGTTGTTTATATTTTATATACATTTAACATACCCAATACACGAGATTGGAAGATTCAGTGGGTGCCTGTTATGCGGCTACACAATGTTTATAGTTTATACTACTACTACTGATAATAAAGACATTATAACACATAGATCAAAACTGAGAAAGGTCATAAGAAAAATTATATCTAAGTGAAAATATGAGATTTGTCGAAGAAGAATCTTCAAATCGAAGCAAAGAAGAGCAATGACTCAAGAAGAGCAGTAACTTGAATAAAATCGCTTTTAGGGTTTTACGCAAGGAGCAACGTCTGTAAGAAGTAAGAACCAAAAAGTAGAGATAAAACGAGATTTTTACGGTTCATGGTTTCAAAAAGATAGATTAGACTGCGGTTTCTATACCAACCGCAGTCTATTGTATGGTTCACGGTAGAATAGACTGCTACAACCGCCGTCTATTCTATGCTAGAATTGACTGCGGTTTATATATAACTCGCAGTCTATTCTAACATAGATTGCAGTTTATATATAAACCGCAGTCTATTATATTAGCATGAATAGACTGCAGTTTTTATATAAACCGCAGTGTATTCCCTGAGCCCGAATAGACTGCGGCTTATATATAAACCGCAATTTATTCCCATAATTTAAAAAAAGGCGCCCATCGTCTTGTTTACAATTGGGCGTTAGGACGCCTAGGCGTCGCCTAGACGACGCCTAAGCGACGCCTTGACCAGAATGGTCTCGCTTGTCTGCGGAAAGAGAGTTAAGACAAAGAAGAAAAAGAATGGGCTAGGTAAAGAAAAAGAGGGAGGTGCGAGCAGCTTACCTCCTCCGGGCGGGACGGGGGCGAGGCTGTCCACATTCCTGCGGAGGAACGCGACTTCAAAATTCTTCCCTTGGAAGAACCCGCACAACTCGACTTCATGGCCTCCTAGTCTAGGGGGGCGGTAGCTTGTCTCGCTAAGTTGGACCGGCGAGAATGGGACATTGCCGAAGTCGCCCTTAACAAAGACGAATTTCTTTAGCTAGTTATGCCTCTTATTTACTGTCTCCCGCACCTTGACGTGATTGTTGGAGAAGTAGGCGGTTTCATCCTTGTTCGCCCGAAAGGAGAACAGCTTGGGAAAGACTATAAGGCTGAACTCGATCCCCTCTTCCCGCAGGAAGCAGGCAAACCCGACCACGACAACAATAGAATTGGGGGTCATCTGGCCGAGGACGACCCCAAATTATTTTAGGATTAGGCGGACCTCGGGCCATAGGGGAAGTCGGAGGCCCGCATCAAAGTGAGCTATAGGAATGACGAGTTCCTCTTCCGAGAGGTCATTGATTTTCTCCTCCTCCCCGGGTCGCCACACCACAAAACCAGGCGGGATGAAGTCGCCTATCGCGTCAAGAACTTCGCTTTCGATAATGGTGGTGTAGGAGGAGTGTTCGGAGAAGGTCCAGGCGCACTTGCCTCGTCCATCAACGTCACCGCCGCCGCCCATCTCGCATATAAATTGCTGAGCGGGAAGCTGTAGTTCTCGCAAAGAGCAGACGGGCTGGTAGTCGCAGGAACGAGCGGAAGTCTTAAATGTGGTAGATAAGAAATGGCGGCAAGGCCTATTTATAAGAAGAGAAAAGGCGGGAAAACGTCCCGTCGACGGGAAATGTGCGGATAGCAAAGACGTGCCCGGACGCTTCGACTTCCAGACCCTCCGCAGGTTCCTACCAGCTCGCCACTATGCTACAAAAGTTATTCGGCAGCGAGCTGCGCTGACTTGTGTCCGCCCAAGAGGCGGGCGAGCCGCAACTCGCGTTCGCCGAAAGAGGCAGGCAAGTCACGCTGACTTGCGTTCGGCAGATGGCCGGCTCGCTCCCGCCAAGGCTAGGCATGCGAGCCGGGCGAGCCGGTTCAACAGCCTCGCGCTCGCCTGAGGAAGGGGTAGGCGAGCAAGGGCATCTTGTCCACACTCGCCTAAAGAAAGATAAGCTGTGACAAGCCATGAAAATAAAATACAACAAACATAAGCCCATCAGCGGGCGAGAGATCTCAAACAATTACAAATAAGAAGAGTTCGATGTCCTGAGAAAAGGCGAATAAAGTTTCGCTGTCCTATAACGCGAGCTGATCCAAGATACAGGTGCGACCCATGCTTGGCGGTCGGTAACAAGGAAGCGGCGGGTGGCTCAGTACTGGATCCATTTCCACTTGCCCCGCCCCCGCGTCCCGGATCGGGGCGGCACGCGCAGGTAGAAGTACTCGCGAACCGCCGATAATTCCCGCTGGGCCAGACCGACCTGCTCCGTGGCGTGCCTGAGCCGCTCCTCCGCTCGCGTGATGTGCACCCCCGGAGAAGTCGTCCCATCCCCGTCAGCTGGGCGCCTCATGCCCTCCAGTACCGCGAACCGCTCCTCTGCGTCGGCCTTATCCTCGTCCACCCCGTCGCAAAATTCATGGAGCAGCATAGATTGTTTCTGAAATAACCGCGTCACCCGCCTCTTCATCCCCTCAACGTCCTGCGGGTCGCCCAGGTATTCCGAGATGTGATCCGTAGAAGGGGGTGACGAATACCCCTCGCTGAGGTCGACATCGGAGGACTAGATCGCATGGAAGCCTACAGAAGTTGGAGAGATCAGAAAAAACAAGCGGTCATAAACAAGCAAGTGTACAAACTCACCGGGGATCGACACGTCCCCCGTGCCTCCCGGCCGGCCCTGGAAGAGCTCGCCTTCAAGAGCTGTGAAAGATTTCCCTAGCCCAGGGGGGACTGACAACGGAGGAATCACAGGAGGGGCATGCCCCTGGGCTGAAGGGCTGTCGGCCCGCTCAGTTATCAGTGAGGAATAATGCCGCAGTTCCCTTCTATCGCCTCCATCTTCGCGGGGCGTCTCTTGCAGAAAAAGAAATCAGAAGCAGAGTGACAAGTCAGATAGGAGGTCCGCATACCTCATGGGCGACCTCGGCACCGGCCGCCAAACTGGACGCTGGGGCGTCGCTCGTAGGAGACCGCCTAACTATTTTTCCTTTCTTCGGCCTAAAGAGGGGGCCGGGTAATCCACGCGCCAGCTACGGGGCAACATCAAGGACCTGCTCCCTCGAACCCTCCCTCGCTGTCGCTAGCTGCGTTCACATCTTTTCGGACACAGACATCGTTCAGCTACTGTTCACAAAGAAGATTTGAGAAAGAAGACGAGACTTTTCCCGTAGGCTCAGTGGCATATTTATAGCATATGGGTGGGTTCCACCAAAAGATTCCCTCCAGCTCAGCAAAACACTCACCGAACACGTGGGGTTGGATGATTCTTTTTGAGCTTTGTCAAGCTCAAAAAGAGCGGGGATTGTGTCCAACCCCGTGTTCGCCGAGTGGGCCCATCCGTCTAGGCGAGCGAGCCAAGGCGACCGGCCCGCATCAGTACAGTAGGCAGGCAAATCCAGATGGTCGGCTCGCTCTCTCCAAGGCTAGGCGAGCGAACCGTGCGAGCCAACCCATCCAATCCGCGCCTGCCTAGGCGACCTTCTCACCGGCCCGCCTTCGTATAGGGCAGGCGAGCCATGCCGGCCCGGCTCGCGCTCGCCTAAAGATAGAAGGTGAGCTGCGGGAGCCAGGCCGCGTCCGCCCAGTAAGGTGGCGAAGTTGACCCGTGTCTAAGAAACTCGCCTCGTGGGGTCCGGAGGCAAAATTACCGGGATGCCCTTGCTGTGGGTGCAAATAACTTTCCAGAACAGCGGAGTTACGCTGTTGGCAGACCACTTTTGGCTGCATATAGCTGTTTAGAACAGCGAAAGTTGGCTGTTGACAGACCGTTTTCAGAAAACTATAAATAGATCCAAGGGGTACCTCAGAAGACATGCTTACTTGTGCCCCGCTCTTCTTGCGCTTTCTGAGGTATCCTTAGCTCGACATTTGCCTAGGGAGGGGAAACGCTCTAAGATCTTCCGGGTGTGTGGTGGGACTTTCGCGCTGAGACCTTGGGTCTGTCCCCTGTTCTTTTTCCTTAGTTGTTTAGCTTGCGGGAGAGAAGTAAGTGTGCGATCACCCTTCCCCAAGGGTGAACTTCACAGAGACCGAGCTTTCGGTTTCAACAGCGTGAGGCACGGAAGGGGGCCATCACGACCTTTATAGATTGGGAAAACCATACGGAGAGAGTGAGGAAAGGGGGCCTTCGGCACGAGGAGCGGCGAATTCCACTCAACTTGCCGATGGAGATTCCCCAGCGGGAAGAGTTGAAGGCGCGGTGTGCCCTGCATTGCATCCAAAACGCACATTAAGGGCTTCAATCTTCGTGTTTTGAGTGTTGAACATAGCTTGTAACAGTTCAACGATCTGAGTGAGCGACATACTACCTTCATCCATGAAGGAGGGTTAATGGACTGTAATGGATAGAGATGGAAGCAGGCCCACAAACAAATTGGGCGGCGACGGGTTCACGAATGACTGGAGTGGCGAGCGGGGTTGGGCCTGGTAGTTATCGGAGTAGTCAACTCCGACGTTTGGAGGTTCGACTAGGTTATCGTACAAACAGGGTAGATCTCCTTGTTCTAGATTATACCAAAGTTAATGAAAAGGAGGGGGGCTGGTCCTTAAATATGAGATATTTTTTAATCAATAAAGGCTTTAAATGATATTAAAATATAGGAATTTCAATAACTTACAAATTAATGCAGATTTTGATACTTTGAATAATATAATTCAGAAAATGTAAAATTGGGTGTCCTCTTTTTCTTTGATTACTTAACCTAAAATCTCTCTTTAGATTTCTTAATCTACAGTAAAATCTTGCTTTCTCCATTTATCGTATTACTTAATTTGACGGATCTTTTATTCAGGGTCTTACTGAACGATCTTCTCAATAAGCCGTAACAATGAGCGCTATTGTTGTGCGTGATACAAAATAACTCGCACATGGGCAAACATAGACAACAACATTCACAATAAAGAAATAAACTTACACTAAAATATGCACGATACATTTGCAAGTAATATAAGGTAACAATGCAATGATGGGTTGAAAGACCTCGATATCATCGAGAATGTAATGTAGCGACAAGAAAGTATGACGTTGATGTGAAAAATGCTCCACTATTGTCTTGCTGCAAAATAACCAAGACACGAGCAAACTCCTCCAAGTAAGTATGAAAGGTAAATGGGATGTTGAGACTCTGGGTTGTGGTAGGTAGTGGGACCAAGGACGAATCTTTCCTTATAGCCTATGTTATTAAAGGCGCGCCTCAGGGGCGCCTAAGGCTTCAAGCTCATCAGGCTCAGAGGTTTGTGCCTCTGTGCGCCTTATTTGCGCCTTTAGAATATAAAAGACGTGTTTGAGTGATAATTTTGTGGTAATTTTTTCCTTCAAAAGTTAAGAAAAAATAATGTAAGAACTCAATAATTTTTTATTGATTTAGTGTTTGTGAAAGATAATTGTGCGTTGAGACTTAGATATGATGCAAGTGATCACATTGATTCTTTTTTTTAAAAAGATATAAACGATAATAATGAATGATTAAATAGTAGAGTAGATGAAGAATTTGATCGAGAAGCTGAAATGATGTTTGCTGTTGATTATTTAAAATGGATGTGATTGCGCCTTGTCTTCATCAGGCGCGCACCAGCGTCTTGAGCCTTGCGCCTAGACTCCAAGATCCCTTTGCACCTTGGTGCGCCTTGCCGCCTTTAATAACTAAACTTGTAGCTCATGACATGTAAGTAACCTCTCTTTTTGAAGATGCAGAAAACTAATCTCCTTCAAAAAAATATAACTCCAAGTGATCAAATCTTCCATGGGATTATAATTTTTTGAAAATGCTCGCATATTGTTAGCTATAATTTTATACATATGGTTTAAATGATTAACAAAATTCAGATTATCAAAGAGACGTTTATCACAAAATGAGAAGGAAATGGGAATAAATAAACTAGGTGGGCCAACAAGCTCGACATGTGGAATCATCAAATCATGTTGCATCATAAGCTCTTTTGTTAGACACCAACATACGTTTATTAGACCTTGATCAAACACCTTAATTTTATCATTTGATTGAGTCCGACGAGTGTCACAAAATTTAATTTTGAACCCAAATTTATCCTTTAAAATTTTCCAGAGAAAACCCTTAAAGCGTGTCTTTATTATGAGTTAAAATATTAGGAGTTTTTTTCTATCCTAATAACACGAATTCTCCTTAACATATCGATAATTTGACTAAAGAGTTTGTCGGTCACGTATATAGTTAAAGGTTTTTTTGGGATATAATGAGGATGCGATTGATGAGTACCCCATTAATTTATAGAATATTTGGTGTGCATCTAACAAAAATCCTCCACTAATGAGAAGTACTCATTGTGAAGGAAGTGGGGCCACTTGTCCCTCATTATGGAGTAAGTGGGGACCTCTTAGAACCACCCACTTTGACCGTGCACTCACTGCCTCAAAACTGCCTCGTGGCGGTTTGCACGATGTCCGCCTCGCGGTGCTTGCCGCATGGAGCCCGCCATACCGAGGTAGTGCGGTGCTAACCGCCCCACCCCGACGCGGCCCAGGCCGCACCGCCCCTTGGTGCGGCCCGCCCCTTGGTGAGGCCCGCCACTTGGTGAGGCCCACCACTTGGTGAGGCCCGCCCCTTGGTGCGGCCCAGGGTGCACCGCCCCTTGGTGAGTCCCAGGCCGCACCGCCCCTTGGTGCGTCCCAGGCCGCACCGCCCCTTGGTGCGTCCCAGGCCGGACCGCCCCTTTGTGCGGTCCGCGTTCGCGGCACGAGCCGAACTCCTCCGCTTTCGCAGCATATACCGAACACTTACGCGTTCACAACTCACGCCGAATGCCTCCGCGTTCGTGGCATGCGCCGAACGCTTACACATTCATATCTCCCGCCGAACGCTTACGCGTTCGCAGCTCGCGATGAACGCCTCTGCGTTCGCGGCACACGCTGTAGTTAACCTTCTTTACTTCCCAGATTGCAGATTTCGTTCGTTGTTGTCATCGCTGCCAACCGAATTGCCCGAGGGACAAAACGATCATATCCAAAAATGGTGATTTATGTGCTTCAAATCGACGAGCGTGATTCATCCGTCTGGTGATTATGACAGTTACAATGACAAAATTACTGGACTACCCCTACCCAAAGCTATAAAAAACGTACCGAGACCTCATTTTAAGAAACTTTGCCTTCAGTGCCCGAGAGAGCTCTTTCGAAGATCCTTCAAAGTTCTCCTTCGGCGTTCGAACAATCCTTTGAAGATCTCTTTCGGCATTCGAAGATCTCCTTCCCCTTCGAAGATCTCCCACGAAGGCGACTTGAAGATCTCCCTTTGGCCTTGGAAGATCTTCAGTCTCTCTGAAATTCTCTCTTTCTCATTCTTCTTTGTACTCCTTGCAACGAGCGGTGACATTTCATCCTCTTGCATTCTACTACTTATAACACCTACAGATATAGTGGAATTTGGTCGGCACCGATCCGACCCCATGGTTTTTCATCATTCGGATTTTCCACGTTAAAAAGTCTTCTTGCCAGTTGTCTACTTTACTTTGACTGATTCCGCACTCGGTTCACTCTCGAGCTAAGACAATTTAATTCGACCAGTCTACGAGCAACCCACAATAGTTTGGCGCCGTTTGTGGGAAGGGTGTTCCCAAACTCTGTAAAGACTTTCTGAAGACAGTATTTGCTTCATAGCAACACTCCTGACTAACGACTATGACAAGGAGTGCTCGTACCACCAAGGGATTAATCCTCGGAGGACGCATCGATCCAGCTCCCTCTCACTCCCTCATCAGCGCACCTCTCGCGGAATGGGCAGTGCTCGCACCCGTAGTTGCATTGGAAGGGAGCATGCGACAAATGGAATAATAGCAAACCGAGATACTGGCTCTCCTAAGGAGCTTAGGAGCTCCTCGAGCTCCTATTCTGCCTTTCGCGCTGGTCAATCCGCCCCCACCAGCTCCAAATCATGCTCCGCCAAAAGTGGCCGCTCGAGAGGAAGACATCTTCGAACCGGCTAGGGGCCCCGAAGCCGACCTTCATCGTCACCACCAAGGAGGAGTAGGCCTCAGACATGCTGTTGGAAGACTCACTCGCGAGGAGATACGCGATGTGATAGTGGAATACTATGGACAAATTAGACGACGGTCCACTTTTGCCCGCCCCCTCTACACCAGTGCTTCCCACTAACGCCTCAGGTTCTAGCTCATCCGATCCCACATAGCTTCAAACTCCCCAACATCAAGACGTTCGATGCGTGGACGATCCGCTAGAGCATATAAACTACTTCAGCACTATCATGAGGATTTACAACGCTCCAGATCAGCTACTATGCCAAGTGTTTCCGACAACATTGAAGGGGTAGACATCCACCTGGTTCCATTCTCTACGGGATGGAGCCATCGACAGTTTTGCGGAGTTAGCACATGAATTCACGGACCAGTTCATCGCCTACCATAGATTATTCGAGACTCCTCCCGTTTTTGAGGGAATCACCATAACGAGGAAGACCCCCAAGGAATTTTTCCGTGGCTTCATTACAGAGATGCGACAAATCCCAGGTGTCGACCCCGAGCTTTTGCGATGTGTTTTCCTAGGGGGACTCCGACCAAGCGGTTTATATTCGGCACTGATGAGGGAGATGGTGCCATGCTACCCAGATCTCGTGCATTGGGTCGAAGCTTAAATAACAGCTGATGAAGCCATCGAGACGCGTCGTCAACAATTCGAAGGAAGTCAGAAAAGAAAGAGGGGGCAGGTGCAGGCCCGCAGAAGGCAGAAAGAATGACTAACTGAGGAACATTGCAACAACGAGCGTTGCTAAGACCCCCGAGAGATCAGGGTCCGTGATTGCCTCGAGTTTACACTCCGTTAAACACGTCCCAAACTAATGCGCTCTATGCCATCCGGGACAATCCAACATTCCAGAGGCTAAGGACACTTAGCCCGAACCCAAATGCGCTCTATGCCATCCAGGACAATCCAATATTCCCTAGACTAAGAGCACTTCCCCCGAACCCCAGGAACGACCAGTCGAAGTACTGTGAGTTCCACCGTGGGACTGACACACCGCCGAAGTGTTCCAGATCGAAGGAAAAGATCGAACGCTTTTTTCGACGAGAGCTCCTCGAAAGATTTCTATAAGGCCAGGTGCCTTATCAGCCAGCGCCGCCCAGACAAGCGAGAGATCAATCTTCCGTGCCCCAGGGAGTATTAGGAGGTAGGCAAATGGTGGGAGAAGTCGAGACCATTTTCGGGTCCCCCGTTCTTGCCGCCCAAATCCTCTCAATTGCCAGACCCAGGAGGGGTCATGACTCATGAAGATAAGAAGCTCAAGCAGGACACTACCATCAACTTTGGGGAGGAGGACCTAGAGAGGTTACGGTTGGCGCAGCAGGACCCGCTCGTGATCAACACAGGGATCAGAGATCCACGTTTCAATTTAAAAAGGATACTAGTCGAC
The DNA here is from genome assembly GCA_039583875.1 of Platanthera guangdongensis. Taxonomy (NCBI): domain Eukaryota; kingdom Viridiplantae; phylum Streptophyta; class Magnoliopsida; order Asparagales; family Orchidaceae; genus Platanthera; species Platanthera guangdongensis. The sequence continues at coordinate 131,564,507 of CM077148.1, read as the reverse complement.
AATGGGAGCTCTGTCGACGTTCTGTTCCTTTCCACTATCCATAATATGAAGCTTACCAGAGAGCACCTCAGTCCTATAGTAGGGCCTGTCTATTGCTTTGCCCCGTTCTGGTCCAGGGAATGATTACCCTCCCGGTTACGTTGGGCGAGTTTCCATGGCAAGCAACTCACAACATCCAGTTCGTAGTCTTGGAGTCATGTTTCGTCTACAACACGATCTTCAGGATGTCGCTTCAATCCATTTTTAGAGCAGTCTTGTCCATCCCGCACTTGACCATGAAGTTCCCGACCGCCGAAGGAATAGGGGTCGTGCATGGAAACTAGGAGGCAACACGAAACTTCTATCTGAAGTAGGCCCAACCAGCAAAGGTGAAACATCGACAACTTTGATATGCGTGACTAAGCTACTCGGCAGCACGGGGCGCCCGTTGAAGGTCCAGTGGAGGTGCCGCTCTCCCAGCAGGATCTGACCTGGATGGTGCAGGTCGGGTCCCTTCTATCTCAGGAAGAGCATGAGAAATACACAACTTTCCTCCGCACAAATGAAGACATCTTTGCTTGGGGACCAGAAGACATCCCCGGGGTGGACCCACAAGTTATTTTTTATTCTTTAAATATTAATACTGCCCGCAGGCCGATGATCCAGAAGTAGTAGAACTTCACCCCCAAACGACTCCAGGCGATTTAAGAGGAGGTGAAAAAGCTCATAGAAGCATAGTTCATCCACGAAGCAGAATATATAACATGGTGTGCCAATGTAGTCATGGTAAAGGAGGCCTCCGGGAAGTGGAAGTTGTGCGTCGACTACAACAATCTCAACCAGGCGCGCCCGAAGGACAACTTCCCCTTCCCGAGTATCGACCAGCTCATCGGTGCAATGACCAGTCACGAGTCATGGATGCATACTCAGCTCACCGCCTTCCAAATCAACAAGGGTGTCTACTGCTACAAGGTGATGTCCTTCGGTCTCAAAAATGCTGGAGCTACCTACCAAAGGTTGATGAACAAGGTGTTCAAGGACCTCATCAGGAAGACGATGGAGGTGTACGTGGACGACATGTTGGTTAACAACGTCCATCGCCACGACCATTTGAGAGACCTGGAGAAGTTCTTTCAACTCCTTCGTCGCTTTCAGATGCAGCTCAATCCCTTCAAATGCGCATTTGATGTGATGACAGGGAAGTTCTTAGGTTTCATGTAACCCATCGGGGGATTGAGGCAAATCCTGAGAAGATCAAGGCCCTGGAGGATATGTCGCCTCCTCGTTCCATCAAGGAAGTGCATCGCATGAATGGGAGGATCACCACACTCTCGTTTCCTAGCACAGACGTGAGACAAGTAACTCCCCTTTTTCAAGATTCTCTGAGGGGCATTCTACTCTGGATTCCGGCGGACGGACGAGTGCCGGACGACCTTCGAACCCCTCAAACAGTACCTTACCTCGCCTCCTCTCCTGTCAAAGCCTGTCTCCGGAAAGACGATGGAGATGTACGTGGATGACATGTTGGTGAAGAGCGTACATCGTCACGACCATTTTAGAGACCTGGAGAAGTGCTTTCAACTCCTTCGCTGCTTTCAGATGCAACTCAATCTCATCAAATGCGCATATGGTGTGACGACATGAAACCCATCGGGAGATTGAGGCAAACCCTGAGAAGATCAAGGCCCTGGAGGATATGTCGCCTCCTCGCTCCATCAAGGAAGTGCATCTCATGAATGGGAGGATCACCACTCATTTTCTAGCACGGACGGGAGACAAGTAACTCCCCTTTTTCAAGATTCTCCGAGGGGCATTCTACTCCGGATTCCGGTGGACGGACGAGTGCCAGACGACCTTCGAACCCCTCAAACAGTACCTTACCTTGCCTCCGCTCCTGTCAAAGTCTGTCCCCGAAGAAGTCTTATTCTTATACCTGGCAGTGTCTCCAACTGCCCTCAACTCGATGCTCGTCAAAGAGAAAGGAAGAATTCAACGACCGATTTACTAACTCAGCAAGGTCCTCACGAACTCTAAGACCAAATATCCAGCAACGGACAAGACAGCCCTAGCTTTCCTCTTCTCGGCAAGAATGCTTTGGCCCTACTTCCAGGCCGATACGGTGAACGTTCCGAAACAACTGCCATTGCGAGCAATCCTCCAGAAGCCAGAGGTATCCGGGAGGCTTGTAAATTGGGTGGCCGAGCTCGACGAATTCGACATCCATTTCTTACCCCGGCTAGATATCAAATCTCAAATATTCACTGACTTCGTCATGGAATACACCATTCCTCCGAAATTGACTCTTACTTAAGATACCACCACCGCCCGTTGTTCTCTTTATGTCGACGACGCCTCAGGAGCCGGAGCAGGAGTAGGATTGTTCCTGGTGAGCTCGAAAGAGGTCACCTTAGAGTACGATCTCTGGTTTAAGTTCCCCGCTACCAACAACATTGCCGAGTTCGAGATCGCCGACCTCCGGCTCGCCATTGAATTCAAGTCAGAGAACCTAACTGTCCACACTGATTCCCAACTAGTCGTCTTGCAAGTCGAAGGGGACTACGAAGCAAGTAACGACCTGCTGGCTCAATACCTCCTGCTTGTGAGATCTCTCCTCCAGAAGATTCCGTCACTTCCGATCCTGTACATCCCAAGGGAGCAGAACTCCAGAGCTGATGCGCTCTCTAAACTAGCAACCTGACCCTCTAGTTATTAGTCTCGGCATTGCCGGGTCGAAGAGACCAGTTATTAGTCCCGGCATTGCCGGGTCGAAGAGACCATGATCTCAAACATCAATGGTCCATGGGGCTCGAGTAAGTCCGCTCTAATTGGTTCGTACGGGAAAGCCCTTCACCAGCACATCAAGTCGACACCATGCGAGCGTCGGGGCCTTCCCCCCTCACGGTTGATGCCAACAAACTCGGGTAAGGCCTCGCTAATTGGTTCGAACAGGTAAGTCCTTCTCCAGCACAAGTGTACGCCCTGCCACCGCCGAGGCCTGCCCCCCTCGCGGTCGGCGCCAACAAACCCGGGTAAGGCCACACTAATTGGTTCAAACGGGAAAGCCTTTCACTAGCACAACAAGTCTACGCCATGCCATCGTTGGGGCTTGCCCCATCGCAGTTGGTGCCAACGAACTCCGGTAAGGCCGCGCACCAGCACAACAAGTCTATGCTATGTCACCGTCGAGGCCTGCCCCCTCGTGATCGGTGCTAACAGACTCGAGTAAGGCCGCGTTAATTGGTTCAAATGGAAAACCTTTCACCAGCACAACAAGTCTACGCCCTATGGCCCCTATCCCCACCGGGGCCTGCCCCATCACGGTTGACACCAGCGAACTCTAGAAAGGCCTGCCATTCACCATCACAACGAGCCTACTCCGTACAAACCATAGAACGAGCACCTCAAACACGTCAAGTCAAAACAAAATCAACCCCAAGCGACACAAGCGATACAACTAAGTAATGAGATCCATAAAGTCAAATAATATGCGCAAAATACAGATACATGATCATCAAACACGACGATGTACATCACAAAGGAAACTATATGCAGGAAAGGAAAAGCGCAAAACACAAACACAGATACACATAGCGACAGAGGTCAATCCTCAACAACTCCATCTGAACGATCATCCTTGGAGAGGTCACCTACCCCAAGACTGGCAGTGTTGTACCCAAACTTCCTCTCCATCATACAGAGAGTCTTCCTGATGCCCCTCTGATAGGCAACCACACACTCATCCTCCAACAATGGATCCACCTCCTTGGTTATGATCTCATCACGAAGCTCCTTCGAAATCCAAAAGCGCTTCTCCATAAAAGATAAGGAATCCTTGTACTCAGCAAGCCCCGTAGCCTTGGTCTCATCGACGCCCCTTCAAGGAAGAAAGTCTCTCCACTTCGCTCCTCAAGAACCCAAGCTCACCATCAAACATAACTCCCTGGGCATCTGCTAACTGGCGATGGTCATCCTGGGCAAGCGCTTTGTCCCCACCAAATTCCTCCCACAACTTCTCAACCTCTGGCCGGGCGGAAGAAATATCTGATCTCTAGCTCCCGGATATGGGCGGTATGACACTCCCTCCTCTTTTTGGAGTCAGGCTGAGCTCTCTTTGTCTAACGAAGTTCCTCCTGAAGAGCAAAACATCCATCATTAACACCCACATAATAGTCACTCCAAGTTTGTGCAACTCTGTTCAGAACTCCAGTCTGCAAAAAGAAAGAGAAATTTGGACTCACAAAAATATAGATAATGAAAACAAAAGCTGTGGTAGTCTTACTTTACCGCATAAGTCATCGCCAGCAATGAAGAAGAGACTCGCCTCGTCGTCCCTAGAGGGGAGGGGGGGGGGATCTGGTGGATCATCCCGACGGGGCCGCTCAGCAACAGGAGAAGCCAAAATATTAACCTCAAGATCAGCAGGGGCGACATCCACCATGTGGCTACTGGGATCTGCTTCTTCAACATGACACCTCGGCGGAGGGGATCATGGTAACGAACCTGAACTCCCGCAATTATGGATAAGCCTCCTCTTCTTATCACGAGCTAGAGAAACAACAACATCACGCTCAACATCCCATAAGAGTTTGGTTGACAACAACCTACTCTCCTCCACGCAACTAGCAACACAATACAAAGCCTTCGCCAAGCCACCCCAATCCGAAAATCCAAAAATAGGCGAGAAGTCATTCTCCTGCCCTGCCTGTCGACGACAACGAATAGGAAGCTCTCTCCTCAATTCTAGCAGTTCCTAACATATTTGTAGAGGGTGTTCCCATGCCGGTAGTTGTTCCTCTCCCCAAAGCGGAACCATCTCTTGTTGCTACAAACTTCAATCAGTTCGCCCAGATTAGTGAAGACCTCGCGCCAATCCTTTAAAATATCTAGGGTGAACCGCTAATCGCGCTCCTGAAAAAAATACAATCAACCCCATAGTCCTCGTCATCCCGCCAGGAGTAGACTAGGAGATTGACACTTCGCAAAACTTGAAAACTTCCATAGCCTCCTTCGAAGGGGGAAGACGAAAGCTTGACTTCAAGCAGCTCTCTGAAAGGGTCATAAATAAAGCCAGTCGACGGATCCTAATCCCGCTCATCCTCACAAAGAATTTTCACTTCTACATTCGAGGGCAATCCAAATCGTTTCTGCCACATGTCGATTCGTTCACTATCAAATGCAGAACACAGCCGCATCGATATTGTCTGCCCGCTTCGCCTTGGCACCTGAAAAATTAGAAAGCCTAAGTTGGGAAAAATTATCAAGAAACTAAATACATAATAATACTCAAAATAAAGCTCGCCCTCGGACGCAAAACATCTGTACCGAATTGGTCCGGGTACCGTCTCATGCAAGCACACAAACAACACAGTTTGGCGCATTGTGACACGTTGCAAAAGGCCACACGACCGCTAGGCACGCCAAAGGCAATGTCGTACCATGCATAGCGGCCCAAGACACGAGCGTATAACACGTGGCCGCAACACACGACAACACAGAACAACACGCAGACGCGCAACACACAACAGCACACGACAGCATGCTGCCGCACATCATGCGACCGCGCAACATGCGGCCCCTCAGCCTACAATGGTGCAGCACGCGTCCACACAACATGCATCTGCCCTACCCACGACCTCCACACATGCGGTCGCACGGCCCGCGACCTCCCGACGCGCGACCTCCCCATGCACAGTCGCATAGGCCATGACTGCGCAACACCCGACCACCCGGTGAGCAGCCGCTCAGCATGCAGTAGCACAACCCGCGGCCTCCCGGTGCGCGACCTCCCGACACCAAGTACCGCACGGCCTCCCGACAATTCCTTTTCTCATCCCATCCACCACTGAGATATGAGTCTGTCTGGTGGAGACCAACCTAGGTCAGGTCGCCGAAAATACCCGATGCCGCATTCGACCGGACCTCTACCGTTCTTGAATGATCGCATTTTAATTTTATTTTAGCATTTTATTTGCAAATTTTGGTTGTCGCACGCCTGTGTGCGTAGTCATGTTGTTGCACGCCTGCGCGCGTAGCCGTTGGAGTTTATTTTACTCTATATTTTATATATATACACCCCTATATATATAAAAACTACACACACACAGATATATATATATATATAGGGCCATTTACCGGGACCTCCCCTCTAACTTTTCTAAATTACTGACTGCACCCCTCTTATTTTCGAAATTACAAAAACTTCCCCTAAAGTTTTCATTTCATTACAAAAACCTCCCCTGAAGTTTTAATTTCATAACATCCATGCACAAAAATACCCCCCTCGGTGAACAGTGTCCAGGGGGGTATTTTTCTTCATGAATGCAATGAAATGAAAAGAGCAAGGGAGGTTTTGGTAATGAAATACAAACTTAAGGGGAGTTTTTTGTAATTTCGAAAATAAGAGGGGTGCTCTCACTAATTATGCTAGTTTACAGGGGAGGTTTGGGTAATTATTTCTATATATATATATATAAGGCTATCCTCAGCCGGTTCAAGCTAAAGCAGCCCGTGCAAATGTTCAACATTCCCCCGGTTCAGTTCCATCACAGGCGGCCCGTGCAACTGTTCATCTTGCGCAACTAGGGCGAGAAGGCGATCCGTCTCCGACATTGGCACATCACGCGCCTCCTCCCCGACGATTTCGGCTTCACGTCCAAGATCTCTGCCACGATCGCTGCCATGCACCACGATTTCTTCCTCCCGCAGCTTCAGTTTCCGCCATTCTCGCACATATCGAAGCTCCGACCATTGCCACATTTTCTCCACCTCTTCTCTGACGGTTTGGGATAACTGGTATTTAGTTTCTAGCGATGTAAACCCTATAAAAGGGATGTGGATGTCTGTAATTGAGGATTGATGAATATTGAGATGTATTGCTTGATTCTGTGTGTTGGTTATATGCGTTACCTGTGTGGGCTTGGTGGGGGCGATGAACAGTGCATCTTCCCTACTGCTGTTAGAGTTAAGTGAAAGAATTGTTGAATGTATTAAATTTGATGTTCTGGTATGGTGCTACCTGTTAGAGTTAGGTTAAGTTTAGGAAAGTAGAACAGTGAAGTTTGATTTACTTCCGTAAGGATTACAAGTTAGGTGTTAGATTATTTATTTGCTTTCGTTTTGTGAAGAAAAAAAACACTGCCTTGCCTTTTTTTTTCAATCCTGTGTGATGGGGAATTGTGACATTGCTTCTTGAGTTTCTATTGTCGATTAAAGGTGATGATGAATAGTAACATTAGAATCCATTGACTGCCCAAATGCTTAGGAGATAGGAAATTGGTGTTGCCCTTTTGAAGCCGTGTACAGAGAAACATGAATTAATCTCTCTTGTGGGTTGTGAGATTTCGTGGAACCACTTTGTTAGAGTAGTTAGAGATTTCATGGGGCCACACTTGAGTGTGAGAGCGAGTGAATTTTAGTAATGTTAGTTTGTGGCTTCCTTACCTTGTGGAGTGATTCCGTGGAACCACCTCGTGTGAGGGAGAGATTTACTTCCTTGGTGCCCGTGTGCGATAGCGGCCGACCTTGGAGCGGAGATCGAAGGTGACGAGGAGTTTCTCGCGTGATCGCCCTCGACTTCGAATACGGAAGACGCCTCTTCCGTGGGTAATTGATTCTTTCTCTTTTCCCTTTGTGTGTGCCTCTATAATTTCTCATAGGTTAATAGACTCACTGCTGGGTTTTCGTCCGAATTTTGTCAGCAAACGCTACGTCGAAAACTCCAAATGGAAACGTATTTGGAGTTCACGATTTCCGTTTTGCTACAATAAGGGGAACGAAACGAAAGTTGCAAACTTCCGTTCCGGATTTAAAATCGAACCTTAATTAAGAAATTTCATTTTTTTAAAAAAGTAATTTTGTGCTTTCAAAATTCAAATAGCATAATTTCTTAAGTGCTGCGCCCGCTCTAAAATTGACAAAATTAATTATTCGTCGCAGGCATTTAGGGTTTCCTAGTAAAAAGCCGACAGACGCGTAAATCCTACGCGTCGTCCTGCATCAAATTGGTATCAGAGGGAGGTTCCAAAATTTTTCTAAGTTTTGGGATCCGCCCTGCGTAAAATAGTAACCCGGATATCATTGTAAATTTTTTTCAAAAAAAAGAGAGTTTTTATTATTATTATTATTGCATAATCATATATTGCATTTAATTTATGTGTTAGCATGTATCTGCGTAGAGATATGATGCATCGTGTTGAACGTGGTCAACCGAGTCGTGGACACGAAGGGGAACAACCACCCCAGTGGTTTTTACCTTTCGCCCACCAAATGACAGCATTAACTGAGAATACCTGTCAGTTGCGTGAAACGTTAACACACCTTAGAGGTAGGGTGAGTAGATTAGAAGTACCCCCTCGAGCGACAATGTCACCTCAGATTTGAGAGGAACATTTTGTCCGTCCACATTACGATGTTTTACATCACTATGTAGAAAGATCTACATTTAGGAGGAATCCTTTATTTGAGGATCACGACTACCCTTACCCTCACACCCATAGTGCCCAGTCACAGAGATCTTTACGATACCACGATGATTATACTCGAGCACCATATACCACTTCCCGAGATCGTGTTGACCCATCAACACGTTCACAATATGTTAGGCACGATCAGTATGATGACTATCATCGTTATTATCCTCGTACTCGAGTGGATCCTAGTGGTCATTCGGCACCATATTATGAGGATAGAGTTCAATATACCTCTAGTTATCGATACTACACGTCTTCTTTATATGAGGAACCTGAGTCTGTACATGTGCGACCACCACCGTATGTTCATAGGACACATGATCATCCACGAGCACGTCTTGATTGTGTTATGGACGATCATCACGACTACACTCACGAGTCCTATAAAGGTCACTATCGTCAAGAGTACACCACACCTAGTGATCCATCTAGTGTTCCGATGACGAACAGGGTGATAGACATTGAGGGTCAGAAAGAGCATGTCACTGCCCACACCAGAGAAATATCACCCACTCTGTCTGATATCCTGATACAAGATGTGTGGAGTCAACCCCCATGTGAGTCTGCTCCACTTAGTGAACCCTCTCATGATGCTAGATCTACTAGTTCTCCTTTGAGTGTATATTCCTTGCACACTTCACCTGATGGCGCATCGAGTCACAACACCACACCTGATGGCGCACCGAGTGACATTACGATCAGGAGCCGAGAGCTTAGTAGTGATCACGAGGTAGTCACTTCTACCCTTTCTAGGAGTATGACCCCTTCCGATGGTTCATTTCTGGAGGACCATCACTCGACTGATGGATCATTTGACGACCCTCCTATTGAGCCTCTAGATGAGCCACCACGTCCATGTGTGGATGAGCTTATTCTGAGTACACTTGCAAATTTTAAGACATGGATACCTGCTCCATTGTCTTACTTGATGTTGATAGTGCTTGGGTATAACCATCTAGTGACCCGTACTCTAGATGAGTTATGGGACGTACCACATGTTGATCATCGTCTTTACGATGAATTTTCATATGTCCCACCTGGTGAGCCTCCTGATGCCTCACTTTCCCTTAGCACGTTTATTACGATTTTTACACTTCGTGCATATTTATCTGAGAGCACTCCATCTGTTATTGGAGCCTACGTTTGCACGCGTCGCTTTTGCAACGAATTTTGCTATACCCCTCCCGGTGAACCCCCAGATGCAAAACCTATGGGTTCACCGCACGTTTGGGACGTTTCCGTCTTTAGTGGCACAGTCGAGTTTGAGGGTGCACTCACTAATACTTTGATGTTATATCATGTCACCCGCACTTTCAGAGACAGTCCGGACACTATGTTGACACATCTGATCACTGGCGTCTCTGATTTGCACTTGAGTGTTCATCGCTCCCGCGATGAGTTCTTTTATGATCCACCCTCTGAGCCTCCTGATCACGTTACTCTCTCAGGAGCTGCCTTTTGTATCTGAAACCATCAGTTTGTGGCGGTAGTCATATTAGTAGTTCATTCACTGCATTTGTATGATTTGCATAAAATATATTTCGAGCGGAAAGTGCATAGTATTTATGATTTTATGCAACTCAATTTTAAAAAGGGTATAAAAGAGCTACTAATTTTAAAATGAATGACTTGGTTAGGGTTCGGCTAGAATCCGGAGCGGTTACCTTCTGGTACCGTAAAGAAGCTAGCTACTGTAGAACTGGACCCTTTCGAGTAGTAAATCAGATTGGGCAAAATGCGTATGAACTTGAGATGTCTTCCGTTTGGGGAGCAAATCCTGTTTTTAACGTAGCCAATCTGACTTAATTCTACGATTACTCGCATGAGCCTTTAGAATTTCCATTGCCTTCTCCTCCACTTGTTTCTTCTGGGTTGGTGAGTGAGAGTGAAGAGCCACATTCAGGACATACCTGCATTCATTATGCTACTGACACTTTCATTGTAGTTCCTTCTGTTTTCATTGACAGTTTCAGGTTGAGCATGGACACCAGGAAATTATTCTATTCAGTTCCCGAACACATATTGGACCGTGACCACTACTGATGATGGTTTTCAGAAATACTTGGTTCGTTGGTATGAATGTTGATCTTCTTCCGCATTACCGCTCGGAGCACTCACCAGAGATGAGTGATTTCGAGAGCGGGAGAGTTGGTGGAGACCAACCTAGGTCAGGTCGCCGAAAATACCCGACGCCGCATTCGACCGGACCTCTACCGTTCTTGAATGATCGCATTTTAATTTTATTTTAGCATTTTATTTGCAAATTTTGGTTGTCGCACGCCTGTGTGCGTAGTAATATTGTTGCACGCCTACGCGCGTAGCCGTTGGAGTTTATTTTACTCTATATTTTATATATATACACTCCTATATATAAAAAAACTACACACACATATATATAAGGCTATCCTCAGACGGTTCAAGCTAAAGCAGCCCGTGCAAATGTTCAACATTCCCCCGGTTCAGTTCCATCACAGGCGGCCCGTGCAACTGTTCATCTTCCGCAACTAGGGCGAGAAGGCGATCCGTCTCCGACATTGGCACATCACGCACCTCCTCCCCGACGGTTTCGGCTTCACGTCCAAGATCTCTGCCACGATCGCTGCCACGCGCCACGATTTCTTCCTCCCGCAGCTTCAGTTTCTGCCATTCTCGCACATATCGAAGCTTATGCGTTACCTGTGTGGGCTTGGTGGGGACGATGAACAGTGCTTCTTCCCTACTGCTGTTAGAGTTAAGTGAAAGAATTGTTGAATGTATTAAATTTGATGTTCTGGTATGGTGCTACCTGTTAGAGTTAGGTTAAGTTTAGGAAAGTAGAACAGTGAAGTTTGATTTACTTCCGTAAGGATTACAAGTTAGGTGTTAGATTATTTATTTGCTTTCGTTTAGTGAAGAAAAAAAACACTGCCTTGCCTTTTTTTTTCAATCATGTGTGATGAGGAATTGTGACATTGCTTCTTGAGTTTCTGTTGTCGATTAAATGTGATGATGAACAGTAACATTAGAATCCATTGACTGCCCAAATGCTTAGGAGATAGGAAATTGGTGTTGCCCTTTTGAAGCCGTGTACAGAGAAACATGAATTAATCTCTCTTGTGAGTTGTGAGATTTCGTGGAACCACTTTGTTAGAGTAGTTAGGGATTTCGTGGGGCCACACTTGAGTGTGAGAGCGAGTGAATTTTAGGAATGTTAGTTTGTGGCTTCCTTACCTTGTGGAGCGATTCCGTGGAACCACCTCGTGTGAGGGAGAGATTTACTTCCTTAGTGCCCGTGTGCGATAACGACCGACCTCGGAGCGGAGATCGAAGGTGACGAGGAGTTTCTCGCGTGATCGCCCTCGAATACGGAAGACGCCTCTTCCGTGGGTAATTGATTCTTTCTCTTTTTCCTTTGTGTGTGCCTCTATAATTTCTCATAGGTTAATAGACTCACTGCTGGGTTTTCGTCCGAATTTTGTCAGCAAACGCTTACGTCGAAAACTCCAAATGGAAACGTATTTGGAGTTCACGATTTCCGTTTTGCTACAATAAGGGGAACAGAACGAAAGTTGCAAACTTCCGCCGGATTTAAAATCGAACCTTAATTAAGAAATTTCATTTTTTAAAAAAAGTAATTTTGTGCTTTCAAAATTCAAATAGCATAATTTCTTAAGTGCTGCGCCCGCTCTAAAATTGACAAAATTAATTATTTGTCGCAGGCATTTAGGGTTTCCTAGTAAAAAGTCGACAAACGCGTAAATCCTACGCGTCGTCGTGCATCACTGTCCCCTCTCACGTACTGATAAAAGTACGTACCTCGGGCATGGTTCGCTGCGCCTCGCGCCTCCAGTACTTCAGCTTAAGTCGACACAAACAGAGAAAATGTAAAAATCCTTGAACTCCTCTGAAACCGGCGCAGACTCCGAGGATTTTAGGGGAAATTGATATGTACCCCATTAATTTATAGGAAATTTGGTGTGCGTCTAGCAAAAATCGTCCACTAATGAGAAGGGCTCATAGTGGAGGTTGAGGAAGTGGGGCCACTTATCCCTCATTATGGAGGAAGTGGGGACCTTTCAGAACTACCCACTTTGATCGCGCAATCACTGCCTTGGTTTAACCGCCGCCTCAAAACTGTCGCGCAGTACCCGCTGCACCGAGGTAGTGCGGTGCCAACCTCACCACCCTAGTGTAACTAAATACGCACTGCCCCTTGGTGCGGCCAAGGCCGCACCTCCCTGATGCAGCCTAGGACGCACCGCCCCTTAGTGTGGCCAAGGCTGCACCGCCCCTCCTTGGTGTGGCCAAGGCCGCACCATCTAGGTTCGACCATGGCCGCACCTCCTTGGTTCGACCATCGACGCATGGCCCCTTTGGGCGGCAACACCACTCCTTGGTGCGGCCAAGGCCGCCTTGGTGCGGCAACAACATCCTTGTTGCAGCTTGGGCCGCACCTCCCTTTGGTGTGGCCAAGGTTGCACCTCCCTTGGTGCGGTCCGCGCTCGCGACGCACGGTGAGCGCCGAGCGCCTTCGCCCTCGCGGCGCATGCCCCAATTAACGTTCTTTATTTCCCAGATTGCTGGTTTCGTTCGTTGCCGTCTTCACTGCCAACTGAGTTTCCCGAACTTCCCGTGGGGTAAAACGGTCATATCCAAAAATGACATTCCTTATGCTCCAGATTGATGATCGTGATTCACCCTTCAGGTGGTCATGATGGTTACAACGACAAAATTACCGGACTACCCTTGTTCAAAGCTATAAAAGGAGCCAAGTGCCGTTATTCGAAGACACTTTTCTTTCAGCGCCCGAGATAGCTCCATCAAAGATCCTTCGGAGTTCTCCTTTGGCATTCAAAGAATCCTTCGAAGTTGTCTTTTGGCCTTCGCAGATCTCCTTCCCATTCAAAGATCTCCTTCGAAGGTGACTTGAAGATCTCCCTTTGGCCTTGGAAGTTCTCCCTTCTCTCTGAGATTCTCTCTTTCTCATTCTTCTTTGCACCCCTTGTAACGAGCGATGACATGTTACCCTCTTGCGTTCTATTACTTGTAACACACATAGATATAGTGAAATTTGGTCTGCACCGATCCAGCCGTGTGAGTTTTCACCATTTTTGGATTTTTCACGTTAAAAAGTTCTCTTGCCAGCTGTTTACTTTGACTGATTGCGCGCTTGGCTCATTCTCGAGATGAGACCGTTCAATTCGACCGGTCTATGAGAGCGTCGAGCGACCCACAACAACAATCATTAGATATAAAGTCAATATGATGTGATGAATCTAATGTCAAGGGCAATTGGTCAACATACCTAATGTCAGTTACTGAGTTTGCGACTGCAATAATATTGAAGAATCAAGAAATAACGAGGTCGAATTTACGTCATCTAAGATGAGTGGCATGTTCTTATCATGTTCTTCTTCTTGAAGTAGGGGCTCAAGAACAACCTCAATGGTTGAAGGTTGTGATGTCTTGGGGACAAGAGGAGTTGCAATATCAGTAGGGGTTTTAGGACAAGGAGGAAGAAGCTCTCTTTCGTAGTGCTGGGGCTTAGGAAGAAGCTAGACGACTGACGAGAGTGCTTTGGTGGAGATAAGTAGGGCCTAGGTGCCCGTGGGGGTGGTTGGACAATGAGAATCTATGATTATAAAAACGAGGGCAATACTGAGACTAGAAAGAGGTTCATCAGTAAACCTAAGTCCGTATTTCACTATATGGGCCATACTAAGCTTCGTCTAAATCACGGTAATTGTGCAGCTCCAATTGTCACCAAATGAAAGTGTACCCCGTGCAGGTATACAATCATCTCATTTCCCTCTTGATTATTTAGCCTAAACTGAAGGAATAAAAATTCGTGAGTGTACTCGTCCACCAATAAATTCTTCTGTAGATTATGGAATCTACGATACAGAGTTTGGAGCTAGTCGACAAAAACATAGTGCTTCTGCAACTCTGTTTTAAACTCAACTTAAGTAGCAACGAGAGATAACCATAACTTAACTCTCACGTGTTTGAGTTGATTCCATCAAACTAACGCGGATCCCTTAAGTTTACTTATTGCGAACTCGACTTACCTACTCATGAAATATTCCATACTATGACATAAGTTTAAACATCCCTCAAGATCTCTATCAAAATCGTTCGAGTGTGTGGGCTCTAAGCGCTTGGGATTATGGTTCTATTCATGCGTTGGTTTGGATGCTCGTCATAAGTGTATAGGACACCGAGTGTTGCTACCCATGCCATGCAATCCCTTTAGGTCGTGTCTTGTATTAATTGTGAGAGACCATCATTTTTGATAAATTTTTCGTTTGAGCATTTAAATCTTCCATGCCACTCTCTAAATGACTTACATGATTTTCATTTTTTTTTAAAAAAATATTTTAATACTTAAATATTTTAATTAACTGAATATTTTAATGAGAGAAAATATTCAATTTTAAAATATTTTAAATTACTATTTTTTTAAAACATGGATATATTATTTTCTTTTATTAGCAAAATAAAAACGTTTTTTTCTTAATTAACTCGAAAGAGCATAATATTTTCTTTAATAAAGATTATATTTAAAATTAAATATCATTTTTAAGAAAAAAAAACAAATGGATTGTCTAAGTCACGATTGGAGGTAATCAAAGATGCTATGGCACCAATCTGATGTAACCTGAAAATGTTAAAAATTAATTTTAAATTAATCGATTTTAAATCATTTTAAACTGAGGGATGATACTCGACCT
The DNA here is from genome assembly GCA_039583875.1 of Platanthera guangdongensis. Taxonomy (NCBI): domain Eukaryota; kingdom Viridiplantae; phylum Streptophyta; class Magnoliopsida; order Asparagales; family Orchidaceae; genus Platanthera; species Platanthera guangdongensis. The sequence continues at coordinate 131,549,350 of CM077148.1, read as the reverse complement.
GTCGACCCAAAAATGAGATAATTTGCCCAAAAATCAAATGAGATGAATATAGGTGCTTAGCAATATGGACAAAACATATATGTAAAAGACGATCAACTGGGTTTTTCAAATTTACGATAAATATGCACAACGATAATTTAGGCAAACAAGCTCTGAAATTATTAACCAAATAAAATTAAACATGTCATTATACTAACATAATATGAGCAACGAAAAGTTGAGAGGTGTACCACAATATCATGAATGTTGCTTCGAAACTTGCAAAACAGTGACCAGATTCTCTGGATATGGAGGGATTGGACTGCTAGGACCAAATATAATTTATGCCAGAGAAATCAGGCTTATTAGGGCCTTTGTAAAGAGGAATTCGGCTACCGAAGTTGTCTTGGGAGGGATATTTGGTTTTCGGATAGTTATGAGGAAGATGGGGGTCGCCTGTCGATGGGGAGGAAATTGGTTGTTCCCGTCGGCGAAAAATAGGGAACTGGAGGTCGCTGAGGATGTTGGCAGTGCTGTGGTCGACCGAAGCAGGAAACGTCGGGCTAGGGCTCAAGGGAAGAACTTGTGATCGATGGGGAAGTGCTCGTCGAGATCCGACAATACTCCCTGCAGCAGCGCCGCGGATGGTTTGGAGGCAAAATTAGAAAGACATGGAGGTTCGGCGGGGCTATTTAGCAAACAAGGAAGATCGCCCTGTTCTCAATTATACCCAAGCTAATGAATAGGAGAGGTGCCTGTCCTTTTAATAGGAATAAGAAACGTATTTTAATCAATAGAGGCTTTTAAATGTATTAAAATATGGCAATGCCAAGAATTTACAGATAAATGCAGATTTTGATACTCTTTATAACAGAATTCCAAAAATTTAAAAACGTCTCATTTGTAGTGTTTTCTTTGATTACTTAATTTTACTTTGGATTACATAATCTATAGTTTAATCTCGCTTTCTCCATTTATCATATTACCAAATTTGATGGATCTTTTATTCAGGTTCTTACTGGACTATCACTTAAGCCGTAACAACGAGCGTGAGTGATGTGCACGATACAAAATTACTAGTATGTGTGCGAAAATATACAACAACATGCGTGATAATGAAATAAACGTGCGCCAAATTATGCACGATACATTAGGAAGTTAAAATAAAGTAACAGTACAATGATGTGACATAGGCTGCATCATTATGGGTAGTTTATGTTGTTGTTATGCAAATCATGAGTACTTAAACACTTAAATAAATTCCGAGGCCAATTTCCCTAGTGGAATATATTTATTTCTACTTATATATAAATGGATTTCAAATATATAATTTTGTATACATAACCTATCACAATATATTTTGACTGGCATCATCATAAACAAATTGGAATAAAAAAATATATTCCAAAGATTAATTTAATATATTTTTTGTAAATTTATATTATTTTTAATTTATTATTGAGAAGTATATTATTATTTTTTAATTTAAAAATGATTTCTGCAATTTCTACTGCAAAAACTGACCTTATTGTTGTTTCTTAATCTTGTTATTAAAAATATTGTTATCCGTGGATGGTATGGAAAAAAAGTCGGCATGATGGTTGTGATCCCGATTGCCTAAAGCCTGTTGAAATTTTCTAGGCTTAGATTCCTAGCCAGCTAGCCTTCATGCGGAGTTGAGGAATTTATATTCTCTGTTTTGGTGCTGCGAATTCAGGTATCTGAAATACCTTGCATTTTGGGATTGGTAAAGGACTAAAGGCCGGTATTGATCAGGAACACATTGTTATGAATCGGCTTCGGCCAATGACCAACTATTCAAATACCTTCACAAGATTACGTACCAATTTCTAGCTAAAAGATAACATATAAAGTTATAAACCAATTAACTTTGGGATTCTTTCTTCATTATGAAAACTCTCAGATGCTTAATGTCTCATGTGCCTCCAAATTTGCTTTCAATTCATGATCTAAGGACATATGTGCCCTTATTGTTTCCTCAAATCACCACCAGCAAGGCAGCAATGCTATTAGTGCAGTAAAATGTTTATTATCCTAAAAAATGGAAGCTAATTACCAGATATGTAGCCATAAACTCATTAGTGCTTACTTAAATCCATCTTTTAAGAATGCATCTAGTTTTAACCTGCTTTTATTGATGTTTGTTCTTTGTTTTTCAGAGAATGGAAACAATTTTTTTTCAGTGAATGGTCTCCCTTCCATCACAAGTCAAAAACAGTCAACTTTACTTATCAGACTGAATCCACTGAAGAAAAACATGCCATTAATGGCATAGAGTTGCCTCATTTCTCATCCGCAGCCGTTCCTAAAGTATGAAACAATTTATATCTTACCATTGTTTATTGTAGCATAGTAACATAGAGGAAAGAGTCTTTGATGATTATGCACACATTCTGATTTTTTTTTCATATTTCTATACATGACTAAGCTGATGGAGAAATTACCTTGCTCATCATCAACATTTGACAAGTACGTGGTCTATATTTCTATATTTTCAAGAAATTTACTGTTGCATGTAAGGATTTTTCATTTGTTAGCCTTATTATTTTTAAGACTACCTAATCATTCATTGCCTTTAAGCTTGATCTTTTGTAAATACTACTTGGTGCATTCTGATATGGATCCCTGAGTGACATCTCATATCTGGCCGAGCAAGAGTGATATCGTGGAGGAGATTGGAGTTCCCCTTCTTCGAGCCTGGAGGACTTGTGGTGCTAGCAGTTGTGGGAGATGGGAGGAGCGTTGACGTGGAGATGTGCTGCTGTGTGGAACAGATCCGACGTCGTCGGATTTGGGAAGGGGTGCAATATTGAGCCCTAGGTGGGATAGTAGGGGAGAAAAGAGAGAGAGAGCAAGAGAACCTTAAATAATAATTGCTTGCCTCATTTCATTTATGCTTCCCTCAAATAGGGTATAGAGTGAGACCCAAAAAAATCAAATATTCAAAATACTCATCACAAGGCTTAACAAATGTGAGTTAAATAAAACACTTATAGTTCACAGGAATAATAAAAATAATGAAAATGATATGAGAAGCTCACTCAGTCATTCCGTGGCTTACCCGTCATTCTGTGGCTTCACCCGTCATTGGTATGTAGCTCCCCTCGTGGACTAGTAACATATATCCCCCTTTAAGATTAAAGGTCTGTTTGGGAGAGCGGTGGTGTTTGTGAAAGGAGTAGTGGTAAATGGAGTGTTGCAAATGGAGTTGTAGCAATCTGGTTGTTGCAAAATGAAAATTTGTTTGGATGATCTTCGTTTGCAGAGTCGGGATATTTTTTTTAGTTGTTTGGCAAAACAGCTGTGTGAGGTTTATGTTAAAAGAAATTGCTCAAAATATTGATGAAGTTATGCATCACACTCTTCTCATCAACACCTACTTGCACGCCTCTAACATGATATGCATTTGCTCTGACATTGGAATCTCCCACTGACGTCTTATGTAGATATTTTTCAATCAAATATTACTCTATTATGAGAATTTATCTACCATTCCGCTCAAAAACTCTCATGGAGAAAAGATTAATAAAAAGAAAAAATGGTCTTTGCTTAATAAAAAACAGAAGAAAAAGCTCTGTTTTTCTCCTCTACAATCCCATCTCCTCACGAGCTTTCTGGATATTATTGAGGGTTGGCAAGGTGGATTTGAGGAAGCTGCCGTTGTAGCTAGTTAGGAAGGGCTCGTTGCCGACGACATACCAAATAGTGAGGTTGAAGTTGTGTATGCACTGGGTAACATTCTCCCTGACCCAATTTTTGTGTTGTCGTGTTTGCTGCTCATAGCGTAGAGCTGGTCGTTAGGAATGTCGACCATGACGCCCATGCTAGTGTGGCGCAGGCAGAGAGGGTCCATGAATCTGCATCAAAAAGCTTTACCTTTGAGATGTCGTTGTCCTTCCATGAATCAGTGTCGACGACAATGTTCAGCTCCGAGGAAACGCGACGCAACGACTGGAGGTGGCTGGCTCCTTTCGCGAATGACGTATTTCCCTAAATGTGAGCGTTCCCACCGGAGAGCGGGAAAACAAACGCCAAAGCAGCTCCCTTAACATTTGGCCCGAACTAAACAAAGATGAAACTCCTCAAACAAACCCTAAGCTTGTCTTCAAGCTTGTCATCCAACCGTGGAGGCAGATGCACCAAGGGTGCCGTTGGGGGTGGACCAACAAACATCTTAAGCTTTGATTCATGAAAGACATCGTGAGTTCGGGCGCAAAGGAGAAGGCTAGCTTGATACCGCGAAGTGTGACTCTTAGGAAGGTCATGCAGGAGGAACACCTGCTCAAAGAAAACTACAGCGACACCTTCCGTCGTGTGATGGCAGCCTAGAGATATGAAATGTGCCCCCTTCGAGAACATGTCCGCAACCACTAGGAGAATAGACTTGCCTTTCGATGTAGGCAATCCCTACATAAAATCCATAGAGATGGCAACCCATATTTGTGTCGGAACGGGAAGTTGTTGGAGAAGATCTGTTGGAAGAAGCCGATCAATCTTGTTGCGCTGTCATGAAAACATGCTGAATGAATTCGTGAACTCGTCTTGAGTCCCTTCCAATATAAATCCACTCGGATGGGTTGAAGTGTCTTGTGGACTTCCCCTCCATGGTTGTCCTCCAATATAACAATAATGATGGTGGAGCTGGGCATCAAGTACGATCTTCCCTTGTATAGAATGAGGTCATCCTTCATGAAGCAATAAGTGGGGAAGCCGCCCTTCCCCAATGCGCCGTCTGAGCTCCGAAAATGCGAGTGAGCCTTGTATATCCTGGTAAGGCCATGTGAGAATCTCCGAGGTCGGTTGAGAAATGGATAAGAGTGCATCTCTTTGATGATCCCATTTGGACGGGGCTTCCCTGACGTTGTTCAAGGCCCATCCCTGACGTGGTTCAAGGCCCCCGCCTTGTACTCGACCCAAAAATCAAAACCCAGGAGCTTGCTAACCTAGGTATACTGAGTTGTGATACTGAGGTGTTTCTCAAGTAGGTACTTCAAGCTGAAATGATTGGTTCGAATCAACAGTGTCTGCCCCCAAAGGTACGATCTCCAATGTTGTGCGGCTTTGCCCAAGCCGATAAGCTCCCACTTGCAAGTTGGAAACTTTTTGTGGTGTATGATTGTTGACTAAAATAAATGATCGGGTATCTTGCTTGTTGTAGTACCACACCGCTCTCCTGCCCCGAGGCATCACACTCCACTTGAAATTCCTAAGTGAAGTCGAGAAAGTGAAGAATAGGGGAGGTGATCAAGGCGTGCTAGAGGGCCTTGAATTCTCCCGCGGTTGTTTCTCCCCATACAAATGATTGTTCCTCATGAGGGAAACCTGGAGAGTTGTAATCGTGTTGTAGCTCCTAATGAAATGACAATATAACTCGTGAATCTTCTCAAGGTTTTTAGATACCCCTGTGCTATACACGACATATCTCAAATATGCCTCCCTATCTACCCCAAAGGAGCATTTGACCCATTTCAGAAATAACTAATGTTACTTGTTGAGCTAAAGAACTCTGTGCAGATACTCAAGATATGCCACTCATATTTTGCTATACACCAAAATATAGTCAATGAATACAAGTACTTATTGACACAAATGGTACTTGAATTCCCATTCATCAATGCTTGGAACTCAAAATGCTTGTGTTGAGCCCAGAAGGAATCTTCTCCATGTCAGCAGGGGCCATGCATTCCTAATGCTGCCCAAGCACAAATCTAGCTTGGAGAAGAAGCGAGGCCCATAAAGCTCATCTAGTAACTTTTTACCATAGGTATGAGAAGTACACCCTTGACCTTTTCACATTCAATTTATTGTAGGCCACACATAACCGCCAAGTGTCATCATTCTTGTGCCCTGCAGTGACACTTAATCTCATCCTTTTGGAGGAATGAATACTTGTATGACCTTGAATCCTTTCGTGGTTGAAGGGTCTTGAATGCTCGTGGCTTCTTATGCTCATATAAATGTGTTCTTCATTAGCATGGCAACCCAGGGCTCTGCAATCGTATTGTAGCTTCAGATGAAATGACAATACAACCAATGGGGACCTTAAATCCATGGAGTTCACGTGGGGACTGAGAAACTATCCAAACAACCACTCCTTAAATCTTCTCCGGCCTATAGACTGTCACAACCCGCATTTTCTCCGAAATTTAAGAAGTATCAGAGTAGAAGAAAACGCGCGTTGTGATGCCACGTCGGACAGGGGATAACTGTCGACGCTCAGGCAACCACCAACTGCTAAGACTATGAAAGTTCAAAACTTTAATGATGAGAAAACCAATTATATTTTTTTTTGAGGCCGTATCCCTCGGCTTCGTGGATCAACTAGTCCACCCTTCAAAATTATACTTATACGTAGCGGAAAATACTTTATTCATTTTTTTTTCAACATCCTAAGAGAATGCTTATACGTCCCCAGGGGACGCCTAAGGCTATGCAAAACCCTAAGTTTAATTTATATATTATATATAGGAAATACCCTTTGTACGTGGTTTAAAAATAGTGATTGAGCTTTTTAGAGAGGAAACATGATGACTATATTTTTGGTATAATAATTATTTTCTTTTATAGGTTTTAAAGTAACTAGCAACCTAACATAAATCATCCCAGAAGCAAGTTGAATAAACTCCAAAACAAGAAATATAGCAGTATAAGCAAGGTACAAAGCTTCTAAAATAGAAACCACCAGTGGGCGCCAACAACTGACACGAACCCACTGGTGAGTAGGTATATCTGTACTACAAGTCTAAAGCAACTACCTCCCAGGAGTGAGGAAAAGAAACTCAGCAGCAGCTACAACACTAGCAACTCCAGAAGAACCCTAGCCGCACAGTCGGCTATAATCCTGAACCTGAGGCATTCAAAGAAGAGAACACCTCAGTAAAGCAATATGTATATATCAATAGGAAAAATGAAGCAATAGAGCAAGGAGAAAGTGAAACATGTAAGAGCTAAAGTAAACAAACGAAGGAACAATACTCGCCATGAGTGAGCAAGAAGGGGTGCACCAAGTGCACGGGTGAGGTCAAGCCTCTCAAATCTCTGCAGGAAGGATTAGCAAAATAATAAATCCAGGTAATAAGCTAGAGCAGAAAGAGTCACCTAGTACTGGAGATGGACAAAAATCAGAAAATAAGGGCCTAGACTGGTGGCAACGGTCCAACCACGTCTAACAGGCCTAAACATCTCAAGGTGCTGTGGTGGTGGCATCGGTCCAACTCAACCAAACAGCTCACATTGTCTTAATAAGACAAGAAGTAAAACAAGGGTGGCGGCATCGGTCCGACCCACCTCAAATCACATCCTACTCCAGCACTGAGTGACTCGGGAAAACCCTTGCTAGTGGTTCCATGAGCCACCAAGAAGTCACACTGAACCCCTAACACTCTAGAGCAACCCACCCACCTAAGAGCCTATTATACCAACTAACGGACTAACCGTCGAGTTGTCCAAGCAAGTAGTTTGACACAAATAAAAGTGAAAGCAGAACGATACTGCAATTATGCAAGTAGTACAACATTCAATTAAACGTGTACCATTAGTTGGTCACCATCACATAAGAAATCGGTTAGACAACGAAACAGACATAATTAATTTGATACAAAGACATAATTAATTCGTTACCCATCCACGCACGATTTATTTGGTACTAACATAAACGATTAACTTGAGGCTTTGAACTATACTCACTTGGGTAAGATCCAAAGCTACGGCAATTTATTAAAAAAAAAACAAACTACAAGCTATGTACTCGATTTGGGCATTGATCAAGGCCAAACAAAAGGAACTCTAAGGCTAAACTCTTTCCGATCGCAATTTAAGCAAACCAGGCATTTGAACGAGGACAGGTTAAAATTCTTAACGAAATCCGGGCATGATTCAAAGTCCAAAAAGAAAAGCAGCATTTAGACTAATACATCATATGGTATAAAATTCATTCCAACCCTCCTAACCGTGAAACCGCAACATACAACAAGTGAGGATTAGCATCAAGGATTTCGGGTGAGCAAAAGCCTAGGAGGGAATTGGAAATCTGAAATCAAGCAACATACAGAAAAAAAATCAAGGGCTTCATATTGACATTATTTTGACAAGGGCGAAGGGCGCACTTGCCTTGGTTGCCTTTGAAGAACAACAAAAAAAAACGGCCAAGCTCCCTCTTCTCAACCGCCGGCCACAAGCAAAAGTGGGGAAAAACCTGGACAACCCAACCGGGAAGAACACATCATAAAAAAAACAGGAAAACTGCACCCTAAACTACCGATCGGGCAAGAGATCAAGGAGGAAATCGCGAAAATAATACCTCCAAATGGAGCTCTCGGCTAGGGGAGTGAGGATCCGGCCTCAACTCGCGATTTCGAGCGAAACTGGGCGGAGGGCAGGCGGTCGGAGCAGCACCAGGATCCCGCCTATCGCGCCTTTCGCTCGGGAAGCTGCAGCGGGCCGCCGGGTTGAGGAAGAAGGGGAAAATAAACCTAAACCTAAAGCCTTACTTATATATATATATATACACTTATTATTTACACACATAAATTTATATTCACACACCAACCCTCATACTCACACATATAAATATACTTATACATACACACTAACATATATATATATATATATATATTTATACGTACACCCTAACACATGATCGCAGGCACGCACACGCAAATTATTAAAACCTTGCATGTCTACAACACGCGCTATGCCCTAAATGCGCAAACATGAAAAATACGCTCGCACAAATGACGACTCGCTAACTAGCGACCGTCGAAAAGGCGCGGAAACTAACGCTCTCGGATTCCGAACAAATCCGCACCGAAGCTAAACACTCGGGCTACGAAAACATCGGCGAAGTCGGACACAACCTCCGACGACCACACACTTGGGCAAACCTCGCCCGGAGCCAAAGTACAGGGATTCCCTAAGAGGCTCAGCCGGGCCTCCAAAACAGACACCGGCTAGCTGGGGAAACCATACAACAGGCCATAACCTCTAAGAACACCTAACGAGGTACTCTAACAACGGCACGGGCCGGGAATGTGCCAACGTAACGCCAAACGAGGACTTAAATAATTGCCGAAAAATTCGGGGGCGTTACAGTCACTCCCCCTAAAAGAAAGTTTCGTCCCGAAACTTTACGTACACTACTACTACTAAAGAGGAAAGTAACAATATAAAAGTTACTAGAAATAAAACATACCCAACAATCAGGAGAACAGGCGAGGGTAAGCCTCCCTCATAGCCGACTCTAGCTCCCAAGTCGCACTTTCCAAATCTTGATTCTTCCAAAGAACCTTCACCATCGGGATAGACTTTGATCGCAGCACCCGGTCCTGAGTATCCAAGATGCGGACCGACACCTCAACATACGAGAGGTTGGGCTCCAACTGGGGCACGGCATCCAAGACTTGCCCACTGCTCCGCACACACTTCCGCAGCTGGCTCACGTGAAAGACATTATGCACGCCTGGGAAGTTGGCGGGTAGATCCAACCTATATGTAGCCACACCAATACGCTCCAAAATTCTGAATGGGCCCACATACCTCGGATCCAGCTTACGGTTCTTGCCGAACCTCTTCACTCCAACCATCGGAGACACCTTTAAGAAAACCAAATCCTCTACCGAAAATTCCAAATCAGACCTACGCCGGTTGGCGTTTTTCTCATATCTCTCCTGAGCTAACCGAAGCTTTTCCCGAATGAGCTTCACAGCAACCTCCATTTCCTCCAGAGCATCAGGACCCAACAACGGCCTCTCACCGGCCTCAGTCCAAAACAACGGAGTTCTGCAGCGCCTCCCATACAATGCCTCGAAGGGAGCCATTTGCAAGCTCTCTTGGTAACTGTTATTGTAGGCAAACTCCATGAGCCGCAAACGCTCATCCCACGCTCCACCGTGATCTAGAATGTAGCACCTGATCATATCCTCCACAATCCGGTTCACCCGCTCGGTCTGCCCATTTGTCTGAGGGTGGTAAGCGGTGGAATATCTCAAGTCTGTGCCCAAACCCTCCTGCAAACTCTTCCAGAAACGGGAAGTAAATCTGGAGTCTCGGTCTGAAATGATGCTCACGGGAACTCCATGCAATCGGATGACCTCGCTCATATACAACTCTGCTATCTTCTTCATCGGATAATCGATCTTATAAGGCACGAAGTGCGCACACTTCGTCAATCAGTCCACGATCACCCAAACTGCGTCAAATCCCCTTGGAGATCTTGGTAAGCCCGTGATGAAGTCCATAGAGATACTTTCCCACTTCCAAGTCGGGATTTCCAAAGGAGTCAGCTTTCCACCAGGCCTCCCATGATCGGCCTTCACCCGCTTGCAAGTGTAACATTCAGAAACATACCGAGCTATATCCCCTTTCATACCTTGCCACCAGGCGATCTGCTTCAAATCATGATACATCTTCGTGGATCCCGGGTGGTAGGCAACACTGGATCCATGAGCCTCTTTGCATACCGTGCTCCTGATGTCTCCAACCGCGGGGATGCAAAACTTGCCGCGGTACTTCAAGGTACCCGAATCGTCGATGGAGAAATCCGGCAACTCCCCTCTCTCAGCCCTGAGGTACAGGTGTAACAAATCTGGATCATCCTTCTGGTGCAACCTGGTGAGCGAAATCCAAGATGGCTCTGCCACTGCCAAACTGCTTTGCAAATCACAGCCTCCCACAGAGATGTCCATCAACAGGAACTCTTCCACTAAACGGTCCGCCGTGAGGTTGAAAATCTTCCCTGACTTGCGGCTCAGGGCGTCGGCCACCACATTGGCCTTGCCTGGATGGTACTGGATCTCCACGTCATAATCGACCATAAACTCTAGCCACCGCCGCTGGCGCAGATTCAGCTCCTTCTGAGTAAACACGTACTTCAGGCTCTTATGATCTGTGAAAATCTTGCACTGAGCCCCATAAAGTAGATGCCTCCACAACTTCAACGCAAAGATCACCGCCGCAAACTCGAGGTCATGCGTAGGATAATTCCGCTCGTGAGTCTTCAACTGCCGCGACCCATACGCGATCACCTTCCCCTCTTGCATCAACACGCCTCCGAGCCCAACATGCGAGGCATCCACATAAACATCATAGTCCTTGCCCTCCGTAGGCAATGTCAAAACAGGAGCAGTGCACAATCTCCTCTTTAGCTCCAGAAAGGCCTCCTCGCACTGCTCACTCCAGATGAACGCCGCATGCTTCTGCGTCAACTTAGTCAAGGGCGCCGCCAAGGTAGAAAAGCCCTCAACAAACCTTCTATAATAGCCGGCCAACCCCAAGAAGCTCCTAATCTCCTTGGGTGTGCTCGGCCTATGCCAATCCATCACTGCAGAAATTTTCACCGGGTCCACTGAAATGCCATCCTTGTTCACCACATGACCCAGGAAGGATACCTGAGGCAACCAGAACTCACATTTGCTCAACTTGGCGTACAACTGATGATCTCTCAAGGCAGATAACACTAACCGCAAGTGCTGATCATGCTCCGCAGCATTCCGTGAGTAAATCAGAACGTCGTCTATGAATACGACCACAAACTTGTCCAGAAAATCTTTGAACACCCGGTTCATCATGTCCATGAATGCTGATGACGCGTTGGTCAACCCGAAAGACATAACTAGGAATTCGAAATGTCCATGCCTCGATCGAAAAGCCGTCCGTGGAATGTCCGACTCCCGGATTCTGAGCTGATGATATCCTGATCGAAGGTCAATCTTGGAGAACACAGAACTGCCACGTAACTGATCGAATAAGTCGTCGATTCTGGGCAGGGGGTACCTGTTCTTGATGGTGACTTTGTTCAACTCCCTATAGTCGATGCAAAGGCGCATCGAACCATCTTTCTTCTTCACAAAAAGAACGGGTGCACCCCAGGGCGACGAGCTATGCCTTATGAAACCCTTCTCCAATAACTCATCCAGCTGGGTACGCAGCTCCTCCAGCTCTCGCGGGGCCATCCGGTACGGCGCCTTAGCAATAGGACGCGTACCCGGCTCCAAATCAATCACGAACTCGACATCTCTGACAGGGGGAAGACCGGGAAGGTCGCTAGGAAACACATCCGAAAACTCACGGACAACAGGAATCTCATCCAACAGCGGCACACTACTAACAGTCTCCAGCACCGAGACTAAGCAAGCAAAACAATCAGAACTGAATAGCCTCTGAGCACATACCGCAGAAATCGCCGGAGAGGCCTGGCGCGGATCGCCATAAATACTCTCAGGCTGACCGTTGTCCTTCTTGAAATCCAAGCGCTTACCCCTGCACTGGATCACTGCATCGTATCTGGACAACCAATCCATCCCCAGGATGACGTCGAAATCTTCCAAGTCTATAACCTTCAGATCCGCCTTGGCTGGGAAATCCCCCAACATAATAGGACAATCCAGAATGCCCTGATCTGATATCACGGAATCACCCGAGGGAAATTTGACGCAAAAGGCATCACCGACACGATCAAGAACCAGCTGGCACCGCTCTACAAAGGCCCTAGCCACGAATGAGTGGGTAGCACCTGAGTCAAAGAGAACGCGCGCCCAGCGGTTCTTTACCTTAAAACTCCCTATATAAATATCAACGGGGAATTGCACAGTCAATAAAGAAAACAAAAGCCAGACTAATATGCAAAAGAAGTAAAAGACTAGCGAGAAGGTTTACCTGAAATGACTTGCGTCGAAGTTTGAGCCTCCGCTGAAGATATCACGTTCAGCTTCCCTTTGCCTCTATCCATAGACTGAGGCGGTGGCAACGCCTGAAGAGGAACTGGTCGGTGCACAGACTGGAGCTGCGGGCATCGGGCCTTGGTATGACCTTTCTGTCCGCACTGATAGCAGACCTTGTCCTTCAACCAGCAACGGGCAACATCATGCCCCTCTTTCTTGCACAAAGTACACACCGCATTCTGCCTGGGAGCATCCTGTATAGCATGCACATGCACCTTCTGCGCCGCAACCCTCTTGAAACATCTCTCAGCAGGATGGCCCGGCCGGCCACAAAAACTACAAACCTCCTTGCTCCTCTTCCCCGAAGGAGCACCGGGCACAAGGGGACTCTTCGCTTCAACAGCTTTCCTCTTCTCATTCCTCGCCTGCTGACCTCTATGCTTCGCGTTTTCGATGGCCTCCACCTTCAAGGCGGCTTCCACTGCCCCAGCATAACTCACCGCTCCATGAGCCACCGCTAGCTGCTGTACATCGCTCCGCAGGCCACCGAGGAAACGCTTTGCTCTATCCTCCTCTGAGCTCACCAAACTAGGGGCAAAGCGACTGAGTTTGCTGAACTCAATCTCATACTCGCTGACTGAGAGTTGCCGCTGCTTCAGATGCAAGAAGTCATTCATCAGCCTGTCTCGCTCCACTGACGGTAGAAATTTCCGCATCAAGATCTCCTTGAAGGAAGCCCAAGTGCTTCCTCCTACCATTCCCTCCTTCTCCCTCATCCACCAGCTCTTCGCTAACCCCTTCAGCTGATAGGCGGCCAGCATCACCTTCTGATCCTCAGACACTCCAGAGTAGTGAAACATTTCTTCTATGGTAATCAACCAGTCATCCAATATCATGAAGTCCGCCCTACCATTGTAGGTAGGGGGACGCAGTCGCTGGAACTGAGTGATGAAAGCCATCTCCGGGGGCACCACCACTGGAGGCACCAAAGGGGCTGGGGGTGCAGGAGGTGCGGGAACAGCTAAACCCGCAGCAGGGTCCTGCGCTCTCGGGGCTAGTCCTGCCACCACCGATAACAGGGACTGGATCTGAGACTGAACGTCCACCATCTGCCTCGATAGAGCCTCATTGTTCTGCCTCAGACTTTCCATAACTGTACCGCTTTGAGTACCAGAAGACCCGCCCTCAGATTGGGGAGTCGATCTCGCCACTCTACGCTTAGGCGCCATCCTAAAAAGATCAACAAACAAACATCAGAACCTAGTTCAACTACTAGGACAAAACAACAGGTACAGACAAAACTACATAAGTACTTGCTTTCACTGCCAACTTGCTCTGGGGTTTTTATATATGTATATATATATTTATACAGGGGAAATAATGTCGTGCTTAACCTAAGATGGTTCACCACCATCACACTAACTCTTGTGCCTATATCGAGAATGCATGAATTTATATTCTTTTTGACTCAAAACCATGTGTGTACATATGTCATCCAACAAGCCTTTAGCTTGGCACGTTGTGCTTATGCAATGTTATGCTATGCATGATTGTGCTATGCATTCTAAAAAGGCCCTAATGCATGTTATGAGCGGCGTACACATGAAAATGTTATGCATCCCATACTACATAACATTTTCATGCAACGAAAAAGAAAACGTGCTAGTCGCATTCATGTGGTGAGGTTATGCATCCCATACTACATAACCCTCACATGTTGCCTCCTATGGTGGATCCATATACGAACACATATTATGCATCCCATACTACATAATATGCCCCGTATACTTCATGTTATGCTATGAGTGTAGTGTTCGTGCTTCAGCCAAGACGTGCTGATGACATATCAGTGTGTGTATGACATGATGCTAGACTTCTAATACCTACAAGGAAAGGTTGCCCGACAAATTGTCAAGCAACCTCCCTCTGATACCAACTGTCACAACCCGCATTTTCTCCGAAATTTAAGAAGTATCATAGTAGAAAAAATGCGCGTTGTGATGCCACGTCGGACAGGGGATAACTGTCGACGCTCAGGCAACCACCAACTGCTAAGACTATGAAAGTTCAAAACTTTAATGATGAGAAAACCAATTATATTTTTTTTTGAGGCCGTATCCCTCGGCTTCGTGGATCAACTAGTCCACCCTTCAAAATTATACTTATACATAGCGGAAAATACTTTATTCATTTTTTTTTCAACATCCTAAGAGAATGCTTATGCGTCCCCAGGGGACGCCTAAGGCTATGCAAAACCCTAAATTTAATTTATATACTATATATAGGAAATACCCTTTGTACGTGGTTTAAAAATAGTGATTGAGCTTTTTAGAAAGGAAAACATGATGACTATATTTTTGGTATAATAATTATTTTCTTTTATAGGTTTTAAAGTAACTAGAAAACTAACATAAATCATCCCAGAAGCAAGTTGAATAAACTCCAAAACAGGAAATATAGCAGTATAAGCAAGGTACAAAGCTTCTAAAAGAGAAACCACCAGTGGGCGCCAACAACTGACACGAACCCACTGGTGAGTAGGTATATCTGTACTACAAGTCTAAAGCAACTACCTCACAGGAGTGAGAAAAAGAAACTCAGCAGCAGCTACAACACTAGCAACTCCAGAAGAACCCTAGCCGCACAGTCGGCTATAATCCTGAACCTGAGGCATTCAAAGAAGAGAACACCTCAGTAAAGCAATATGTATATATCAATAGGAAAAATGAAGCAATAGAGCAAGGAGAAAGTGAAACATGTAAGAGCTAAAGTAAACAAACGAAGGAACAATACTCGCCATGAGTGAGCAAGAAGGGGTGCACCAAGTGCACGGGTGAGGTCAAGTCTCTCAAATCTCTGCAGGAAGGATTAGCAAAATAATAAATCCAGGTAATAAGCTAGAGCAGAAAGAGTCACCTAGTACTGGAGATGGACAAAAATCAGAAAATAAGGGCCTAGACTGGTGGCAACGGTCCAACCACGTCTAACAGGCCTAAACATCTCAAGGTGCTGTGGTGGTGGCATCGGTCCAACTCAACCAAACAGCTCACATTGTCTTAATAAGACAAGAAGTAAAACAAGGGTGGCGGCATCGGTCCGACCCACCTCAAATCACATCCTACTCCAGCACTGAGTGACTCGGGAAAACCCTTGCTAGTGGTTCCATGAGCCACCAAGAAGTCACACTGAACCCCTAACACTCTAGAGCAACCCACCCACCTAAGAGCCTATTATACCAACTAACGGACTAACCGTCGAGTTGTCCAAGCAAGTAGTTTGACACAAATAAAAGTGAAAGCAGAACGATACTGCAATTATGCAAGTAGTACAACATTCAATTAAACGTGTACCATTAGTTGGTCACCATCACATAAGAAATCGGTTAGACAACGAAACAGACATAATTAATTTGATACAAAGACATAATTAATTCGTTACCCATCCACGCACGATTTATTTGGTACTAACATAAACGATTAACTTGAGGCTTTGAACTATACTCACTTGGGTAAGATCCAAAGCTACGGCAATTTATTAAAAAAAAACAAACTACAAGCTATGTACTCGATTTGGGCATTGATCAAGGCCAAACAAAAGGAACTCTAAGGCTAAACTCTTTCCGATCGCAATTTAAGCAAACCAGGCATTTGAACGAGGACAGGTTAAAATTCTTAACGAAATCCGGGCATGATTCAAAGTCCAAAAAGAAAAGCAGCATTTAGACTAATACATCATATGGTATAAAATTCATTCCAACCCTCCTAACCGTGAAACCGCAACATACAACAAGTGAGGATTAGCATCAAGGATTTCGGGTGAGCAAAAGCCTAGGAGGCAATTGGAAATCTGAAATCAAGCAACATACAAAAAAAAAATCAAGGGCTTCATATTGACATTATTTTGACAAGGGCGAAGGGCGCACTTGCCTTGGTTGCCTTTGAAGAACAACAAAAAAAAAACGGCCAAGCTCCCTCTTCTCAACCGCCGGCCACAAGCAAAAGTGGGGAAAAACCTGGACAACCCAACCGGGAAGAATACATCATAAAAAAAACAGGAAAACTGCACCCTAAACTACCGATCGGGCAAGAGATCAAGGAGGAAATCGCGAAAATAATACCTCCAAATGGAGCTCTCGGCTAGGGGAGTGAGGATCCGGCCTCAACTCGCGATTTCGAGCGAAACTGGGCGGAGGGCAGGCGGTCGGAGCAGCACCAGGATCCCGCCTATCGCGCCTTTCGCTCGGGAAGCTGCAGCGGGCCGCCGGGTTGAGGAAGAAGGGGAAAATAAACCTAAACCTAAAGCCTTACTTATATATATATATACACTTATTATTTACACACATAAATTTATATTCACACACCAACCCTCATACTCACACATATAAATATACTTATACATACACACTAACATATATATATATATTTATACGTACACCCTAACACATGATCGCAGGCACGCACACGCAAATTATTAAAACCTTGCATGTCTACAACACGCGCTATGCCCTAAATGCGCAAACATGAAAAATACGCTCGCACAAATGACGACTCGCTAACTAGCGACCGTCGAAAAGGCGCGGAAACTAACGCTCTCGGATTCCGAACAAATCCGCACCGAAGATAAACACTCGGGCTACGAAAACATCGGCGAAGTCGGACACAACCTCCGACGACCACACACTTGGGCAAACCTCGCCCGGAGCCAAAGTACAGGGATTCCCTAAGAGGCTCAGCCGGGCCTCCAAAACAGACACCTGCTAACTGGGGAAACCATACAACAGACCATAACCTCTAAGAACACCTAACGAGGTACTCTAACAACGGCACGGGCCGGGAATGTGCCAACGTAACGCCAAACGAGGACTTAAATAATTGCCGAAAAATTCGGGGGCGTTACATAGACTCCCCAATGTTTTGAATTACATATGCCAAGGCCAACCTATCTGCCCCCAAAAAGCATATGACCCACTTCAGAAATAACTAATTTTTCCTGATGAGTTGAAGAATGCCGCAGGTGCTTGGGCTATGCTTCCAGGTTTTGCTATACACCAAAATATAGTCAAAGAATACAAGTAAATATTTACACAAAAAGTCCTCATGGAATACGTCATTCATCAACGCTTGGAAGGTAGAAGGAGCATTGGTGAGCCCGAAGGGTATCAACAGGAATTTAATTACCTGTGATAGGTCCAGAAGGCGGTCTTCTCCATGTCGGCAGAGGACATATGTACCTAATACTACCTCAAGCACAGGTCTAGCTCGGAGAAGAAGCGAGTGCCATAAAGCTCGTCCACCAACTTTTTTACCACAGGCATGAAAAATGTTTCCTCACTGTTTTCACATTCAATTCATTGTAGGACACGTAGACTCGCCATGTGTCATCACTCCCGTTACTTACACTGACCTCAATCTCATCCTTCGGGAGGAAAGGATACCTATAAGGCTTGCAATTACCAGTGCAGTGCCTAGAAAAAGATAAATGTGATGGTCCTAGCGGCGGGGCAATGGAAGCCCCCATGATAGTAGCAGAGTGTTGTTGAACTCTCGTGATAATTTCTCCAACCCTGTGTGGTTTGGACCTCTGGCATCCAAATAAAACACTCCAACGAAGCCTCAAGTGTGCAATCTTGCCACTCAAACGCCTCAACACCCTACTGTATCATCATTGTGAGATGATCAAAATCCCACGTCAAGGATCTGAAAGTACGCAACAATGGTACACACAAAATCTTCTTGAAACCCTGGAATGTGACGCCAGGGAAACCAACAGACAATGTCCCATATTATTATGATTACTGCATAATAAATGCTAGGACATGCCATCTTGTTGTCATTTTCCACCGCCATATTGATGTGGGTATGCATAATCACTGTGAGTTGAAGGCGCTGAGCGACGTGCTCACTATAAACCTGTGTGCTCACTATAAACCTATGTGTGCTCTCTGTAAACCTATGCGTGTTCTCTGTAAACCTATGCATGCTCTCCTTGTCCATAAAAGCCACTATCGAATCGACTGCAACAATAATCAATATCTGGATGGTGTGACCCAACTGTGGCCCCACATGACATGGAAAGAAATTTCGAGGTCTTTGGGATCATCCCCCTCTTCGTTCTCGTCGTAGGTATCATCTTCCTTGAGCCAAAAGAGCTGTTTGCATTTGCTCCCACGTACATACAGATCATCATAGTTAATGCATAAGGCCTTAGGGCGGCGGTCATCCTAGTTGAGAGAACGGACGAATGGTGGTCGATCAATCTCCTTCCCTCTGATTGGGGCACTATTGGTTAACATATGTGGTGCACTGAAGCCCCCAAGCATCACGTCACCTCCTCAACGACCACTGTAGTGTCGGTCCATAAGCAAGCACTTATCGCGGGCCCGTGAGAGACTCATAGTTGAGGTGAGATTCATAGAGCTTTCAAATTCCACGTCCACTCAGAGACAGTCATGGAGGCCCGATGTGAAAATTGGCACTAGTATTAGGGACTGATAGATGGGGCCCAAACAATGAGAACTTGAAATTTCTTCAAATATTCATTGATGTAACTTGTCTGCTTGAGGAAGACAAGATCAACAATATGATTACTGCGAAGTGGCGGCCCAAAGTGTAGGTTGCATATAACCATAAGTCCTATCTCATATGCGGTTTGTGTATTAGACGAGGGAAAGGAAGGCTCGAAGAACGTCGAGGGGAGGGTAGCTTTGATATCAAGTTGATACGGATTACCAATTGATATCTCATATGCGGTTGAGCAATAGTGAAGTCTCAGAGCAGATTGAAATTCCTCTTCTTTGAGACTGAGGAACATATGGTGGTAGCGGCTATGTCAGAATTGTGTGTTTGTGTGTGTGGGTGGGGGAGGGGGGGGGGGTCGACTTGGAGCTGTGCTACAACGTGAAGGAGATTAGGGACCTATTTTTTCATTCATGCTTCCCTCAAATAGGGTTAGTCCCCATTCAAGCCAAATATCCAAAATGTCCTTCATTAGGCTTAAGAAATGTGAGTTCTTTCATAATGCATAGAAAATAATAAAAATAGCAAAGATGATACGAGAAGACTCTCTCAGTCCTTGCACCGGCCCATCGTTGGTATAGCTTGCCATCGCTGACCTGTAACACGTTTTAAGCATTCTTATTTTTTCTTTCAATATTAATGTCCAATTTTGTTATGTGCACGAAACTTGTAGCATAAGACCCAACATGATCATTTAAGAATCTAATACATAGTGATGGGGATCATTGTTTGTGGGTGGACCAATCTTTATTAAAATCTGCATGAGTCTACGTACGAAGAATGAAGAGTTAGAATTGTCGTATGAACGATCTAATCCCGTGGTCGCATTCAAAACGACGATGAGATATTTCTATGTAGTATTATTTTACTGTATTTTTATTTTATGTATTAGTAAGGATTGATGTTCCGGACAATCCCGATGTTCATAATAGTTTCTATGTTTATAAATAGGTGTCAAAAGACTGATTTCCAGGCATTACATATTTTGGTCAATTTTTCGAATTCTTGTGATTGCTTCGTGATGCCAATTTAGTGGAATTCTTGGTGTCGAAGCCTACAACACCCTCCTCCCTCCGTTTGGACGGCTAACACCACCTCCGACAATCACCACCTCTAGACCTATCGGCAAGAATTCCCCCCCCCCCCCCATCTCCCATTACTCATTATCTCCATATAACTACTTCAACCACCAATAACCACTCCTACATAACACTGTAACTGTCAATTAGTGGCTTATAATTCAGTAATTACCTCCCGTTCTCAAGTTTAACTTCCCACTTTCCACCGAGAAGCCACCAACGAAAACCCCATAATCCTCACTCAAACCAAATAGAGACTTCCCCTCCATCGTTAAAGTAGAATTGTGCCTCTGACTCACCCGTTGCAGGTTCTCGAATGCCAAGTGTCGTTCTGAAATTCTCCCTAAGCCTTGCCTCTCCTTCACAACAAAGCAACCACTCCACATGTCCTCAAATTCCATAATCGAACCCCGTAGGCCTACATTTTCCTGCCGAGCTTCCAAATATACCCTATATCCTGTTGTGGTCTTCCGACCTCGACCTAGTGATCGGTCCCAAGGAGGAGGAAGATCTCCACGGTTGGGTCGAACCCGTCTTGGATTCGGCGGTTGCTATGGCTGGAGGTGGGGGTAAGAGAATGAAAGGGAGAGAGGAGAGAAGGGAGAGAGGGGAGAGAGGAATAGAAGAAGGAGAGGTACCAGAGGGGGGGGAGAACGGGACCGTGTGGCGTTGTCGCGGGATCCGGCGGAACGAAAGAAACGAAAAAGAGAGAGAGGGTTTTAGAGTGATAGAGGAGGAAGGATTAATTCATTTCATAACAATCATAAGGTTCCAAACAACATATATATCTGAGTTCATAAGGTGCCTCCCACTTGAGCTTAAACACGTGGGTCAATTAATAAACACACATACGGAAATAAAATAGCATAAAAACATAAGGCCGGTAGACTTTCATCATGCGGTCTTGGTGGCGCTGATACGTACGCCCCCATCGCGGATCGGTCTCGTCGCGTGTTAATGTATTATGCGGCGTAACATCACCACCCTCGTCGGAAGACAGCTTGTCCTCAAGCTGTGGTGGAATGTCAACTAGAGGAGCCGACGGCGGAGGCCCCACGAAAGGCTTGAGCTGCGAGATGTGGAAGACATCGTGAATGCGGGCTCCCGGGGGCAAGTCGAGGCGGTAAGCAACATCGCCAATGCGCTCCGTGATCTTGAAATGACAAAAAAACTTAGTCCCCAATTTGTTGGAGGCCGGTCGGGTGACAGAAGTTTGGCGGAAAGGGCGACGCGGCACCCACACCCAATCATCCACGACAAGAGTGAGATCGCGATGGCCCCGATTATAGGCAATTTCCATACGCTGTTGTGCTTGGAGAAGACGGTCCCGGGCTGCCCCTAAGAATGTGTCTCGCTCCTCCAATTCCTTATCAACGGCCGTCAAACGGGTAGAACCGCCCGTATAGGACAAGAGCCAAGGGGGATCGCGACCATAGATAAGGCGAAAAGGAGTGGTTTGTAGCGCGGTGTGATAGACGTTGTTATAATAATATTCGATCAAAGGGAGCCAACGGGGCCAATAGCGGGGTCGGTCGCCGGTGATACACCACAAGTACATCCACCTCGGTTTGTCCATCAGATTGTGGGTGATATGCAGATGAAAAAGCAAGTTTGGTGCTGCTGATGGTAAACAACTCCCGCCAGAAAGAGCCGGTGAACACCTGGTCACGATCGGAAACCAGAGTTTCCGGCATGCCATGCAACCGGAAAATCTCCTGAATGAAAACCCGGGCGACGTGCTCGGCAACAAGTTGCCTTGTCAACGCAATAAAATGGGCCCCCTTCGAGAACCGATCCACCACCACCATCAAGATGGACTTCCCGCGAGCGGAGGGCAGCCCTTCCACGAAGTCCATGGAAAGATCCGCCCAAATTTGAGTAGGAACTGGTAGGGGCTGAAGCAATCCAGCTGGAAGAAGATGATCGACCTTGTTCTGTTGAAACACAATGCAGACGAAGATGAAATCATGAACATGCTTGCGCATCCCCTTCCAATAGAACTCTAGGCGGAGGCGTTGTAGTGTGCGGTGAACTCCCTCGTGACTGTGAGCATGTACATCCTCAATAATTAGTCAGAATGAGAGAAGAGGCCGCGTCCACATACATGCGAGAGAGGTACAGAACCAACCCGTTGTGGGCTGTCCATTGCGGTCCGGCGAGCCCCTGTTCCGCCCGATGAAGGAGTTCGGCCAAACTGGGAGAGCTCTGGATCTCCTGGTGGAGGATGGTGAGGAGATGTGCCGTCGGAAAGGAGATGGCGAGAAGAAAGGCATCAGATGGTGTGTCGCGGCGAGAGAGAGCATCGGCGACGCAGTTTAAAACACCCGCCTTGTGCTCTACCTGAAAAACAAATCCGAGCAGTTTGCTCACCCATCGTTGCTGAGGAACGGTAGTAAGTCTTTGTTCCAGTAAATATTTCAAGCCGAAGTGGTCCGTTCGGATGACAAAAGGCCGCCCCCAAAGGTACGATCGCCAATGCTAAACAACCTTTGTAAGGCCGATGAGCTCCTGTTCGTAAGCGGGCAATTTGCGGTGACGTATAACAGTCGGCCGACTGAAGTATGCTTTAAGATGTCCTTCCTGTTGTAAAACAGCCCCATATCCGACGTCGGAGGAGTCACACTCTACAATAAAGGGTATGGTGAAATCCGGTAGACGAAGAACCGAAGCGAACAGTAAAGCAGCCTGGAGGGAGTGGAAGGCCTGAGTAGCGGTGTCCAACCATGAAAAAGCGTTCTTTTGAAGCAGCACGAGCAAAGGGGCAGCGATGGTGCTGTAATCCCGGATGAAACGACAGTAGTATCCTGTGAGCCCAAGGAAATCCCGTAGATCGATAATGGACCGCGGTCGCGGCCACGACGCCACCCCTTGGAGTTTTGCCGGGTCGATGGCTACGCCCGTCGCGTTTACAATATGCCCCAAGTAGGCTACAAAGCGTTGACCGAAAGAGCATTTTGACGCCTTAAGGATCAGGTGGTGCGTCCGCAACATGCGAAGGACGGCCCGAAGGTGTTATAAGTGCTCCTCCCAAGTACGGATATACACAAGAATATCATCAAAGAATACAAGAACATATTTGCGGATTAGGGGTTGGAATACCTCGTTCATCAATGTTTGGAAAGTCGATGACACATTAGTTAGGCTGAAGGGCATAATTAGGAATTCGAAATGGCCGTGGTGGGTGCGGAAAGCGGTCTTCTCCACATCGGCCTCTGCCATCTGAACCAGATGATAGCCCGAGGAGAGATCGAGCTTGGTAAAAAAGCATGCCCCATGTAGCTCATCCAGAAGCTCCTCGATGACCGGGATGGGAAACTTGTCCTTGACAGTGATGGCGTTCAACTCCCGGTAGTCCACGCACATGCGCCAAGAATTGTCCTTATGCATCAAAAGAACCAGAGAGGAAAAAGGAGACACGCTTCGCCGAATAAGACCATGTTGGAGATGATCACATTGCCGCTCAATTTCATCCTTTTGGAGGAAATGGTAGCGATATGGCCGCACCACCACCGGAGCTGCCCCAGGAAGGAGGCAAATGAGGTGGTCCTGCCCTCGCCGTGGGGGGAGGCCCAAAATCGGGCTGAAAAGCTTGGGAAAAGACTGCAGCAGCTGGGTAACATCCGGATGGTGATCCCCCGATGGAGGGAACGAAACAGTCAACGACTCGGTGTGAACTAAGAAAGATGGCGGGGACTGCCCCGAGGCCTGACCCTGCCACTGTATCAGTCGAGAGCCCTCGTGCCAGGAGATAGTCAGACAATCAAATTCCCATGTGAGAGGTCCTAAGGTGTGCAACCACGAAGAAATCAGTCTGAAACAGGTAGCCTTCCACTATGAAGTCGACGTGCCTACAGACGCCCGGACATGTCATTTGTTGGTTGTTGACAATTACCACTTTGACGTGACGGCGAGCAATGTATGGAAGGCGGAGCCACCTTGCCTTATCCTGCCCAATGAAGCTGTGGGTGTTGCCTGTATCCATGAGAGCTAAAAGAGATGTGCCTGCCACCGTAATGTAAAGCTGTATAGTGTGCCCCTCTTATGGCCCGACGAGGGCGTGTATAGAGAGCTGCGGTGTGTCCGAACCTTCAAACGCATCATCGCCCTCATCCGGCGGATCGTCGACCTCCAAGCAAAACAAACGTTTGCACCGATGATTAGGTGTGTAGAGCTTGTCACAATTGAAACATAACCCTTTCTCGCGGCGTGCGACCATATTTGGGCGGGACAAACGGCGATGATAAGTCGGTCGTGGAGGCTCATATCCAGGCGGGAACTTGGGTGCGACCAAGCTTGCTGGTGGACGGTGGCTGAAGAAATCGCGGCGGCCCGGAGGCGGTCGATCCAATGCAAGGCGGCGCTCACACGCACGTGCGAGGCTCATGGTCGTGCGAAGGTTCGGCGGGCGTTGGAACTCAATGTCCCAGCGTAACCGTTCCGGTAGTCCGGCCGTAAAAAGAGGAACCTGCTGTGACGGTAACACGGTAGTGGCACGGGATAACAACAACTGAAATTGCTCCAGATATGTCTCAATGGGCCCGGTTTGCTTAAGGACGATGAGGTCGCCAAGAGGGTTCCCCAACATAGCTGGGCCAAACCGAAGAGTGCATGCTGTCCGAAAATCCGCCCAAGATGCATCAGATTGTTCGCGGAGTAGTTGAGTCACCCACAGTTGTGCCGGGCCAAGGAGGTGGAAAGAGGCCAGACCAACACGTTCCTCCTCCGGAGTGTGTTGATTGGTGAAGAAGAACTCGCAGCGCGTGAGTCATGGAAGAGGGTATTTGCGTCCCTCGTAAATAGGAAAATCCATGCGGACGGTGCGAGGAAAAGAAAAGGTATCCTCGTGGGGGGCCGAAGCAACCCGGTTGGCCGTTGGCGAGACCACGTGAGACGGCAAGGGCGGCGATGGAGCGCCTTGGAGGGCGTCCAAACGGGCGTTGAGTGCTTCCATCTTCGCATTTTCGGTGGCCAACATGGCTTGGAACATGTCCATGACTTGAGTGAGGGAGGGGTTGCCGTCATCCATGGTTGGTGGCCGCCAAGGGCTGCGGATGGCGCTGGGAGAAGTCCGACGGAGTTTGTAGGCGGCCGAAGAGGAACCGGCGGCCGGCGAAGGCCGGTGAGGGCGGCCCGGTAGGTGCCGGAGACAGGAGGGCCGGTGTTTGGCTCTGATACCAAGTTGTGGTTTCCCGACCTCGACCTAGTGATCGGTCCCAAGGAGGAGGAAGATCTCCACGGTTCCGTCGAACCCGTCTTGGATCCGGCAGTTGCTATGGCTAGAGGTGGGGGTAAGAGAATGAAAGGGAGAGAGGAGAGAAGTGAGAGAGGAATAGAAGGAAGAAGGAGAGGTACTTGAGTGGGGAGAACGGGACCATGCGACGTTGTCACGGGATCCGGCGGAGCGCCTAATGGCTAGGGCGCAGGTTGGGTAGAACAAACGAAAGAGAGAGAGAGGGGGGGGGGGGGGTTAGAGAGATAGAGGAGGAAGGATTAATTCATTTCATAACCATCATAAGGTTCCAAACAACATATATATCCGAGTTCATAAGGTGCTCCCCACTTGGGCTTAAACACGTGGGTCAATTAAGAAACACACATACGAAAATAAAATAGCATAAAACATAAGGCCGCTAGACTACCATCATGCGGTCGTAGTAGGTGGTCAGCGTTGATACGTACGCCCCCAACGCGGATCGGTCTCGTCGCGTGTCGATGTATTATGCGGCGTAACATATCCCTTCTCTTCCAAAGCTCTTGTAAACCACTCCAAAACTCAACCAGCCCTGAAATCAGCATGGAATCACCATCAAGTTACTGTCCACTCCCAAATCAGCCACAATTCAGTTCTTTTGGATTCCTATTATTTATGCAAGTTCTTGTTTGTAGTTAGTCATATTTATTATTTCATTTTTGGTAAACAATCATATTATTTGAATGTTAATTCGTATTTGTTTGCTCAAAACTTGTTCCACTTACTGGGTTTATTTGCTTTCCATAAATTGAAGCACTTTTATTCCAATTTGACTATAGAACTTATTTACTTATCTAGCTTTCAAACCTCAGTTGCGATCATTTGTGCACTCGTGTTTATTAATTAATCGTTGGATAATTTCTTGTGCATCACATCACTTAGGGTCAGTTCGTTTCACAGACATTGATATTCAAGTATTGGTTTTAAGAATATGAATGTCATTTCTCTTCTTCAGACCAACAATTTTAAAGTGGAATTGACTTTTTGGTGGAAAGTCGTCGATATTCACCATAACCTAAAAACTCATAAATCCAATGTCTATCTCCGAGGGACGATATTGAGATCACCAACTCTGATTTTCCAAAAGGAGAGCATTTTTTCGGCCTGAACGTGTTTTTATTTTCACCTTGACTCAATTTTTCTCTGGGACGATTTTTTTTTGCCCGGACAAGCTTATTTGCACGGGCGCGATTTTTTCGCCAGAACAAAATTTTTTTCGCCCAGACACGTTTTTTTCGCTCGAACGCGTTTTCGCCTGAATGCGATTTTTCTGCCCGGAAGTGATTTTTTAACTCGGAACACAATTTTTTCGCCCGGACGCGTTTTTTTTCCTAGTCTGATTTTTTTCCGCCAGGTCGCAAATTTTTCGCCGAGGCTCAATTTTTTTTGCCCGGACGCGTTTTTTGGCCCGGACGTGTTTTCTCGCTTGGACGCGACTTTTCGCGCGGACGCGATTTTTTTCACCCATATGCGTTTTTTTCGCCTGAACGTGATATTTTCGCTCGACCGCGATTAATTCGCCCGGATGCAATTTTTCGCCTGAAAGCGATTTTTGCGCCGAGACGTGATTTTTTCACCCGGACGCGATTTTTTTCGCCCGAACGCAATTTTTTCGCCCGAACCTGATTTTTTCACGGGGACGCGATATTTTTGCACGGACTCGATTTTTTCGCCCAGAGGTGATATTTCTGGACGGACGCGATTTTTTCGCACGGATGCTATTTTTTGCCCGGATCTGATTATTTCGTCTGGACGCGGTTTTTTCTCACGGACGCGATTTTTTCTTTTGAAAGTGATTTTTTCGCCGAGACCTGATATTTTCGCTCGAACCCAATTTTCGCGTCCTGGAGAAAATGTTACGTTGTTTGAAAATTTCCCGTCCGAAAAAATGGAGTCTGGGTGAAAAATCACGTCTAGACGAAAAAACCGCGCCCCGGCGAAAATTCCGCGTTCGGGACAAAAAATTGAGTCATGGTGAAAATATCGCATCCGAACGAAAAAATCGCGTCCGGGCGAAATAATCGCGTCCGGCTGAAAAAATCGCGTACATGTGAAAAAATCGCGTCCAGGCGAAAAAATCGCGTCGGGCGAAAAATTCGCGTTGATACGAAAATTTCGCATTCGGGCCGAAAAAATCAAATCAGAGTGAAAAAAATCGCGCCCTAACGAAAAAATCGCGTCTGGGCAATAATAACACGTTCAAGCGAAAATTTCACGTCTGGGCAAAAATTTCGCATTGGGGTCGAAAAACTTTGAGTCTGGGCGAAAAAATCGCGCCCTGACAAAAAAATCATGTAAGAGCGAAAAAATTGCTGTCGGGTGAAAAATTCGCGTTTGTGATTTTTAATTGTGATCATTAAAAGCATTGATCAATGCCAATTCCTATGACAAAAAGTCTTTCTACAAACGAACAATAAAAAAATATCAATGTCAATTTCTATGACAGAAAGTCATTATGCCGCCGAACAAAAAAATTGATTTTAAACTCAATGTAATTTCTCATGTGTATTGATATTGAATTGAAAGTCAACACTTCAATATCAATGTCGTTGAAACAAACGGACCCTTAGAGTTTCTTGGAGTACCATATCATCACTTCACATTAATTTTGTGGTACATATATAACTCACTTGTAGAGTATATTGTCCATTATCATGGATTGACTTTTATTTCTAAAGCTCAACACATCTGCAGAACACCAGGTCCAAACAACTAAAACGCCAAGGGATTGTAATTTTAAAATGTAATCATTCATTGAAAATTGTATTTCAATGGAGGGGGAACATTTTCTTATTACAATTCTTAAGACTATTAAAAATGAAGTTGAGTTATTTATTCAGAAAAAAATGTTATGGTTGGAAGAGCATATGCTGTGTAGCCCTTAATTTTTTTTCCATCTTTTATATTTGCACTATTATAATCAGCTTGTTTGTTTTTCCAAGTGATCTGCAAAGCTGATATTTAGCAGAGAACAGAATATTAAAAACCGTAGCACTTGCAAACATAGACAATTGATTAATTGATTTGATAATGGATCTTTCTCTTTGTTGAGTGAGCTCAAAACTTGTATGTATTGCTTGTGTATCAAAATACAAGAAGAGAATACAAATATATAGTTGAGAGAAGAAGAGAAGTAATCCTATACAATGATGTGGGACTAATAGGAGGAGAAGAAAATAGAAAATACATGGGCCCAATACTGGGCCATTTACATGTGCTTTTCCAACACTCCCTTGCAAGCTGGAGCGTACAAATCGTATGCACCAAGCTTGGACAAGAACTGATAGAAGAGTGTACTGGGAAGAACTTTAGTGAGTACATCCGCAACTTGTTCTGTCCCGGGAACATGCTTCAGGTCAATCTTCTTCATTTGAACCTTTTCTCTGATGAAGTGACAATCAACTTCAATATGTTTAGTTCTCTCGTGGAATACCGGGTTCTTGGCAATATGTATCGCCGCTTGACTATCACAAAGGAGAAGGGCTGTGGAAGGAAGTTTTATACCCAGATCGGTAAGAAGACTCCCCAACCATGTTAGTTCAGAAACTACAGACGCCATTGCCCGGTATTCAGCCTCAGCAGATGATCGAGCCACAACAGCTTGTTTCTTGCTCCGCCACGTAATCAAGTGTCCTCCAAAATATGTGCAAAACTCACTGGTTGACCGTCGATCATCAAGAGAACCAGCGTAATCAGCATCAGAGTAAACTATCAATGTAGGAGCTGAAGATGAGGTCTTGTAGACCAATCCTTGACCAGGGGCCGTTTTGAGGTATCTGAGAATGCGTTCAACGGCGTGAAGATGAGATTTTCGCGGGGAATGCATATATCAGCTGACAATACCAACTGCGAAAGATATATCCGGTCTAGTTACCGTGAGTTAGATCAATTTTCCAACTAGACGACGATAATATTCAGGATTCTCAAGTAAGAGATCTGAGTCGGAAGCCTGAGCACATAACTTGTGATTCACATCCATTGGGGTATTCATCGGCTTACAACCCGAGTAACCTGCATCATGAAGAAGGTCGAGACAATACTTCCGTTGGGAAAGGACGAGACCATCTGGTCGTCTAGCAACCTCAAGGCCCAAAAAATACCGGAGGGGTACCATATCCTTTGTTTGAAAAATTGTACCAAGATGTCGTTTGACCTCCTGTATTCCCTGTGAGTCATCTCCCGTAATTATGATGTCGTCAACATATAGTAACAAAAGAACCGTCCCCATTGTACGGTGGCGAGTGAACATCGGGAAGTCTGCCGTGCTTCGAGAAAAACCAACCTCCCGAAGAGCTTTGTTGAACCTGTCAAACCATGCCCGTGGTGATTGTTTGAGGCCATACAAAGCTTTCTTAAGGCGACAAACCTGAGACTCCCCCGTGGTCTCAAACCCGGGAGGTTATTGCATATAGACAGTTTCCTGCAAGTCGCCATTCAAAAAGACATTTTTAATATCTAGTTGCAGTAAGGGCCACCGGCGATGGACAGCCACCGAGATAAGAACCCGAACGGTGTTGAGTTTGGCCACCGGAGAGAAGGTTTCCTCATAGTCCATCCCGTGTTGTTGGGTGAAGCCCCGGGCGACCAGCCGAGCTTTCAGACGGTCAACCGTCCCATCAGCGGCATGTTTGACGACCAAGACCCACTTACACCCAACCGGTTTCTGACCCGGGGGAAGTGGTGCGAGAGTCCAGGTCTGGTTGGCCCAGAGAGCAGCCATTTCCTCCTCCATGGCAGCGTTCCAGCCGGGATGTTGTAGTGTCTCCTGCACAGTGTTAGGAACCGAAATGGAGGAAATAGAAGTGACAAATGTGTGTAGTTGGGGAGAGAGGCGATGCAGGGAGACATAATTCGCCAAAGGATGAGCGGTAGAGGGAGATACCTCATCAGCACGGCGCGGGATAGCCGAGGAAGAGGCCGACTGCAGAGGGGTAGCGGAACGCGGAGGAAGGCAGCGAGAGTAAACCTGGATAACTGGTGGCTTGGAGGGAGCAGGAGCAGGGTTAGAAGGACGTAGGGGAACAGGCGCAGTAGTAGGGATGACGGGTCGGGGTATAGGCCGTGGTGGAGATGTCGTCGGGGAGGAAGGAGCATGAGGGGGGGGGGAAGAAAGGTTGATCTTCCCAAAAAGTAACATCGGCGGAGACGATGACCTTCCGGGTGACCGGAGAGTAACACAGGTAGCCCTTCTGAGTGCGAGAATAGCCGACAGAAATAGTTTTAGCTGCTCGGGGATCCAACTTATCCGAGGAGGGACCCAGGAGGTGAACGAAGCAAATGCAGCCAAAAACCCTTGGTGTGATAGGGAAGGCCGGAGTGGAGGGGAATAGGAGGCTGAATGGAGTGACAGAGTTGAGAACCGAGGAATGGAGGCTTTTGATGAGGAAACATGCAGTGGATACCGCAAAGTTCCAGTAAACTTTTGGAACATTCATTTGAAGCATGATGGAGCGGGCAACGTCGAGGAGGTGGCGGTTCTTACGTTCGACAACGTCATTTTGTTGGAGGGTGTATGCACGGGAGGTTTGATGAATAATACCAAATTCTGCACAGAGATTGGCAGATTCATGACCGGTGTATTCGCGAGCGTTATCGGTGCGCACGGTTTTGATAGTTTTGGAGAATTGCGTGCGAGTTTCTTGTATAAAGGCGCGAAATATGCAAGAGAGCTCGGAGCGATCACGAAGTAAGTAAGCCATGTGGTGCGAGAATAATCATCAATGAAGGTTATAAAATAACGGTATGCAGAGATACTGGTAACCTTAAAAGAACCCCAGACATCGGAGTGCAGTAAATCAAACGGAGCAGCGCTCCTAGTACAATGAGCAGGAAAAGAAGCACGCAGCTATTTGCCGTAAACACAAGAATCACATTTGAAAGCAAGAAAAGATACATCAGACAGCTCCTTTTGGAGAACGGGTAGAGGGGCATGCCCAAGACGGTGATGTCAGTCAACAGCGGAGACAGAGGAGAGAATAAAAGGAGAGGCATCAAGAAGATAGAGCCCGTTATGCAGTCGTCCCCTACCAATGGTAGTCCGCGTCCGCCGATCCTGTATCAAAAAAGAAGAGGGAGTAAATGTGACAGAGCAATCCATATCATGAGTGCGGCGGCCAACAGAAAGCAAATTAAAAGGAGAGCCCGAAACATAAAGAGCCGAGCGAAGAGAGATGGAGGGGGCAAGAGAGATGTCAGCGCAGCCGGAGACCGGAACAGTCGCCCCATTAGCGACAGTGATAGATTTCGAATGAGGAACATCCGAGTACTTGAGGGGCCGCATCGAGGTGATGTGATGAGTAGCCCCCGAGTCCAAGATCCAACGCGGACCGGGGGAAAGACAAGTAATACCTACAGTAGAGATGGAGGCAACAGAAGCAGGAGGAGGGCTAAGAAACCCCTGGAGTTGCTGTAGCTGGAGGCGAACGGCCTCAAGGTTGGTACCAGTGGAGGAGGAGCCATCAGTGGCAGCAGCCGCAGTGGGGCGACGAGGATAGCCATGTTTCTTGTAGCAAACGTCATCCGCGTGGCCATCCCGGCAGCAATATGAACACTTGGGGCGGCCCCGACCCCCACGTCCCCTTCCGCGAGAGCCGGAACGTCCACCGCGTGCAGAAGGCGGTGGGGGAAGTAAGGGGGGAAGGGTCTGCTAAAGGAGAACCGGAGAATCCAGGGGTGGTGATACTCGAAGGAGCATAGAGCAGACATCAGAGAGGGAGGGAGTAGAGGCCGAGGCCAACACCTGAGCCCGGATGCTCTGAAGGTGAGGCGGGACACGAGCCATCATCATGACAATGCATACGGCCTCCTTTTGCACGCGCTGTGCAGCAAGGTCGGTGGTAGAAGGCTGATGCTGGATTCAGGCCTCTGCCAGAGTCTTGGCACGAACAACAAACGAGGTCATGTCAGCCGCCCCGCCACCATCAAGAGTCTGAAGGTCGGTAATAATGTCATAGAGGTGCTGAAGACTATCCTTTCCGGAGTATAAGGTGTGAAGCTCCTCCCACATAGCTTTGGCGGTCTCATGGTACATGACCATTTGGAATGGCTCACCCTCCAGCAAATTAAGGAGCCATGTTTGAACTCGGCCGTCATTTCGTAGCCAGTCCTCCGTATTAGGGGAAGGGGGTGCGTTAGTAAGGTGAAGCACAAGGCCCTTGGCCTGAAGAACACGCCGAACCGAGTGGACCCACAAAACAAAGTTCTTCTTCCCAGATAATGAGATAGTGGTGATCCGCAGCTCATCTTGAAGGTCAGGAAGAGAAGTCGGGCGGTCAGCAGGAGGATTAGCGACCTGTCCGGTAGAGTCGATGGAAGATCCCATGGAGCCCGGGAAGGCCGCAGCGAATAGAAGAGCGTGCGGTTAGAGAAGAGGCCGCTCCGGATAGGCACGCCGACAAGCACAGGGGAGAGAGCGACATGAGGCCGCGACCAGGTGCGGGAGAGAGAAAGGACAACCCGCACGGTCACTGAGAGAACACAAGCGGCCAAGCAAGAGCGAGAAGAGAAGACGGCTTGAAAGAGACAAGAAGTCGCAACGGTTAGAAATAGAGTCCGCGCGACCAGAAGAGGGAAGCAGAGGCAGAGACTGCGAGTAGGAACTCGAGCGGCAAGAAGAGAGACCGCGAGTAAGAACTCGAGCGGCAAGAAGAGAGAGACCGCGAGTAAGAACTCGAGCGGCGAGAAAGGAGACCGCGAGTAGGAACTCGAGCGGCAAGACGGGAGACCGCGAGTAAGAACTCGAGCGGCAAGAAGAGAGACCGCGAGTATGAACTCGAGCGGCTAGAAAAGAGACCGCGAGTAGGAACTCGAGCGGCAAGAGAGATAAACCGCAAGCGGCAAGATAAGCCGCAGGAGGAGGCCGTGCGGTAAGAGGAAGACAGAGTAGGCAGCGGGAAGTGGGGCCCACGGGTTGAGAGGAGAGGCTATAAAAGACACTGAGAGGGAGGAAGAGGAGTGCAGGCAGCAGTTTAGCAAGGGAGAAGCCGCGGAGAGAACTGGCGGATAGAATAGTCCGCTACCCGGTGCGAGTAGAGGAATAGAGCGCAGAGAAAAAGCGGACAGGAGAGGAAGACAAGTCGGGCGGTTAGAGAAAGTGAAGCCGCGAAGTCGGAATCGCTGGCTCTGATACCATGTTGAGTGAGCTCAAAACTTGTATGTATTGCTTGTGTATCAAAATACGAGGAGAGAATACAAATATATAGGAGAGAGAAGGAGAGAAGAAATCATATACAATGATGTGGGACTAATAAGAGGAGAAGAAAATAGAAAATACATGGGCCCAATACTGGGCCATTTACATGGGCTTTTCCAACACTCTTCATTTTTTTCCTAAAGCAATAGAGACGCTTGTTCTTACTGGCTTCAACTTCTTTCTATAACCATGCACTTTCTCTCCATTTCCCTTTTTTCATTGTTAGTGCTACCGGATGAAAGTTGTTTTAGTCTCCTTTTTACATATGCTAGCGGAGAAGATATTCACTTTTTAGACTTCTTTATAGGTATCAGTTGTGAATGTTGCTTGTATGTACCATTAATATTCCCGTTCCGTCATAATTTCTTCCATTGTTGCATTTTATGCAGTAATTTTTTTACCTATCAGACTTTGAACTATATATATCTTGTTTATAAGTCTGGACGCTAATCACTGATATATACGTTTCTTCCTAAAGAACCTTCTGTTCATTCTCAAATATTTTGCCAGTCAGATTTGGATATATTGTAAAATTGATGCAACATTGTTGCAGTGATGATTTTCTTTTGCACGTTGGAGGATCTGTTTGGTCCCTGGATTGGTGTCCCAGTCTTCATGAAAACACTGATGGGGATGTCACATGCCAGGTAATTCTTAATTGCTCAAATGTAAACATGCTTCTTTTTCTCAAACTCCTTCCACCTTAGGATTTTGGGATGGAAGCCTCGGGTTTCCAATTGTAGAAAAAGAGTACAAACACTTGGAAAAATTCTGAACCTTTGCATATACTTCTTATGTACGTAAATACAAGTATGAATACATATATATAGGGGAAGAAGAGAGAGAAGAGTCCCAATTTCAAGATGTGAGACTATTACAAGAAGAGGAAGGTCTATGATGGGCCATTAAATGAGCATTTACATATTCTTTTTCTAACACTCCCCCGCAAGATGGAGCGTACAAGTCGTAGACACCCAGCGTGGACAACTGATAGAATAGAGCACTCGACACGACCTTAGGTTTCAGTTGGCGCCGTTTTACGGCGTTTTGTTTTGATTAAACACAACCTAGGTTAATTTATCGTTTGTTTTTTCGCCTATATTCGGACCGCCCTGCGTTTCTCCCTGCTGTAAAATTTGCGGGACGAAACATGCGGATTGACCTCTAGTTCGCCGCGTTTAGGGGGAGGAAAACATTTCTGTGCCGTGGTCCCGTGCCCCGCGCTGTGCCACCATCCCGTGCCCGCCACTTTTGGAAATAGCCGACCATCCGACCATTGTCGATCACGAATGACGGTCAGGGCCATAGCCGGCGGAGCCCTGTCGGAGCCCCGCCGGTCTACCCTCGGAGATTTCGCCAGGGTTCGACGACCCCACCGGTGGGCTCCGACGCTCCGTGCAGGCCACCGACGGTGGAGCCACGCGGAAGCTTGTCTGAGGCAGGGCAGGGGAATGGCGGAAGTAGGGCAGAGGAATGACAGAGGCACGGTGAAGGAACAGTAAAATTAATATATAGATATAAGTTTAAACAGTAACATAAATATATATATATATATATATATATATATATATATATATATATATATATATATTAGAAAATAGATTAGAATTATATGTAATAGAAAACAACATTATTAATAGTATAAACAGTAAAATTAATTAAGGTTATAGTATAAACAATAAAATTAATTAAGTTATACTATAAACAGTAAAATTAATTAAAAATATAATATTATTTTCAACAATTTATTTAAAAAATATTTATAAAATATCACTGTTGTTTTTCCAAACGGTTCTCTGTTTTGAACTGCTCTGCAAACACAGACTACGCAAACAGATCTCCATTTCCAGGAACCAGTTTCTAACAACTCCATTTAAAAACCTGCATTTACAACAACTCATTTTACAACCGCAAGCGCTCTCTCAAATGAAGATTTAGTGAGAAGATTGAAAACTTGGTCAGTAGCCGGAACATGTTTCAGTTCCAGCTTCTTCATTTGAACTTTTTCCCGAATGAAGTGACAGTCAAATTCAATGTGTTTCATTCTTTCATGCAAGAGATGATTCTTAGCTATGTGAATCGGAGCTTGACTGTAACAGAGTAAGGTGGCTGGTGAGGAAAGTTTTTGATGTAATATCGATTTAGGGTTTTGAAATAAAATCAATTTTAAGCAAAAAAATATTTTATTTGTATAAAATAAAAATATGATTTTTTTTTAAAATAAGTTGTTTTTAAGATTTTGAAGAGGGGCCGAGCGGCCAAATCAATCTTTCGCGCGAACAACTCTCAACCGTTTGAACATCCCTCAATCATTAATCGTTGTTGAAGAAAATTTTGTCGACATCCAAAGAGTTGAACCGTTGCGAGGCTCGTACACCCACAAACAAAACACACAGATAGTAATTTATGAAATAACGGAATTTTCAGTGATTAGAACGTTCGAGGCAAACTTAAATTAATTAAAGAGAACACATAAAATTAAACTAAGTTAATTGCATTGGTGCAGTGATTTACCCATGCCAGAATGGTCGGCCCAATTTAGACCCAGTTGGGCAGACACCCGATTGATGGAAGGAATGGCTAGACGTCGACGTCAATCGGACAGGTCGCCGGAGTCAAGAGCGAGGTCGACGACGGCCGTGTAGTCGTAGGAGGGCGCCGGGTGGCTCAGGGGCATAGGAGTTGACCAGTGGCGTGCCTCAGGGAAAGGGTCTGTCAGAAATCCGAGACCCGTTGGAGTGCGTTGAATCTGCCTCGGCGGTTGTTGGTAGCCTTTTGACCTCGCCGGTGGGATCAACGGAGGGAGGTTGCGGCTTCGGGAGGGCCGTCAGCAGAGGGCGAACTCAGCTGCGGCGGCAGAGATGAGTTGTCACGGGAATAATGCCGACAATGCAAAAACTTGAAATGAATTTCAAGTTCTGCTGTCTGGGGCCCTTTCTTCTCTTCACCGTGCCCTTTTAATGACTGCACAACTTTATTTCCAAAATCTTTTTCCAAAATAGAGACAACAATAATTTTTTGACAAAATTGATTTCTTCCCTTATTAAGCCTTCTTTCTTTACTTCCCAAATAGTTTTTTATTTCTCCCTTTTGATTTGATTCCTAATATTTTCCGTTATACCTCTTTATTTGAAAGTTCTCCTGTCTTGACTTAGGCGACTCCTTAAATAAATTAAGCTTGCCTTTTCCGTTCCTACTACCTAAATTACCAGACTTATTTATTCAGGGTCCCATCGGCCGGTCAAACCGACGAGTCAAATCAAGTACATGAAATTAGAACGAGTACATGGAAGGAAATACAAAAATAAATATACGATGTGACGCAGGATGCATCAATTCTACCGGGATTGAAAGAGCTCGACCCCGGCGAGACTTTGCAAAAACTGGCAATGGGGAGATCTTTCATCATTGTTGGAGCTAGATCGGGTGGAATATTTGGAGCTTCGACGGGTGGTTCAACTGGGGGCCCAATGAGCTATTGATCATAAACTAGGCCAAACCTCCTGAAGTAAACAATCACCAAATCTCCTTTTGAAAAATAAATCTCATGGCGATAACGACCGATCGTGATTTTGTAATTTTCAAAGGTTGCCGCAAAAGATTAGCAGTAATTTTATGCAGTTATTTTAAATAATTAATATGAGCTTGTGCATCGAAAAAAATACATTCATGGAATGACAGATGATGACGGTCAGGGGGGGGGGGGGGGGGGGGGGGGGGGCGGGGCAATGCATGAAAAATCTCGAAAGGAGATACAGTAAGAGAGCGGCGTTTAGAATTATTACTTGTGAATTTAGCTTGTGGAGGTATGAGGTCCGATTGCTTAAAGTTCTCCTGGATTAAATGCCTAAAAAGATTCTCCAATCTCTTATTAACGATTTCAGTCAGGCCAACGATTAAAGAGGGATGAGCGTTGCTAAATTCGAGTTTGGTGTCCTCTCGGCCCCATAATATGTTACAAAATTTTGATATTAAATATTGAATGTAATTATGCGATTTCACAAATCTGTTTACATTTAACTTAGTGCTTCACAATTTAAAATTGATCTCAATTTTATCATTTAAATACTTCCAAAGAAATCTTTTAAAACGCATGTCTTTGTTTGGTGTGAAATTTTTTGGGGTTCTTATTATCTTTAAAATACGGGTTCTCTTAAATAAATTGATAATTAGATAATAAAAATTTTCAGACACATTTATAATTATGAGATAATGTTATGACACAAAATGATGTTCCCCAAATATAAAATCAATATATGATGGTGTCTCTAATGTGAATGATATGTCACTAATAAGTCCTTCCTGGGGAGGTGACTCAGAAATAATCTCAGCAACTAGAGGTGGTGCTTTAGTGTGAGCAAATGGGAGCACCATTTCAATCGGAATGAGTGGATGATGAGGAGGAAGCTCTTCTTCCGGGAGTTGGGGCTCCGGAGGAACCTTCTCGACTAAAGTGAGTGCTTCAGTGGAGGCAAGTGGGGCCAAAGTGCTCGTGTGGGAAATGTCGAGTCTAGAAAGAGGACTCTTAATAATTCGAAGTACGGGTTCCACTAGTTGATACGTAGTTGGGACGTAGTCAGGAAAATTATTTTGTTTACGCATTGTCATTTCAAGACTGTGTACATCGATGCGTAACCCAATCAGATTCTGCGTGTGTTCTGCAGTGATGAACTTAACGTTATTCATTAAAATTTTCATTTGCTCTTCGAGACTCTCCATTTTTTATTTAATTTTTTTTAAATAGAATAATGATTTAAAGTTAACAGACAGCTACTAAACATTTTTTGTTGTTTTTTAGATTTTGAGAGAAATTTTTTTTTAAAAAATAGAACAAAGATTTAATAAAATTTTAAATTAAATAACATTAATTTTTTTTGAAAATAGATTTAATTAATTTAAATATAGATTTTTTTTAAATATATTGAAAAAACACGGATCATTGATTTGCGTTGGAAGCGAATCACCCCCATTTGATACCAAACTGATGAAATATCGATTTAGGGTTTTGAAATAAAATCAATTTTAAGCAAAAAAATATTTTATTTGTATAAAATAAAAATATGATTTTTTTTAAAATAAGTTGATTTTAAGATTTTGAAGAGGGGTCGTGTGGCCAAATCAATTTTTCGCGCGCACAACTCTCAACCGTTTGAACATCCCTCGATCGTTAATTGTTGTTAAAGAAAATTTCATCGGCATCCAAAGAGTTGAACCGTTGCGAGTATCGTACACCCACAAGCAAAACTCACAGATAGTAATTTATGAAACAACGGAATTTTCAGTGATTAGAACGTTCGAGACATGCTTAAATTAATTAAAGAGAACACATAAAGTTAAACTAAGTTAATAGCATTGGTGCAGTGATTTACCCACGCCAGAATGGTCGACCCAATTTAGACCCAGTTGACACAGTTGGGCAAGCACAGTTGATTGGCGACATGACAGAGCAAACACCCGATTGATGGAAGGAATGGCTCGACGTCGACGTCAATCAGACAGGTCGCCGGAGTCAAGAGCGACGTCGACGACGACCGTGCAGTCGTAGGAGGGCGCTGGGTGGCTCAGGGGTACAGGAGCTGACCAGCGGCGGCTCTGCGAGCGGCGTGTGGCAGGGAGAGGGTCCGTCCGAATTCCGAGACCCGTTGGAGTGCGCTGAATCTGCCTCGGCGGTTGTTGGTAGCCTTTTGACCTCGCCGGTGGGATCGACGGAGGGAGGTGGCGGCTTCGGGAGGGCCGTCAGCAGTGGGCGAGCTCAGCTGTGGCGTTAGAGATGAGTTGGCACGGGAATAATGTCGGCAATGCAGAATCTTGAAATGAATTTCATGTTCTGCTGTCCCGGGCCCTTTCTTCTTCTTCACCGTGCCCTTTTAATGACTGCACAACTTTATTTCCAAAACAGAGGCAACAATAATTTTTTGACAGAATTGATTTCTTCCCTTATTAAGCCTTCTTTCTTTACTTCCCAAATAGTTTTTTATTTCTCCCTTTCTATTTGATTTGAATCCTAATATTTTACATTATACTTCTTTATTTGAAAGTTCTCCTGTTTAGACTTAGGCGACTCCTTAAATAAATTAAGCTTGCCTTTTCCGTTTCTACTACCTGAATTACCGGACCTATTTATTCAGGGTCTCATCGGCCGGTCAAACCGACGAGCCAAATCAAGTACATGAAATTAGAACGAGTACATGAAATGAAAAATGGGTACATGGAAGGAAATACAAAAATAAATATACGATGCGACGCTGGATGCATCAATTTTACTCTCATATCACTTAGGAGACTCTCAAGCCATGTGAGCTCATATACAACAGATGCCATCGAACGGTACTCGGCTTCGGCCGAAGATCGAGCAACTACAGTCTTTTTCTTACTGCGTTAGGTAACAAGGTGACCTCGAATGTAAGTACAAAATTTGATGGTGGAATGCCGATCATCCAGGGAACCAGCGTAATCAACATCTGAATATGCAAGTAACGTTGTAGTAGAGGAGGAAGTTCTCTATACCAGTCCTTGACCCGGAGCATTTTTCAGGTATCGCAGAGTACGTTTGACGGTCTCTAGATGTGACAGCCATTGAGAATGCATAAACCGTCTGACAACCCCAACAACAAAGGATATGTCAGGTCTTGTGACTGTTAGATATATTAATTTTTCAACCAGAGACCGATAGTATTCTGGATTTGGAAGAATAAGATCTTCATCAGAGGCATGAACACACAATTTGTGATTGACGTCCATAGGAGTGTTAACCGACTTATATCCAGAATATCCAGCATTCTGAAGAAGGTTGAGACATTACTTCCGTTGAGATACAATAAGACCATCAGAACGTCTTGCGATCTCAAGGCCAAGGAAGTATCGAAGATTTCCTAGATCTTTTGTTTGAAAAACAGAACTGAGGTGTTGTTTGACCACTTGGATTCCTTTTGAATCATCTCCTGTGATTAGGATGTCATTGACATACAGCAAAAGAAGAACCGTTCCTGTTGTGCTATGTTGAGTGAATAGAGAAAAATCCGACGAGCTTCGAGTAAATCCAACCTCCCGAACAACCCTGCTAAACTTATCAAATCATGCCCGAGGAGATTGTTTGAGACCATAAATCGACGTCTTAAGGAGACAAACTTGGAAATCCTCCATGGTCTTAAACCCGGGAGGCTGTCGCATGTTGATAGTTTTTTGGAGATCTCCATTGAGAAAAGCATTCTTGATATCAAGTTGATGTAAGAGCCATTGACGATGCACAACTACAGAGAGGATACGAACTGTGTTGAGCTTGGCCATTAGAGAGAATGTTTTCTCATAATCTAGACCCTGTTGTTGAGTAAATCCACGTGCCAACAGACGGGCCTTAAGTCGATCAATCGTCCCATCAGGAGCATGCTTGATGACAAGGACCCATTTACATTCAACAGTAGTCTGTCCTGGAGGAAGAGGAACTAACTCCCACGTCTGATTAGCCCAGAGGGCCGTCATTTCTTCGTCCATGGCCGCCCTCCAGCCCGGATGTTGAAGAGCATCCTGCACATAGTTAGGGACAGAAATAAGGATAATGAGGTATCAATGGTTTGAAGAACTGGGTTCAGGCGATGTAAGGATACATAATTTTTCAGAGGATGGGTTGTGGAGGGAGAAGTTGGGTCGATAGGTCCCAGAGTGCCAGAGGTTGAAGGAGACTGCAGCGGGGCGACGGAGCGGGGAGGTCGTCCAGTATACACACAAAGAAGAGGGGGGGGGGAGGGGGTTGGTTGAGACCCGGAGCTGGGAAGGGGAGTAGAGGAGATGGTGGAGGCGACGGAGCTGGTGGTGGTGGAGGAGACGTAACTGGGATGATGGGGCTTGTTAAGGGTGGAGGTGGTGGAGAGGACAGGGGAGTGAAGAAAAACGGCTGATATTTCAGAAAGGAAACATCAGTCAAAATAGTCACCTTGAGGTAGTGGAAGAGTAGCAAACATACCGTTTCTGAGTACGAGAATAACAAACGAATATATGTTTGGCCGCCCGAGGATTGAACTTGTCGGTGGTAGGACTAAGTAAATGAACATAACAGGTACAACCAAATGGTGTTAGGGGGAATGGAGGTTGGAAGGAGAGTAAGCTGAACGGGGTGCGTTGTCGAGGAGGGAGGATGACAAACGGTGAGATAACACACAATCGAAACCGCAAAGTGTTATGTCTTGGGAACGTGCATTTGAATTATGAGAGAGAGCAACATCAAGATGTTTGTTTTTACGCTCAGTCACACTGTTTTGTTGGGGAGTATATGCACATGACGTTTGATGAATAATCTCGAACTCAGAGCAGAGGTTATCGAACTCATGACTAATGTATTCTCGAGAATTATCCATCCAGATTGTTTTGATTTTGTCGGGGAATTGAGTTGAGTCTCGAGAACAAAAGCCCAAAATACATGCAGAAGCTCAGAGCGATCACAAAGTAAGTACAACCATGCCATTTGAGAATAATCATCGATAAAAGTGAAAAAATAACGATAACTAGAGATACTTGTTATTTTATACGAGCCCCAAATATCATAATGTACTAACATAAAAGGAGCAGAGCTCTGGCTACAATGAGAAGGATAAGAGTAACGATATTGTTTTCCCAAAATACGAGAATCACAAGTAAAAGTAGGAAGATGAACATCAGGAAAGACCTTCTTGAGAACTGGAAGAGGAGCATGCCCAAGACGCCGATGTCAGTCAACTGAGGAGATAGATGAGAGAATGGTGGGGGAGACATCAAGAAGGTAGAGCCCGTTGTGCAGTCGTCCTTTACCAATGATACTCTGCGTTCGTCGGTCCTGCATAAGAAATGAAGAAGAGGTGAATGTGACAGAACAATCCAAATCGGTAGTGAGGCGACTAACAAAAAGTAAATTAAACGGAGAGACCGGGACATGGAGAGTCGAGCAAAGAGAAATAGAGGGATTTAGAGGTATATCAGCAGAGCCGGAAACAAGAGCGGTGTTGCCATTGGTTACAGTGATAAACTTGGGATGCGAATAATCCAAGTATTGAGGTGGCTTCAAGGTGGTGATATGATGAGTAGCACCTGAGTCCACTATCCAACACGGACTAGTGAAGAGACAAATGATAGCTTCATGAGAGACGAAGGCAACATAGGCAGGTGAGTTGTGGAGCAACCCCTGAAGTTGTTGGAGCTGGAGGCGGACTTCATCAAGATCAACACGAGTGGCAGATGGGCTGAGGGCGACAACAGAAGCATTGAGACAATGAGGCATACCATGTTTGCACTTAAGCCTCGACCGGCCATTTCGGCCCCTCCCCCGAGAGCCTGTTCGGCCCCCACAAGTAGAGGGAGGGAGATGGAGTAATGACACAGAAGATTGTTGGAGAAGGGACGCTAAAGGAGCGCCGATAACATCAGGAGGTGGTAAAACCTTTAACAACATGGAGCACACATCAGAGAATGATGGAATAGTAGCAGAGGAGAAGATCTGAGCCCGAACACTATGAAGATGAGGCGGAACACGAGCCATCATCATGACAATACCAACAACTTCCTTCCGAGCACGCTGGGCAGCTAGATCCGTAGTCCGGGGCTGATGCTGAATCCAGGTCTCAACCAACGACTTGGACCGAGTAACAAAAAATGTTAGTCAGCAGCACTGCCTGAGTCAAGGGACTAAAAATCAGTGATGATGTCGTATAAATGTTGGAAACTATCCTCGCCAGGGTATAGTGAATGAAGCTCATCTCACATCGCCTTGGCCGTCTCATGATACACCGCCATACGGTAAGGTTTGCCATCAAGGGAGTTGAGAATCTAAGTTTGAACACGACCATTGTCACGCAACCAATCATCTGTAGGTGCAGAAGGAGTATCCTTAGTTAGATGATGCAGAAGTCCCTTGGACTGAAGTACCTGACGGACAGAATGCACCCATTCAACAAAGTTCTTCTTCCCAGTAAGGGAGATGTTGGTGATTCTCAACTCATCACGCAGCTCAGGAGTTGGGACCAAGCGGGTTGAAGGAGAAGAATCAGTAGAGGAATCCATGACAACACTGCCTGGCGGCTCACGTCAAGCCGGGTAATCTGCCAAGCATGTAAAGCGGACAGACCACCGCGGATAAGAACAGAGGCAGCCACAGAAGGGATGGCAGACTGGCAATACATAGGCGGCACAAGCAACAACGGCTAGGAAAAGAACACAAAGAGCAGTAGACAAGACCGCCAACGAGCAGAAGCCAAGAAGCAGTGAGCTGGAGACAAAACTGCATCGAGCAGATAAGACTTCAGCGCGGTTTGAAGCAGACTAACTGACAAGGCCACAACGGACCGAGCAACGAACAGAGAAGAGACTGCAGCGGGTTGAGCAGTGAGCTGAGAAGAGACCGCGACAGACTGAGCACCGAATAGAGAGGAGACCACGACGGGCTGAAGAGCAGCGAACTGAAGATCAGCGAGCTGAGAAGAGATCGCGGCAGTCTGAGGAGCAGCGAGCTGAGAAGAGACCGCGGCGTACCGAACACCTAAAAGAGAGTAGACCGCGAAGGGCTGAAAAGCAACGAGTAGAGAAGAGACCGCGACAGGATGAGGAGCAGCGAGCTAAGAAGAGACCGCAGTGATGAAAGGGACTAGAGACCGCGACAAGCAAGGGAAGACCGTGGCGACTAGAGGGAAGAACAGACTTCAACGGCTAAAGAGACAGACCGCGGAATAAACAAAGCAGTGGGAAGGATGAGACCGAACCGAGCAGACCGTGGTGGACACAGAACAGGCCGCACGGTGGGACCCATTAGCGAAGTCTATAAAAACGAGGAGATCCGATCCCAGAAGAGGAGGGAGCAACACAAGGAGAACCTGGCGGTAAAAAAAATTCTATCCGCCGAAGGTTGCAGATAGGAAACCACACAAAGGGTTGCGGTTAGAAACTTTCTATCCGCCAATGATTGCGGGTAGAAAAGCACATAGAGGGTTGCAGTTAGAAAATCAGAGAACGTCCATAGAGATCGATCCCTCTGATACCATGTAGAAAAAAGCACAAACACCTGAAAAAATTGGGAACCTTTGCATATACTTCTTGTGTATGTAAATAC
The DNA here is from genome assembly GCA_039583875.1 of Platanthera guangdongensis. NCBI lineage: Eukaryota > Viridiplantae > Streptophyta > Magnoliopsida > Asparagales > Orchidaceae > Platanthera > Platanthera guangdongensis. The sequence continues at coordinate 131,504,590 of CM077148.1, read as the reverse complement.
AAGTATGAATACATATACATGGGGAGAGAAGAGAGAGGAGTACCAATTTCAAGATTTGGGACTATTACAAGAAGAGGAAAAGGCCTATGATGGGCCATTAAATGTGCCTTTACATATTCTTTTCTAACACCAACAATCATGTTTTGGTAAAATATTTGAAATTGATGTTTCTGATGATTGGTACTTGGGAAATGAAGTTTGTTGAAATATATACTTTAGTTTCTCTTGCATTAGTAATTTATATTTCTAAAAGCTGATAGGCAATGTTATTTTTTCCATGTAAATTATTGTTTTTGGTGATTGCTATTTGCATCAAATATGGCTTATTACTTATTCCCTCTTTTGGTTTTGAGATTACATTATGATTATGATTTTTTAGTTGACTGTTCAACATATATCATCTTATTTTGCGAATTAACTTTCATGCATCTGGATCTGTAGTATCTTGCTATTGCTACACACCCTAATGGTTCCGAGTACCATAAGATTGGCGAACAATTGAGTGGAAGAGGTTTCATTCAAATATGGTGCTTCCTACATTTGGATGATAAAGAGGAATTACTTAATTCTGTTCAACATTGCATAGAGAAAGGTAACAAAGAGGTTAAGGACTTCTATGTACCAAAAAAACAAAGAGGGAGGCCTAGAAAAACTCCAGTTACAAAGATGCCTAAACCCAGAGGAAGACCAAGGAAACATCCAATTTCAAGTTATAAAGGGTGTGCAATTACTCATAACACGTGTTATCTGAATGAGCAAGAGGAAGTACTTATTTGTAATGACACACTGATGCACAACGAATATTCTCAAATCTATACTCATGATTTGATGGCCAATGGTATACAGAATCATGTAGAGGATTGCCGGGAAATTGTTGTTGTAACTGAGAAGTCAGTTCAGGAGAAGTCTTCCATTTCCGAAGGCATTGCTCTACCTAAGTTGATATTATCTCTTGCTCACAATGGAAAAGTTACTTGGGATATGAAATGGAGACCTTCTGATGCAACTCATTCAAATAGCAGACACCATCTGGGCTACCTTGCTGTTGTGTTGGGTGATGGGTCCTTGGAAGTGTATGTTATTATCCGTTGCTCTGATTTTCTTTTCGGTTCCGTTCGTTTGCACAGAATTCAGGCTTTGAAATTGGAGTTGAAAATCCAATTCCATTGAAAATGAACCTCAAGTTCTAATTCTAGCGCCCCAATTCTATTTAAATGAGCAGACCGTTACTTGTTTTAAGCATTAATAGATACTAATCCATTATTTTCTTGTCGTCATATTTGGTATTCAACTTTTATGAACAGGTGGGAGGTTCCAGTGCATGGTTTGGTGAAGCACTTGTATGCTACTTGTAAGAAGGAGGGCGCCGATCCTCGTTTTTTGAAACTGCAGCCTGTATTCAGATGCTCAAGAATAAAATTTGGAGACAGACAAAGGTGATATTACTTGGATGTTTTACCAATTTGTCTTTTGAATTATAGTCAGTCATGCGTTCAATGATGCTAATTTATGGATACAGAATCATTTTTCATTTAGATATCCTTTCCTTTTGTATGCCTGTGTGATTTACAATCTGGCCTTTTCGGAAGCTAGATATAATATAGAAACGTAATTTTGGTCAGAAATTTATGGTCTGATATAAAGTGTCGTTTAATAGTGTTTTTCTCCTTTTAAAAATATTCTTTAGTTACAAATGAGGCCTATCAACCATTTCCCTCCCTACAATTGTCATTATTTTGTCGGGCCGCATTACATCAGCATAAAATCCTTAAGTGAACAAATTCCAAATAAGTGTACTGGTGTCTACTACTCAAAGTTGTTGTGAACTAGTGGGAGAATTATGAATCAAAATTGATGCAGGATGACGCGTAGAGTTTAGGCGTCTGTCAGATTTTTCTAGTAAACCCTAAATGCTTGCAATGAATAATGGATTTTGCAAAAATATAATTTGAGCGAGCGTTGCACACACTTTTAAGAAATTAAGAAACTTTGATTTTTGTAAAGCACAAAAATAAATATTTTGTTTAAAATGAATTTATTAAAAAAATGGTTCGATTCTAAATCCGGGAAAAGAAGGTTCACAGGTTTCGTTCTTCTCCCATTGTTGTAGCAAATCAGAAATCGTGAACTTTAAATATGTTTTCGTTTGGAGTTTTCGACGTAGCGTTCGCTGACAAAATACAGAAAAAAATCCAACAAGAAATCTATTATCCTACGAGAAAAATGTAGACACAAAAGAAGAGAAAAAAACAAGTTACCCACGAAAATAGGCATCTTTCCGCAATCGAAGTCGACGGCGATCCCACGAGGAATTTCCTCGTGACCTTCGATCGCCCGCTCCGAGGTCGACCACTATCGCATACGGGCACCACAGAAATTTTCACTTACTTACACACAAGTGGTTTCACGAAATCTCAATCACTGACTTATGTGATGAAACCACCGACTAAACAACCTAAAATTCACTCACTCTCACATGGTAGATCCACAAAATCTCTAAGCACAAGAGAAAATAACTCACTTCTAATCTCACAGCAGCTACAGGATCACTCCGTCACAAATTTAGTTTTCACTGTTCGGAGGCACCAAACAATTCCAAACCATTTGATGTTAGCAAAATTCCTAAACTCCTACCACAATACTCACGGGAAAACAGAGAAAGCAGTATTTCGACTCCAATTTCCTGGCAGCCTAGGACGCTAACAAAAATCTCCAAAACGTAATCGGGAATCAAACATAGTATTCTTCTTCAGCATCAACAACTAATAGGGAACAATAAACACACAGCAATCTCAGAACAGTTCAACAACCTTTAAAGAAAACTACAACAAGCTCAATCACAAGTATTCAACGTCAACATCACCTACATGATTCAACAACGGGAAGCAAAAATCACAGCACTCGAAGTTCAATCACTCCAATATCAACTCAATACATTCATCAATCACCCCCTTCAGTAAATAGAAATCTCCTAGTTTATACTTATCGAAGTAACCGCCTGCCTCCTCCAAGAAGCGGCCCTGGGTGAGCTCGGTCTTGGACGTGGAGCAGCAACTGTCGGGAATGAGCTTCGTGGCTGCGGAACGGGAGTTGGTGTTGGATCTTACGACGCCCTTAGAGGGGGGGGGGGGGTGAATAAGGGTTGACAATAGTTTTTTTTCTTAATCTTAATTTACTAGGTGAAATAATTAAAGAACTCAAAACTAATTTTTCATAGACAAACTAAACACTTAGAAACAAATAAGAAGAAAAATGATAATATTTTATTTCATAAGTGATAAAATAGAATACAATATATCTCTATGAAGCTAGAGATTAATGCAATGAAAAATATAGTCTACTTTTGATTTCGCCGGTCCTTCTATAAAAACCGGCAGAATAAAGCGTATCTCTCCCTAGATCTTGCTACTAGCCTCCCCTAGATCTAACCACGATCTAGACGCTGAACACAAGACAACAATTTCTCCCTAAGCCGCACAGGTAATTGGACGCCGCTCACAAGGTGTCGATTTTCTCCTAAGCCACACAAGGAACTAGACGTCACGCACAAGACGGCGATTTTCTCCTAAGCCACACATGAACCTAGACGCCACACACAAGGCGGCGATTTTATCCTAACGATTACAATGAAAATAATGATAAAATATAATCTTTAGAATTAAGAACTCCCTCTAAATGTAACACTGAAGATGACGACGAATCCTTGCCAAGATTGCTTCAGATGCCGTGTACGTGTCGTCGCTTTGTCGCTCTTGAACCGTCTTGGGAGGATGGAGTCTTTCTAGATGCCAGAGCTCTCTGGACCAGTTGCACGGGAAGGAACACTCCAAATTATGTAATCCTTTTTTTCCACGGAAAAATGAATCACTTTTATATTTTTGCGATATCGCCCGGCGACACTGGATATCGCCGATCAGCGATATCCTATCTGGATACCACGTATCCCACAATTCTGAGGTTTCCGCGGGATGATTCGATCGTGGAGCTGTCGCCGGCGACAGTGGCTATCGCCTGACGATATCTCCTTTTCACTTTTGCCATCAGAACCATTACCAGAGTGTAAATGACTTCGATCTCATTCCGGAATGGGGTGACACGTTTCGTAACTTCTCTCGGATTGAAAGTTATGGCTGCTTGAAGTTTAGCACACAAAACTCGTCATTTTGTTTTTCTTCTAAAATGTGCACACCCTTGGATCATGCCCATGACTGAAGACTTGTCTCCTCATTCAACCTGTACAATCTGCACACTCTAAACACACAAAAGAGTAGATCAAATACATCACGATATTTGTTATTCTCAAACCAAGAGATGCGGAATGCATGCTGCCACAATCTCCCCTTTTTGATAATAACAAATACCTATATGAGAAATTCGTGAGTTTAAGACCATTTATGTTTATGGTAAGTGTGGTAAAATATATGCATGAATAATAAGTTTATAACATGATAGTTTTAAAGAATGCATACTCTTCTTATATGAAGGCTCCCCCTACATAAGTGTTCCCTATATATTTTGCTCCCCCTAAATATTGGTTCCACTAGATTTCTCAATTTATTCTCCCCCTTTTATTATTAGCAAAAGTGGGTAGGGATGAATATATCCTTTTTAATATTGATAGTGATAACTTATTGGAAGATTAATCATGATCGGGTAATAAGATAATATATGCACTTCTTATATGATTACTTCACTTACATAGATATTTTCTATGAATTTTTCAATGTACTCGTGCTAAAATTTTAAGTTCATGCAAGTTATTCTCCCCCTTTTGATTGTTTCAATGGAGGGTAGATGTGAGTGTATGCAACAAAAATTAGTTTGTTCTATGTAGAGAACGAAAATATGATGCTATAAAAAGCTTGTTAAATACAACTTGTTAGAAATAAGCATAATGGAGCATAAAGTAGTAAGAAACATAAATAAAATGGTAGAGTAAGCATTTTGATATTTCAAGATACCACTTGTTGAAAACAAATCATGAATAAGTGCAAATAATAATCACATCAGAAAGTATAATAAGCATTCTTAAAAACAAACATTTTTTATAAAGTAAGAGCATATAAAGGATAATGAGTTTTAAAACTGAAAAGTTGATGTTTGAGTTAAAGTCCCAATAGATGTTATTCTATTGAGATATAATTGCAAGCATGATTTGAAAATATCAAGAAAAGATACAAAGTTACAATGTAATAAAATTTGCATTTCAAGTAAACAAAAATATTGAAGTGGTCATGCTTTGCTATCTAGTGCATTTACTTAAGTTTGTAGAGAATCGTGTAGATATGCATTAGGATACAATTCTCATGAGTAGAAGTTTTATATATGATAATAATATGTACAAAAGTGATTTGATAAAATATACAAATGTATTAATCAAAACGAATGACATATATAATGAAATAATACAATATTAAAATACACAAATAAAATTACTTGCACAATATTTCAATGCGCATACATAAAAAGTACAACTAGCAAGGTGTTTCGCATACACAATGCTCATGGAGACTTATCATGGGGCGAAGTAGTGCTTGGGGGATCACATTTATTCTTTTTAACTTTGTTTTTATTTTTGTAATGCAGTGTACTAAGAAAAGTGATGAATACTATTGTTTGTTACAAGACACTTTACAATACTTTTTAAGGTGCTTAACCTCACAATGCTCATTAAGACTTATCAGGAGGATGAGTAGTGTTTGATGGAGTTTTTCTTGTCATTTATTCTATGCTTTTTATGTTTGTGACCAAGAATTCCGAATTCACTTGTTTTGCTAACAATATCATTTAAAATTTTTTAAATCACTTTTCTCTAATGAATAAGTGCATGAAAAACAAAAAAATTGAAATAAACAATTAACTGTAGTGTACGTAATCTATTTATGCATTTTAATTATTATTTTATTACACTACGCAACCATGCAAGCATATGATTAATAGCACTTGTAGGTTATCAAAATAAGTGAGTGAATTATTATCAAACATAAAACATTACTCATACTTTGAGGCTTACTAAACAATCATACACATGCCTTTCTACAATCGATTTCATTGCACATGACAAGATAATAATCAAGACATGACATAAAAACAATGTTGTATAAAACTTGAAAATTAAATTAAACATTGTATTAATCTTTAATGAATATAATTAGTCATCGTTGACAATGACAATAAATAACAATCGTTTTTTTTATATATAATTTCTGATTTTTTTATAACAATAGAAGACAATAAACACACATAAATAAACAATAAGTAAACAAAATATATTTTGTTTTTTTAATGGTTTTATAATCTTTTAATTGGTTTTTTTTGGAAATATCTTTAAAAATAACTAGTATAAAATAATATACACATGTTCAAACAAATATGCATGATATAAATAATCATAAAGTGTAAAATAATGTTCATGCAATGAATATGATATTAGTATTTCCTAGATTAAACTACCCAAGCTATATGTCTACACCCTAGCCCCGTACTAAGTGACGGATGTGCATGAGAAGCTGCACGTGTGCCGTAGGTTGGAGTGTTAATTCCATATGCATATAAAAGAGGCCGCTACACCTAACACTCTTTCCCCCCAGTGTCTCGCAAGGCCCCACTGGAACCCTTCCCCGGTTAAGGACAAGACATGATTTACAGATTAGCGTCTCTAATGCATAAAACCTACGCCCTCGCTAAAGTGAGACACATAATGTGGGTGATTGATCATGGACATACTAAGCGTTTATGTTTAAGAATGAAATCATAAACTATGACTTTTATGTAAGATTGATTTTTAATTATAGTTTATTTTAAAGTCAAATAGTTAATATATCATAAATTTTGATTTATGAATAGAATGAATTTAAGAATAGGATATCAGCTAGTCATAATCGATCATAGTGGTGTACATTAAATTCATATTCATCCTTTTTAATTAATTTTAAGTGAAAGCTTGTAAGGTGAATAATATATATAATTCTTTTTTGCTCAATTAAATCCATTTTTAAAAATAATTTCATTAATCTTGATAATATCACTTAAGATATTTAATGTTAAATTTATAATGATATTATAAGACAATTATAAGCAATAAACTTAATAAGTATGTATGCTAGAGACATAAGATAATTATGCCACTTGAAAATAATATGACTTTTTATTTAATTTCATTTAATTTGATTCATTTAAGAATTTAGGCTCAATAAGTTAAAGTCATATATCAAAATATATAAAGTGACCAAAATATGTGTTGCCTCAAAAAACAAAAACAAAATTTCACAAAGAAAAAACAAAAAAATATTTTTATTTTATCATTTAAGCATTTTGTGATGTGGATTTTTAAGTATTTCATATTAGATTTATTTTTACTTCACACATTTGATGGGTTACTAATGAATAAGAGGTTTAGGTATCCAAAATAAACCGAGTGTGATGGTTCTTTTGGGTAGCCAAATATAGTGTGTTGGTTTTCGAGAAGAAAGTGATGAATATACCATTTCAAGTGGAGTTACTGTTTCATTTTTAATTTTGGGTCTCCATTCATACTTTGGCGGAACATATTTCAAATTTCCATAGTTATGAAAACGATGCTTATAATTATAGTGATTTTTAAAAATATTAATTGAGAATTGTTAAAAGCACCGCATTTTTGGGCAACCGCATTTAGGTATTTTAACCCTTAAAATCTACCCTTCTCAAAATATATCCGCACTCAACTTTTGGCTAATCGCACCGCACTTTTGGCTAATCGCACCGCACTTTTTGCTAATCGCACCGCATTTAGCCATTCTTAAAAAGTTTGCGGAGTCAAGTTTTCAACAAAAAAAGCGATGAAAAGAATAGTCCGAGAATTTGTTGATCCCTCATGTAGCAAAACAGTTGAGCCTTTGGTGCCGATGCGTCTAAAAGGAAGACCAAAAGGGAGTTATAAAAAATTTCAGGATGACACAAAATCCACAAAACGCGATCCTTCCTATTTTGAACATGTTCTTGCTATGGAAGGTTCACAATCCGAAGAGAACAAGATGAAGAAAGTGGCATAAATTGAATGCTCGAAAGAGAGCAACATATCAACTAAGAACGCCTCATGACGGGAATCTATTTATGAGTTCTTTTGTTCGCGAACAATTGTCATCTGTATTCTCCGAACATATTATAGATGTTACTGATGTGCAAAGAGCTGACCACTGTGAATTTCGGGCTATAAATCAATGCTTGAGTTTGGGTAAGGATTGAATGCAAGTAAGGAATAATCTGCAATATGAAATTTTAAATCATGCAACATTATATGATAAAGTATAAGGCACAAATTTAAAAACTTACTTTATCTTATTATTATTTTTAACTTTATAAAATTGTCTTGTTAACTTTTTGGTTGAATTATATAGGAAGATGAAGTTCACAAATTTTTGGAGCAAAGAATTCATGTTTTTGAGAATAAAATATTTTGCCTTTTTGGTAAGTAATTTTTTTAATCAACTTTTGCATTTTATTATACAACCTGAATGTTGATTTAAAATTTCTTTCCTTGTTCTTTATAGGGCATGAAGACTACAACAAATTGGACAACATATTTGATGATTTTTTGTATCAAATATTTTCTCTATTGAGTTTATATTAATGTTGTAATTCAATGAAAACATATTTTAATTCATATGTTAAGTGCGGTGCGTTTATCTCAGTTGCGGTGCAGATAACAATGTGCGATGCTTTTAACAAACTGTGAAAAACTGCGGTGCTTTTAACAACGCGGTGCGATTAGCCAAAAATGCGGTGCTTTTAACAATTCCCTATTATTAATAGGAAATTTGTGAACATTTAATTTAGAGTTGGGTGAAAATTAATTTTGTGAAAGATAGAGATAGTTGTTTGAAAAATAACGAATTGAAAATTTATGAGTTTTGAAATTATTTTTCAAACATTCATTGCGTTGTTTTTCATTTTCACTATTCTTTGTATACATACTTTTATTTAACTCACTAGTAGAAATCTTATATAATTTTGAAGATAAACTAGAAATAAATGTTTTTTTATTACTTAAAATTTTTTTCCACAAACAATTTTAATGATTATAGTTTATTCATTATAGCAATGTTTCCTTTTATCAAATTTTCATTATGCTCTTTTGAAATTAAAAGCTCGTTTTCAAATTCCTTGAATTTTTCTTTAAAATCGTTGAAATCATAACAAGGTGTAGAAATTTCAATTACAAAGCATGAAATAGAATTTGATACATCAATATGAGATTGTACTTTAGTGTTTGCTTTTAAACTTATATTTTCTAAACGTAGTTTTGAATTAATATTTTTCAATTTCTTAATTCTACGTTTAGCAATTTTAAGCATGCAAAATGTAGAAATAAAATTTGTTATAAAAAGAGAGGATTTTGATTTACTTACAGTGTTATAGGATGAGATAAGATTCGAACATAAAGTTCTTTTGACATCTTCTTGACATTTCTCTTCCATAAATGAATTTTCATCTTCTCTTTCGCATGAAGTGTTCACTTCTTCCAATCCATTTGATGTGCACTCCATGGATTCATCAAAAGAGGAGCTTTCTTGAATACTTATGCAAACATTCATATTCTCCATGTCTTGTACTTGTTTTGTTCCCGTGGATAAAAAATCATAAGTTTTTTCAAGAGATTTCCAAACTTCATAACTAGTAGAAAACATATATATTTGTTTAAAAATATTTTGGTTCAGTACACAGAATAAACTATTTAAGGGTTTAGCATTTAAAACCATTTCATTTCTATTTAAAATATTTGGGGGCTTTTTAATAGTAATATTGCAAAATTTTTTCATCGAAAGATTTAAGAAAATTTTCCATTAAAATTTTCCATCTTTTATATTTTTCACTCATAAATAATGATGGTGCTAAAAATTTTCCATTAAAATTTTCCATCTTTTGACATCTTGGCATTTCTCTTTCAGAAATGAATTTTCATCTTCTCTTTCGCACGATGTGTTCACTTCTTCCAATCCATTTGATGTGCACTCCATGGATTCATCGAAGGAGGAGCTTTCTTGAATACTTATGCAAACATTCATATTCTCCATGTCTTGTACTTGTTTTGTTCATGTGGATAAAAAACCATAAGTTTTTTCAAGAGATTTTCAAACTTCATAACTGGTAGAAAACATATATATTTGTTTAAAAATATTTTGGTTCAGTTCACAGAATAAATTATTTAAGAATTTAGCATTTAAAACCATTTCATTTATATTTAAAATATTTGGGGGCTTTTCAATAGTAATATTCAAATCTTTTTCATCGAAAGATTTAAGAAACTTTTCCCTTAAAATTTTCCATCTTTTATATTTTTCACTCATATTTAATGGTGGTGCTAAAGATTTTTCATTTAATAAAATTTCATCACCTCTAGTGGTTGCGAGATCATGAAACGCCATTATTCCCGGTTGTGAAGCCGTTTTGGAATAACCTGCCTCTGATACCAATTGTTGAATCTTACGACGCCCTTAGAGGGGGTGAATAAGGGTTGACAATAGTTTTTTTAATCTTAATTTACTAGGTGAAATAATTAAAGAACTTAAAACTAATTTTTTATAGACAAACTAAACACTTAAAAACAAATAAGAACATAAATGATAATCTTTTATTTCATATGTGATAAAACAGAATACAATATATCTCTATGAAGCTAGAGATTAAGGCTATAAAAAGTATAGTCTACTTTTGATTTCACCGGTCCTTCTACAAGAACCGGCAGGCTAAAGCGTATCTCTCCCTAGATGTTGCTAATAGCCTCCCCTACATCTAACCACGATCTAGACGGTGCCTAAGTTATCAAAGGCGCAAGGCGCACCGAGGCGAAAAGTGCTCTGGAGTCTAGGCGTAAGGCGCAGGCGCGCGCCTGAGGCACGTGAGGCGCAAGAATGGGGCAAAATGGAAATTGAGCGAATTGAGCGCCCAATTCGATGAAATTGGGTGGATTGGGCGCCCAATTCACTGAAATTGTGCGGATTGGGCGCCCAATTTGCTGAAATTGAGCAAATTCGCGCAATTTCAGCAAATTGGGCGCCCAATTCGCGCAATTTCAGCGAATTGGGCGCCCAATTCGCGCAATTTCAGCGAATTGGCCGCCCAATTCGCGCAATTTCAGAGAATGGGCGCCCAATTCGCGCAATTTCAGCGAATTGGGTGCCCAAGTGCGCCTAGGGGGAGCCTCGGGTGTGTCTAAGATCATGTTTTTGCTTATATCAATTTTTTTTTAAAAAAAATACCTTGAAAGGCCCGGGCGCCTGGGAGCCTGTAAGGCGCACGCCTAGGCGCGCCTGAGGCGCGTCTGGGGCACATCGCCAGCCTCAGCTTTGCTGAGGCGCGACGGGCTGCGCCTGGTGCGCTCGGCGCCTCAGGCCCGCCTAGGTGCGCGCCTTGACAACTATGGACGGTGCACACAAGACAACGATTTCTCCTTAAGCCGCACAAGGACTTGGACGCCACTCACAAGGTGACGATTTTCTCCTAAGCCACACAAGGACCTAGACGCCACGCACAAGACAGCGATTTCCTCCTAAGTCACACATGGACCTAGACGCCACACACAAGGCGGCGATTTTCTCCTAACGATTACAATGAAAATAATGATAAAATATAATCTTTAGAATTAAGAACTCTTTCTAAATGTAGCGCTGAAGATAACGACGAATGCTTGCCAAGATTGCTTCAGATGTCGTGTACGTGTCGTCGCTTTGTCGTTCTTGAACCGTCTTGGGAGGATGGAGTCTTTCTAGATGCTCGAGCTTTCTGGACCAGTTGCACGGGAAGGAACACTACAAATTCTGTAATCCTTTTTCTCCACAGAAAAATGAATCACTTTTATATTTTAGCGAAATCGCCCGACGACACTGGCTATCGCCGATCAGCGATATCCTATCTGGCTGGCACGTGTCCCACGATTCTGAGGTTTCCGCGGGATGATTCGATCGTGGAGCTATCGCCGGGCGACAGTGGCTATCTCCTGACGATATCTCCTTTTCACTTTTGCCATCAGAACCGTTACCCGAGTGTAGATGACTTCAATCTCATTCCGGAATGGGGTGGCACGTTCCGTAACTACTCTCGGATTGAAAGTTATGGCTGTTTGAAGTTTAGCGCACACAACTCGTCATTTTGTTTTTTTCTAAAGTGTACACACCCTTGGATCATGCCCATGACTGAGGACTTGTCTACTCATTCAACCTGTACAACCTGCGCACTATAAACACACAAAAGTGTAGATCAAATACATCACGGTATTTGTTATTCTCAAACCACGAGATGCGGAATGCATGCTCTAACAGTTGGGGCCCTGCGACGTGTGGAGCGCCGGAAGACGTGGCTTCTTCCTTGCGCATCGTCAATGTCGGGAAGGAAAACCGAGCCTGAATCTGGTAGATGAACAACGGCTGAACGGGACCGGCTGAATAGAACTGAACCGGCCAGGGTTTTAACATATAACACAAACAAATTACAAAGTACATAAAATTGCAAAGTGCATAAAAATGCAAAAATAATTAAAAATTAAAATGCCATTAATTAGTGCCGGTAAAGGTCCGGCCGGGCGCGGCGTCGGGCACTTTTGCGATGACCTGATCTGGGCTGGTCTACACCAAAAATAGAGTTACATTAATGATCAATATTAATGCATTTCTTAATTTAGTCATAATGGTGTGCTTACTAAAAATATTCTAACTAGGTAATTATGTTGTGTATGTTTTATATATGGAGTAGTCCTAATATTCTCAGTAGTTTTGGAGTAAGTTAAGACAAAATTTTGAAACACAAGGTCTCTAGTAGAACAATATCTAAATTCATGGTATGTAATTTTCTTAAAGGCCAAAAATATTTTGCTAAGTGATAAAATACTGATGCATGTTACATGCAGGTTTCTTTGCTCACTTGTACTAAGAAAGAGATAATAATAGCCATGTGGTTTAAATTATCTCATGATAATAGGACACACATGAACGATTATACTTGCTGTCATGCATGATGCTCCCCCACGTGTAGCATGCTCTAGTACCCTCGACCTCGTTATATCCAATATCGACTATCGAGCGACATCATGCACACACTACACACGGGGGACTTCATGTACTACTGCTAGTATTCACTATTGTAGTATAATAACACATTAATTTAATAACATATTAAATGTTTGAGCATTGATAATGTATTTAATTGTAGATTTTTTAAGTTTTATGATTCTGAAAAAAATATGAAATCGACTGAAATTATTTGAAAATTTAGGCAAATTTAAAACAAAATTAATTCAGAACTATCTAAATAAAAAAGTAAATATAAAATGAATGATTACTTTTACTTCAAAGTAATACATCATTTTTCATCATGTTACTAAGGATATATATTAAATATGAAAAAAGTATGGGTATGGAGAAGTCTAATGTTTCACCAAAGTGAATTTCCCCCTGTAATATAGTAACAGTAATATGACTGGCTATATGAGAAATTATAATGCAATTGATATTATAACGAGGCATGACACATGTAGAATTCCTTGTTCAACTGCATGAAATAATGAGATAATAATGATCTTAGATATGGTTTCTCAAGGTTATTTTGTGCTATGAGAACATCCAATAGTGTTGTGTCTATCTTTCTTTTAGGTAACACAAGTTACTAACAATTACCTTGAGTGCGGACAAATGAGATGTAGGGTCAAAATTATGAATGACAGCACAAGATGATTTTCTGGGGAGTGTAGTACTATGCATTCATTCTATAGTAAAAATGATTGTAGGTTTATTTTTCTTCGTATAAAAAAGCAGAAGGATTGCTCATAAGATGAAAGATTGCATTTACTAGCTAGGGACACAACAACACTCAAGCCTTTATCCCACTAAGTGGGGTCGACTATATGGATCCTTTGTCACCATTGTGCCCTATCTTTAGTCATAATCTCACTAATGCCTAAGTACATCATGTCTTTCCTTATACTTTCATTACAAGTCTTTATTGGTCTACCCCTCCCTCGTTTAACATGCCTAGTGACTAGACTCTCACAACGCCTAATAGGTGCCTCTAATTGTTTTTTTGTCCGTGTCCAAACCATCTTAGTCGAAATTCTCGCATCTTCTCTACAATTGGTGCTACTCCCGTCTTATCCCTGATACATTCATTCCTAATTTTATCCAGTCTCGTGTGTCCACACATCCACCTAAGCATTCTCATCTCCACAACTCCTATTTTTTGGTCATGCACACAATTGCCTAGTGATATGAAAGGAAAATTATAGATCAAAAGGCAATTGACTAGAAGTTGTGCAAAGGTATGCATGCACACAAATAAGAACTAAACACATGGACATTTAATCAGAAGGAATGGCAAAATGATTTGTAAAGATGAGACCAACTAATTATGACTAGGTTCATGATTATAGAGTTACACGAAAATGAGATAAATAAAAAATTTATTAATTTCTTGTACAAAGCATACATTGTTATAAGTATTTGTATATATATCAGGAGTGAAGTTTAAACTCCATTCTAAGATGTGGGACTAACACCTAAGGATGTAATGAGCTCTAACTGGGCTAAAGACTTTGGCCTTTGAATAATTTCTCTTAACACTCCACTGCAAGCTGGAGCATGCAAATCGTAGGAACCAAGCTTGAAAAAGAATTGATAATATAGTGGACGCGGTAAGACCTTGGTGAGAATGTCAGCAATTTGTCTAGCAGCAAGAATATTTCTTACTTCCAATTTCGTTAGCTGAGCCTTTTACCGAATAAAGTGACAATCGATTTTGATATGCTTGGTACATTCATGGATAGTGGGATTCTTGACAATATGGATAGCAGCTTGACTGTCGTAAAATATAATGGCCGGAGAGCAGAGTTTGATACTCAGGTCTCTCATAAGGCTTTCTAACTACGTAAGCTTTGAAATGACAGAGGCCATTGAACGATACTCAGCTTCAGCTGATGAGTGTGCAACCATAAATTGCTTCTTGCTTTGCTAAGTAACGAGGTATCTACCAAAGTATGTGCAAAATCCACTTGTGGAACGACGATCATTCATAGAACCGACATAGTCAACATTAGAGTAGCCAATGAGAGATATGAAAGATGAGGGCTTATATACCAGCCCTTGTTTAGGAGCATTCTTCATATATCAGAGGACGCGCTTAACTGTCTGAATGTGAGAGATTTGTGGAGCATGCATACATCGACTGACAACCCCATCAACAAAACATGTATTAGGTCTTGTTATTGTAAGTTAAGTCAGCTTCCCCACTAGACGACGATAGTGCCCTGGGTTTGAAAGGAGTAAATTAGAGTTAGAGGTATAAGCACAGAGCTTGACATCTATAGGTGTGCTTGCAGGCTTGCATCCAAAGTAACTATCGTAATGAAGAAAATCAAGATATTACTTCCGTTGATATATGACAAGACCATCAAGATGTCAGGCTATCTCGATACCAAGAAGGTACCAGAGATTTCCCAAATCTTTGATCTGGAATGTAGAGGTCAAATGCTTCTTGATCATGTGCATGCCATTGAGATCATCACCATTCACCCGTAATCAAAATATCATCAACATAGACCAAAGTATCACTGTGCCTGTCGAGCGACGATGAGTGAATAGAGAGAAATCTGTCGAGCTTAGAGTAAACCCAACACGAAAAATCGACTAAACTTGTCAAACCAAGTACGAGGAGACTGTTTGAGAGAGCATAAAGAGATTTCTTGAGGTGACATACAAGAGACTTGCCCATGGTCTCAAGATCGGGAGATTATTGCATGTAGATAGACGCAACGAGATTGCCATTCAGAAAGACATTTCTGATATCCAATTGATGCAATTGCTACTATCTATGAACAACCAAGGAGATCAAGACACAAACAATATTCAATATAGTAACTGGTGAGAAGTTCTGGTCGTAGTCGAGACCGTGTTGCTGAGTAATACCACGAGCCACAAGGAGAGCTTTTAGACGTTCAACCATCCCATCCGGGTCATACTTGATGGAGAGGACCTACTTACAACCCACACATGTCTGGCTAGGAGGAAGAAGGACAAGATTCCAAGTTTGATTGGCTCAGAGAGCAACCATTTTCTCATCCATAGTTGTCCGTCACTCCGAATGCTGAAGAGCCTTCTGCATAGAAAAGTGGTGGAAATAAAAGACAAAGATGTTACAAATTTGTAAAGCACCGAAGACAGTTAATGTAATGAAATGTAAATAGACAGGGGGTGAGTAGTAGAAGCCAGTGTCAGATCAGTAGGTTGCGAAGCATCTTTAGTAGTGGGTAACTGCTGCAGAACATCTGAACGAGGGTGATGGCGAGTGTACACACAAAGAGGAGATAGGTTGAAGGGTTTGGTTGGAGAAGTGGGAAGGAGGGGAGGAAGTGTAGAGTGGACAGGAACAACTAGGTGCAGTAGTGTAGGTGGTGCTGAAGAGGCCGTAGGTGAGGAGTGAAAAAGTTGGTCTTCAAGGAAGGTCACATCTACACTCGTAATTATTTTGCGATCTACGGGAGAATATCAGACATAGCTTTTCTGAGTTCGGGAATATCCAATGAACATATATCTGGTAGATCGGGGAGAAAGCTTGTCTGTAAAGGGGCCCAAACAATGAACATAGCAAGCACAACCAAAAATGCGAGACATTACCGGAAAGGGCGGTGTGAATGAGAAGAGGTGACCGAAGGGAGTCGCCAAGTTGAGAATAGACGAGAGCATGCGATTAATGAGATAACAAGAGATAGAAACTGTGAAGTTCCAATAAAGCTTGAGAACCCGCATTTGAAACATAAGTGAGCGAGCAATCTTAAAGAGGTGACGGTTTTTGCGCTTAGCTACATCATTTTGTTTGGGTGTATAAGCACACGTCGTTTGATGGATGATACTGAACTCAGTACATAGTTTTTGAAACACATGACTCGTATATTTGCATGTGTAGAAAGAGCTCGAAAACTTATGTATATTTCTTATGTGTGTAAATACAATGAGAGAATACAAATATATAGGAGGAAGAACGAGAGAGAATCAATCCTATACATGATGTGGGACTAAAGAGGAGAGAAGAGAAAAAAAAATGGGCCCAATAATGTGCTCTTTACATGGGCTTTTCTAACACTCCCCCGCAAGCTGGAGCGTACAAATCGTATGCGCCAAGCTTGGACAAGCACTGATAGAAGAGAGTCCTGGAAAGAGCCTTTGTGAGGACATCCGCAACTTGTTTAGACCCTGGAACATGCTTTAGATTGAGCTTTTTCATTTGAACTTTCTCCCGAATGAAGTGACAGTCGACTTCGATGTGCTTCGTTCTTTCGTGGAAGATCGGGTTCTTGGCGATATGTATAGCAGCTTGGCTGTCACAGAGGAGAAGAGTCGGTGAAGGTAGTTTTACATCCAGATCAGTGAAAAGACTCTCAAGCCACGTCAGTTCAAACACTACAAATGTCATTGCCCGGTATTCTGCCTCAGCTGATGATCGAGCAACGACCGCTTGTTTCTTGCTTAGCCATGTAGCCAAATGTCCTCCAAAGTAGGTTCAAAAACCACTGGTAGATCGCCGGTCATCAAGTGAACCAGCATAATCAGCATCTGAGTATGCCACCAATGTTGGAGCTGAAGAAGAGGTTCTGTAAACAAGTCCTTGACTAGGAGCTGTTTTAAGGTATCTGAGAATGCGTTCAATAGCCTGAAGATGAGATCTTCGAGAGGAGTGCATATATCGACTGACAATACCAACAACGAAGGAAATATCTGGTCTGGTTACCGTGAGATAGATCAAATTTCCAACGAGGCGACGATAATATTCAGGATTCTGGAGTAGGAGATCCGAGTCAGATGCCTGAGCACAAAACTTGTGGTTTACATCCATAGGGGTGTCACTCGGCTTACAGGCTGAATAACCTGCATCATGAAGGAGGTCGAGACAATACTTCCATTGAGAGAGGACAAGCCCATCCAGCCGTATGACAACCTCAAGACCCAAGAAGTATCGTAGGGGCCCCAGATCCTTTGTCTGAAAGACGGAACTTAGATGTAGTTTGACTGCATGTATCCCTTGTGCGTCATCTCCTGTAATGATTATATCATCAACGTATACTAACAGAAGGACCGTTCCTGTTGTTCGGTGACGAGTAAACAGCGAGAAGTCGGCCGAGCTTCGAGTAAAACCAATATCACGAAGGTCCTTACTGAATTTATCAAACCGTACCCGTGGGGATTGTTTGAGACCATACAGAGCCTTCAAAAGACGGCAGACCTGAGACTCCCCCGCAGTCTCAAACCCGGGTAGTTGCCGCATATACACTGTCTCCTGGAGATACCCATTTAAGAAAGCATTCTTGATATCCAGTTGAAATAGTGGCCACTGGCGATGCACAGCAACAAAGATGAGGACACGAACGATATTGAGCTTGGCCACCGGAGAGAAAGTTTCCTCATAGTCGAGCCCCTGTTGCTGGGTGAAACCACGAGCCATGAGACGAGCCTTCAGACGGTCAATTGTCCCATCAACAGCATGTTTGATGACAAAGACCCACTTACACCCAACCGGTTTCTGATCCGGAGGAAGGGGTACTACAGTCCAAGTCTGGTTAGCCCAGAGAGCAGACATTTCTTCCTCCATTGTTGCCCGCCAGCCCGAATGTTGTAGCGCCTCCTGCACAGAGTTAGGAACAGAGACCGAAGAAAGAGAAGTAGCAAATGTGTGCAAGAGAGGAGAGAGGCGATGGAGAGAGACGTAGTTGGCCAGAGGATGAGCAGTGAAGGGCGGTAGCTGATCAGCAGGACGCAGAGTATCCGTGGTTGAGGCCGACTGCAGAGGGGTAGCGAAACCAGGAGGGCGACGAGTGTAGACATGGATAACGAGTGGTTTGGAGGGAGCAGGAGCCGGTGCAGGTGGAACCGACGATGGTTGTGTTGTAACGGGGATAACCTGACGTGGGATGGATGGCGGGAAAGGAGCTGGTGGTAGATGAGCGGGTAAAGGAGCAGGGAAAAACGGTTGATCTTCCCAGAAGGTAACGTCAGCAGAGACCGAGATCTTTCGAGTAGCTGGAGAATAACATACATAACCCTTCTGGGTGCGCGAATAACTGACAAAGATGTGTTTAGCAACCCGGGGATCCAAATTTTCCGAGGACGGCCCCAGACGGTGGACGTAGCAGGTGCTGCCAAAGACACGCGGCGGGAGAGGAAAAGCCGGAGTGGAGGGAAACAGTAGGCTGAACGGACTAGCATAGTGGAGGACGGAGGAAGGGAGACGGTTGATGAGAAAGCAGGCAGTGGAGACCGCAAAGTTCCAGTAAGGCTTAGGAACATGCATTTGAAACATGAGGGAGCGAGCTACATCGAGTAAGTGGCGGTTCTTCCTTTCGGCAACACCGTTTTGCTGGGGTGTGTAGGCACAAGATGTTTGATGAATAATCCCGAATTCAGAGCACAAATCGGTAAATTCGTGACCGGTGTATTCACGAGCATTATTGGTGCGCAATATTTTAAGTGTGGTGTGGAATTGTGTACAGGTCTCAAGGACAAAAGCCCGAAAAACACGGGGAAGCTCAGAGCGATCACGAAGTAAGTATAGCCACGTAGTGCAAGAGTAATCATCAATAAATGTGATAAAGTAACGAAAACCAGAAATACTTGTAATCTTAAAAGAGCCCCATACATCAGAATGAACTAAATCAAATGGAGCAGCGCTCCGAGTACAATGCGCAGAAAAAGAAGAACGCGGCTGCTTGCCGAAGATACATGACTCACACTGAAACAGATGAAGAGAGAGATCAGGAAGAGCCCGCTGGAGGACCGGCAGAGGGGCATGCCCAAGACGTTGATGCCACTCAGTGGAAGAGACAAAAGAGAGAATGGTGGGAGAGTCGTCGAGAAGGTAGAACCCGTTCCGCAGTGTGCATTTACCAATGGTAGTCTGCATCCGCCGATCCTGTATAACAACAGAAGAAGATATGAATATGACAGAACAATCAAGATCACTAGTAAGACGTCCAACAGAGAGTAAATTGAACGGGGAGCTCGAAACATAAAGAGCCGAGCGAAGGGAGATCGACGGGTTGAGAAAGAGATCCGCCGAGCCGGAGACGGGAACCGTCGCCCCATTGGCCACAATGATAGACTTCAGATAAGGAGAATCCGAGTACTGGGCAGGCCGTCGCGAAGTAATGTGATGAGTGGCACCCGAGTCCACGATGCAAAACAGACTAGTGGATAAACAAGCAGTACCTGTGTTGGAGACAGAGGCAATGGAGGCAGAGGGCAGGTTGAGCAACCCCTGAAGTTGCTGGAGCTAGAGACGAATGACTTCAAGATCAGGAGGGGCGACGGAGGGGGCGTCAGCAACAACAGATGTCGTCGGACGAGTAGGATAACCAATTTTCCGGTAGCAGGTCGCCTTAATGTGGCCGTCTTTCCCGCAGTAGGAATACTTCGGCCGACCCCGACCACCACGCCCACGACCCCGAGATCCCGAACGTCCGCCTCGAGCAGAGGTAGGAGGGGACGGTAGGAGCGAAGGGGCCTGTTGAAGAAGGGCCGGGGGAGAAGGAGCAGAAGTATCCGGAGGAGGTGACACGCGGAGAAGCATGTAGCAAACATCCGAGAAAGACGGTGTTGTGGGAGAACCCAGAACCTGAGTTCGAATGCTCTGAAGGTGAGACGGGAGACGGGCCATCATGATGACAATGCAGACGACTTCCTTCTGAGCGCGCTGAGCAACATGATCATTGGTGGACGGCTGATTCTGGATCCAGGCATCAGCAAGGGTTTTGGCGCGAACGACAAAGGAGGTCATATCCGAAGCCCCGCTAGTGTCGAGAGCGAGAAGATCAGTGAAGATGTCGTAGAGATGTTGAAGGCTGCCACGACCTGAGTATAAGGAATGCAGCTCATCCCACATAGCCTTGGCTGTGTCGTGGTACATAGCCATCTGATAAGGTTCACCATCCAATGAATTAAGGAGCCAAGTCTGAACGCGGCCATCATTGCGGAGCCAATCATCGGTAAGAGGAGAAGGAGGTGCCTGAGTAAGGTGAGCCAAGTGGCCCTTGGCCTGAAGAACCCGTCTAACAGAATGCATCCAATGGATAAAGTTTTTCTTCCCAGAGAGAGAAATAGTAGTTATCCGCAGCTCGTCGCGGACTTCAGCAGAACAAACCAGGCGGTCTGCAGGACAAGCCGAGCGGTCTGTAGGCGGACTAGCCGCCGGGCCAGTGGAGTCGACAGAAGAGCCCATAAAAGCAGCAAGAGAGGGAAACCGCAACGAGAAGAGCCAGAGATCGCACGACATGGTGGGAAGGCGAAGACCGCGACCTGAATGCGGGAAAGCAACAATCCACACGGTCACACTGGACACCAGCGATCAGACAGACCGCGACCAAAATGCGGAAAGAAGATAGCCCGCACGGTCTGGGTGAGCACAACAACGTTCAGAGCAAAGGAGGCCGCAAGAAGAAGCGAGCGGACAGGGAGAGGAAACTGCGAGTAGAAGAACTTGAGCGGATAGAGGAAGAGGCCGCAAGTTGAATAACTCGAGCGGATAGAGAAGGCAGCGAGAAGAGGTCGCGAGTAGCAGAACTCAAGCGACAAGATGTGAGGAGAAGCTGTTCGCGGCGAATTGAAACAGTCCGCGGCGAGTAGAAGAGGCAGGACGTAAGTGGCGAGTTGAGAGAGACCGCGGCGGACAGGAGCAGTCCGCAAGGGGTGGGGGCAAAGTCAGCGGACCGTAGAGACGAGAACCCGCAGCGGTTAGGAGTAGTCCGCGGCCGGATAAATCAAGAGACCGTGAGGGAGAAGAGAGAGCGGTCTAAGGGAGAAGCTCGCAAGTAGCAGGAGAGAAACCCGGAGCAGACAAGAGGATCCCGCAGCGGACGAGTAGAGCCCGCAGCGGATAAGAGGAGCCCGCAGCGGACTGAGTGAGAACAGCTGGGAGAAGTGGACCCACGAGTTAGAGAGGAAGGAGGCTGTAAGAAGCCCGAGAAGGAGGGTGGAACCACGAAGAGGAAGAGGGAGCAGAATCAGAGATAGAGGCCGCAGTTAGCCGAGCGGCTAAGGGAGAGGAGCAGACAGATGTTGCAGGCCACAGGATGCCGCAGGAGGCCGCAGGCCGCAGGAGAGGAAGGAGACCGCCCAAGGTAGGCGGTTAAGAAAATAGAGGCCGCCCAACGAGGATCGGTCCCTCTGATACCATGTAGAAAGAGCTCGAAAACGTATGTATATTTCTTATGTGTGTAAATACAAGGAGAGAATACAAATATATAGGAGGAAGGAGAGAGAATCAATCTTATACATGATGTAGGACTAAAGAGGAGAGAAGAGAAAATGAAAAATGTGCCCAATAATGAGCTCTTTGCATGGGCTTTTCTAACAGCATGCATTATCGGTCTTAAGATCCTTAATAGAGCTGAAGAATTGTGTGTTAGTCTCAATAATAAAAGCACAAAACACATGTGTCAGTTCAATGCGATTGCGAAATAAGTACAATTAGGTCATGCGAGAGTAATCATCGATAAATGTAAAAAATGGCGATAACAAAAAACACTAGGTGTTTTAAAAGTTCCCCAAATATCAAAATGAAGTAAAGCAAAATGAGCATTGCTTCGAGTACAATGAGGTGGAAAAAAAGAACGATGTTGTTTGCCAGAGATACAAAAATCGCAGGTGATGTCAGTGAGGGCTAGATCAGGAAGAGCTTTCTTGATGATCGAGAGAGGAGCATGTTTGAGATGCCGATGCCAATCAAGAGAGTAACAGACTAACATAAAGAAGCTGCATAGAAGGTTAGATGACAATCAAGGTCTTGAGTAAAATGACTAACATAAAGAAGATTAAAATGAGAGCACAGAGCATAAAGAACCGAGCGAAGAGAGAGAGAAAGAGATGAAGTTATTGGCACATCGCCAAAGCCGTAAACTGGGGTGGTGTTTCCATTGGCCACTGTAATGAAGTTCAAGTACTGAGGAGGCTTCTGCGAAGTACTATGATTTGTGGCGCTAGAGTTAACAATCCAAGATGGACGATGTGAAAAATAAGAGATACCTTTATTGGAGATAAACATAAAAAATCCAGAAGAACGACTGATCATCCCCTAAAGATGCTGGAGTTGGGTGCCCAATGTATCAATATCTGTGCAGATGGTGGAAGGAGCATCGACCTCAATGAAGGCATGTTGTTATGGAGACGCACCATGTTTATGATAACAAGTGGCCTCAAAACGATCGTCCCGACTATAATAAATACACTTGGGACGAGTCTGACCATTGCGACCTCTGTCTTGAGAGTCTATGCGAGCTCCACTAGCTGGTGGAGAAGCGGGGCGAGCTGCAAATGAATATTTGAGAAGAGTCAGAGAGACAATCACAAGAGCATCGGGTGGCAATATCATCTTTAAAAGCATATATCACACATTTAGGTGGGAATGGTGGAGGAAGAAAGGATATTGGCTCAGACGTTGTGAAGATGAGGAGGGACATGTGTCATCATCATGGCGATGCCAACAATTTCTTTCTGGGCACGTTGGGCGCGAGATCTGTTGTGGGAGGTTGATGTTGAATTCAAGCCTCGACAAGAGTTTTGGACCTCATAACAAAAGAGGTCAGATCATCATCCACTCCTGGTTTAAGAGATTGGATCCTGGAGGTCTATGAAGACATCAAACAAGCATATTATCCTTGACAGAATAGAGTAAAGTTCATCCTACATGGCTTTGTCTGTCTCGTGATACATGGTCATGCGATATGGTTCACTATTCATTGAGTTTAGAATCCATGATTGGATGCACCCATCATTGCGGAGTCATTCCTCAGCGGGCTCCGTAGGTTTGTGCTTTAGAAAGATGATAAAGGAGCCCTATGGTATGGAGGACACGATGTACCGAGTGTACCCACTAGACAAAATTCTTCCTGTCACTAAAAGAGATAGTGGTGATTCATAGCTCATCTCGAACTTCAGGGATAATAGTCGCGGCACGGGCCTGAAGAGACGGGAAAAGAGAGAGGAGAAACCGTGTGGGCTAGAGGAAGGCATCAAAAAGTGAGGTGAGCACTGACAAGAGGCCGCATAGTGGAAGCAGTTGGGTTGTAGGCAGTCTTGACACGACCAGGAGAATTTTTGCGGACATAAGAGGTTGTAGGCAGATTTGGCGTGGCCAGAGGAAGCATTGCGGGCAGAGGAGGTGTGGCCATACGAGCTCTGTGGTCAGAGGATGCTTTGAGGTCATACTTGGTGCGACCAGAGAATGCGCTGCGGGCAGAGGAATGTTGCAGGCATATTTGGTGTGCAGAGGAGACGCGGACAGAAGATGTTCGACGAGCAAAGGAGGTGCGGCGGACTCTTAGGAGACATGGCCAGATAAGAAATCTTCAAGGAGAGGACCCTGCGCGGTTGTAGTGGTCACGGAAGGGGATCGACAAGCTCAGCGACAGAGAGAAAGCAAGAGAGCGCGGTCTTAACGAGCTCAGGAGACGTGGTTCCTGTTGACACGGTTAAGAATAGGTGACCGTGGGGGGGCAGCGATCACAGGGGAAAGTCCGCACGAGGGGGAGTCGACAAGGCTGCGCGTGCAGGAGGTGTGAGTAGGGAGGGAGAACAAGAGGAAAAGCATAGTCAATACAGCGGGTTCACAGAGGGCGGGAGCGGAGGCGAGTTGGCACAAACTCTGGCGGATAGGAGTGGCGGTGATGGGTCCCTGCAAACAACGTGAAATCTTTAAGGCAGCACAAGGAGGTTCGGGATGAGAGAACCACGTAGAGCTCAGAGGAGAGTAGCGGTTAAACTGAGCGAGTTCGCGGGAGGTACGGAAAAGGCGGAAAAAACTTTAGGATTCGTATTGCTTTGATGCCATGTACAGTTACACAAAAAAGAAAAAAAGTTTTTAATTTTTCATACAAAGCATACATGGTTGCAAATATTTGTATATATATATATATTTGCAAATATATATATATATATATATATATATATATATATATATATATATATATGTATGTATATAGGAAGGAGTGGAGTCTAAACTCTATTGTAAGACGTGTGACTAATACCTAATGATGTAATGGGCTCTAACCGGGCCAATGAATTGGGCCTTTGTACAATTTCTCTTAACAATGATAATGGATTATGAGAATTGAGCACCTCATTAACTGTAATGGGCTTAAGAACTGTTCTCACCCTTATATTTTCTTATGACACATTTTCTAACATCATTTGTGCTTCCATTATATCCCTAGTATGCTTTTAATTTTTAGTCATCAACCCTTTTTGTTGTTGCGCACCTCATTAACTGTTCATTTTACAATGCAGCATTCCTCTTGCATTGGAATGGTCTCCTTCAGCTTCTCGTGATTTGATTTTAGCTGGATGCCATGATGGAACGGTAAAATCTCTTACATTCATTCCATTTTGGATATTAAGGTTGTTTATTCTAATAGATTGCTTTGTGGTATTACAAGTACTACCAAGTTAGTACTTGCTATAAATGTTGCATGTACAGTGGATATCTTCAATTATAATGCCCTAGAAGTATGTCGTGCTGTTGGGTACAATGCAAATCTTGGTCTAGGTCTGCTATGTGGCTACTAGAGACCTTTCTTACCAGTGGCCTCGATAATTCATTCTTTGTGTTATCAAGCCTATTATGTTAGCAGATTAAATGATGAATTGTTTCCATTTTGCCTTCAAACTTCCATGAATGAATGTGATGTAGGGTAAGCTACGGGGGTGCACAAATCCAAGACCTCTAGGGATGAAAATGAATTCAGACACGCTAACCTTAATCTATATGCAATGATTCCGGCAAATTAATACGAACAATAATATTTTAACCCACACAACAATAAAGTAAAGCAATTAAATAACATTCAATAAACGAACATTCAATGGCTTTCCTCCGCTCGGAGGGCCAAGACAAAACGTGAGGCGAATGAATCCCACATGCAAGTCACAAGCGTATCGAAGCAAACTTTCCACTGGCAAAATATCCAAGCAAATGAGTGTCCAATCCAATAAAATATGTTGAATAATACAATGAAGATTCACCAAGTAGTGGGCTAACCAAGGCAATGAAGATTCCAGAGCCGAAAATGGGCGACGATCCGAGGTAGAACCGGAGGCGGGAAGACGACGTAGGTGGCTGTCCTCGGCGGTGGGAGGCAAAAACGGGCCGGAAATGAGTAGATCCGGTTACGTAGAGGTGGTTCCGGCGAGGGAGGATAGATCCGATGATTTGAGAGCGGATCTGAGTTAGGAAATGAGGGACAGGTGAGGGAAATTGGTGGATCGGGGCTGTGCAGTCTAGATTTGAATTGTTTTTGGAAGGGAGGGTTGTGAGGGTTGCTCCACGGGATTGTGGAAAGCTGGCGGAAAAGAGGAGGATTGGGTTTTGATGGACGGCTGTTGTAGAGGGAAGAGGGAGGGGTGGCTGTGGCTTTGGAGGGTGGAGTGAGTGGCGATGGGCTGGAGAGGGGCTAGGAGGGGCGACGACGGTTGGGCGGGGGGATTAGAGGGGGGGGGGGGCAGCAGGTTTTGCTGGAAGGGTGGTCGGCTGAAGTGGGGGGCGAAACCTGCAGTTAGGTGGCTGGTTTGGAGCTTGGGAGGTTGCAGAAAAGGGGTTTGGAGGGGTGAAATGTGGCTTAGGGTTAGGGATACCTTGAGGAGGAAGAAGCACACCTAGGACTCGTCACTTAGGATTCCACAGAGTCGGCACCGTTGGGTGATCGCGGGAATCTGAGAATCAACTCTCCAAATTCTGGAATACCCTAATTCAGCCCACTGCTACATATTTATAACAAAATGGCAGCTAGGGCATCCCACCGTTGACAACTATGATTGGCCGAAGGTGGGGTCACTCAAATACATCAAATAAATTGCAAAAATAGTAAAGTAATATATGAAAAAGATTCGTAACGCAGATCCGGACGCATCTGTGGAGTCGATCCTATCAAGCCCTCCTGCGTGTGTAACAAACGTGGGTCCCACCTTGCGGCGAATCCCTCGCCCCCTCTTGGTGCATGATCTGATGGATCCCCATCAACTCCCCCCGACTGAAAAGCATTCATCTCCGATGAATGAAGACGATCGTACTGAAGTCAAAGTCCATGGGCGAGTCGATCGAGCTCTGCTGGTAGTATCCAGGTGTCATCTGCATCTGGGCGGCCCTGCCAATGTACTATGTAATGGCATAGCGGCCCGCATGTGGTAGGAACGAACTGGTGGGATCTGATCTCTGTAATGCTCTCATCGCTCAACTCACCAGTGGTGGATCTCGATGCGATTGACGATGTCGTCGATGAAACCAAAAGGACGAATCCCCAGGTGGGCGTGTGTTAGCAATGGGTGAACTGTGGAGGTCATCAGACGTGAGCGGACTATGAGGGTGGTAAGGTAACTGGAGGGGAGGTGTAGGCGGCTGGGAGTCTCCACTGCTTGGGTCCACATACTCGTGAGGCTCGTAGTATGTCGTCAGATCTTCAATATTAAATACTCGATGGATACCCATACTCCCGGAGATATCGAGCCTGTAGGAGTTCGTCCCAATGCGAATTATGACTGAGTAGGGACCCATTCGCCTGTCGCTTAGTTTTTTGGTAGACCTCGTAGGGAGCCTCTCAAGGAGAATTCGCATCATCACCTGTTTGCCTTCCTGAAACACTTGTTCCTGCTTTCGCCTATCTGCATCAGTTTTATAATTTTCATTGCTCGTTATAATTTGTTGGCGAACTGACTCGTGAAACTCATGCAAATGCCGTGCAAATGACTCAGCAGACTCACTAGGGCTTGACTCTAGGGGATTGGGGATAAGGCCAATAGGTTTCCTAGGTTTGTATTCTGACACTACATGAAATGGACTCAACCCAGTGGAGTTATTGACTGAACTATTATACATAAAGTCCGCGATGGGAAGATCAAGGTCCGAACTAGCTATATGCTCGCCCACTAGACACCTCAGTAGGTTTCCTAAGCTACGGTTCACTATCTCAGTCTTCCCGTCCGACTGGGGATGATAGGCCAAGGAAAACCTAATGGTGACGCCAGTCTTGTGCCACAGAGTCTTCTAGAAATAGCTCATAAACCTTACATCATGGTCTGACACGATAGACTTGGGTAGGCCATGTAGCCTAAAAACGCCCCTCATAAAGCTGTATGCTGCATGTGAAGCATCCGCCGTCTTGCGACATGCAATAAAGTGCCCCATCTTCGATAATCGATCGACCACCACAAAGATGGAATCGTGTCTTCGAAGAGTGCGGGTGAGGCCGAACATGAAGTCCATGCTGATGTCCTCCCAAAGGGAGGGGGGACAGGTAGTGGTGTGTACAGATCAGTGTTCTGCTTAGTGCACTTGGCCGTCTGGCAGATACGCCAGTGGCGGACAACACGAGCCACATCTTTATTTAGGCCGGGCCAGTATAGGCGATCCTCAACAATGGCTATGGACTTATCCCACCCAAAGTGCCCAGCGGCCCCGTTCGTGTGCAACTCCCAAATCAAGTAATCGCGGTAGAAAGTCTGGGGTATGCACAGACGAAAGCCCTGATACAGATATCTCTCAAAGATCTGATAGCCCTCAGCAGAGTTTGGAGGGTCTCGGGACATGACGATATAAATCATGCCAAAATCGGAGCATGTCAGATAGTCTAGGATCACTCTCTCAAGCCCATTTACTTGTGCGCTCATCGTCTGGAACAAGGAGATACAACGACTCAACGCATTAGTCAGCTTGTTCTCAACACCAGCTCGGTGTTTGAGAACGTTGTGAAAATCCTGGAGGTACTCGACTCACTTGGCATGCCGGTGTCCTAACTTGTGTTGCTTGTCTAGTTATCATAATGCCTGATGATCACAGCAAGGCACAAACTCCCGGGGAAGGAGATAGTGCCTCCAATAACGCAGAGACCGGGCAATAACATAAAATTCCCGATCGTAATTCGAGTATTTCTACTTGGCTTCGTTCAGTTTCTCACTAAAGTAAGAAACCAGATGTCCCTCTTGGCTCAATACGCCACCAATACCAACACCATAAGCATCACACACAACCTCAAATGCGCGACTAAAATCAGGAAGTCTTAGAATAAGAGTCGTCGCCAATCTCTCCTTAATCTCTTCAAATTCCATAGTGGCCGCGGCGGTCCACTGAAACTCGCCCTTTCGAAAATAGCTCGTGAATAGTACCATGATCTTACTGAACCCCCAGACGAACCTTCTATAGAAGGTGGCATTCCGTGGAAGCTGCGTGCCTCGTGGATGGTCGCAGGCATATGCCAGTCTCGAATGGACTTGACCTTCTCAGGGTCGATAGATACTTTAGTGGATGATACAATGAATCCCAGAAAATGAACAGACTCAGAAAGAAAGGAGCACTTCTTTAAATTCACATACAATTTCTCCCGGCGGAGGGTGCCAAAGAGAAGTCTCAGGTGATCGAGGTGGTCGGTTTGGATCTGGCTATAGATCAGTATATCGTCGAAGTATACCACCAGAAACTTGCCCATGTAAGGTCGGAACACCTGCGTCATGACCCTCATAAAAGTTCTTGGGGAATTCGATAGCCCAAATGACATGACTAGTCACTCGTACAGACTATCCTTGATCTTAAAGGCCGTCTTCCACTCGTCTCCCTCACGAACTCGAATCTGATGGTACCAATTATGGAGGTCGATCTTGGAAAATATATGGGCACCAAACATAGTATCTAGTAGGTCATCGAGTCATGGGATGGGGAAACGATACTTGACCATGATTTTATTGATGACCCGACTATCGATGCACATGCGCAAACTTTCATCCTTCTTAGGCGTAAGAAGGGCGGGAACTGCACACAGACTCAAACTCTCACAAATAAATTGCTTTCGAAGAAGCTCATCAACTTGCCTCTTGAGCTCAGCGTGCTCATCAGGGTGCATACGATAGTGGGGCAGATTCGATAGAGAATCCCCTGGGAGCAAGTCAATAGCGTGCTAGATGCCCCGCAGAGGGGGCAACTCATTAGGGAGTTCATCAGACATGATATCAACAAACGCAACCAAAAAGGGACGCACCGCTGAGGGATGGTCGTCAGGGGGGTGGCACTCAGAAGCCATAGTGGCTGCCACAACATAAATGATGTCAGACTCAATGATGTCTCGCAGAAACTCGCCTCACATCACGATATGGAGGGGCCTCGAGGCGCTTGTGCTCACAGAAGGCTCAATCCGACCCTTGGATTTCTCCTTGGGCAGGTGACAGTGTAATCTTCCGTCCCTTATCATAATAAACACATGTGTTCGAGCGGCCGAAACACGTGACGTTGTGATCAAATAGCTAGGGGTGGCCGAGCAACACGTGGACGACATCCATGAGAATGACATCGCACCAGACCCGATCTTCAAATGAGGCGATGCTAATCGGTACGAGACAATGCTGAGTGACCTGAATTGCTGTCTTATCTACCCAGACGACACGATAGGGGTGTGGGTGAGGATCAACCTTCACCTGCATATGGTCAAGACCCTTTTGGGCCACGATATTCACGCAACTCCCACTGTTGATAGCTAACTTGCAGGGACCGCCTGCACTAGGAAAGTACGTGTAGAATATGGTAGTGCGATGTCAATCCTCATCTGCACGTGGGGTGTGTAGGAGGTGTCTAATCACTTCCATCTCTAAGGATCACTCAACGTCAATCTCCCATCCTTTCTCGACAGTGGCTGTGATCTCCTCAGTAACCTCCTCATCTCCTTCTAAACTCTGTTCCTCGTCCTCAACTAGTAGGCTTCGCATGGGGTACTGTGCCGCCACGTCCCCTCTGTCAGAACATCTATAACACCGAATACCCCTAGATCGCTGGCCATATGTGACGACTTCATTGCCCTTCGTGTTAGCGGGGACACGTGGGGGCGCAACCGCGGTGGTCTGGGGTGGAGCGGATTTCCTATATGTCGAGGTATCAATCCGAGAGGGGAACTACCTCGTGCTAGATGAGCAGAGGTACTGCTCGTACATTAGGGCAAGCTGAAATATCTGGTCGACGGTCTTGAGACGATGGAGAATCAGCTCTCTTCGAATCTCAGAACGTAGGTCAGCCTTGAAGTGAGAGGCGGTGACAATGAGCTCCTCCGAGATCTCACTCCTAATGACAAGCTCATCAAAGCGAGCCATATACTCAACAACAGTGACTCCTGTCGTAAGTTCT
The DNA here is from genome assembly GCA_039583875.1 of Platanthera guangdongensis. Taxonomy (NCBI): domain Eukaryota; kingdom Viridiplantae; phylum Streptophyta; class Magnoliopsida; order Asparagales; family Orchidaceae; genus Platanthera; species Platanthera guangdongensis. Next base: position 131,473,435 of record CM077148.1, on the reverse strand, counting down.
GTAACAGATCAAACAACTGGTCTCAATAGGAGGCAGGGAGATACTTATCTTTTAACCTTTGCTTCACATCATCCCATCGGGTGATAGGATAATAGTTGTCCCGCTCAACATCTCTCTACGCTAATCCAGAATACTTTAGTCTGTCGGACCAGCTTCATTTTGGCGAAGCGAACAAAACGCTCGTTGCTCCTGTCATACCACTCAAAATAATGGTACATGTCAAGGAGCCAATCACTTAAGGCTTTTGGGTCCAGACGACCATCAAATGATGGGGCGTCGAGGCGAATACGATGAGTGATATCGTAGGTATGGCCACCTCTCCGTGGGTCGGGGTAATCCTCAGGATAATCATCATGGGCATAGTCATATCTAGCGGGTGGGGGACCACACTCTCTTCGTCCCGGGGGATAATATTCGTCACGGTGATGGTCGCGGCGACCGTGTGGGGGCACACAATCTCTGAGGTCAGGTAGAAGTTGACAGGGTACACGATACTGATCACGCAGCTGTGTGCGTCTATCACGAGCCAGAGCTTGTCTACGCTCAATTGCAAGATCGGGATTCCGCCTTGCCGGCTGTGCTGGAGCTTTGGGAGGAATATCACGACGGTAACTGTCCACGGGAGGCTGACCATCCATCGGACACTGGTCAAGACGAGGATGAATGTCAGGATCATCCTCAAGTGAATCATCCTGCTGTGCTGGAGTGTCCCTGACATTCTCTAAGTTATCTAAATGGAGGTTCACCTCGGCAAGCTCATGACACACGTCGTCAAACTGGGTACCTAAAGTGTCAAAACGATCAAGAATACGACGTTGAAACTCAGCAGAAGCGGGACCCGAGTTCGAGCTCACCGCTCGATCGTCGGTGACTAGTGGATCTGACATGCTTGCTCTAAAAATCCCACCACTACGGATCATGCAAACGACCCAACCTAACTCTGATACCAACCGATCTAGGGTAGGCTACGAGGCTGCACAAATCCAAGACCTTTAGGGATGAAAATGAATTCAGACACGCTAACCTTAATGTATATGCAATAGTTCCACCAAATTAATACGAGCAATAATATTTTAACCCACACAACAATAAATTAAAGCAAGGAAACAACATTCAATAAATGAACATTCAATGACTTTCCTCCGCTCGAAGGGTCAAGGCAAAGCGTGCGGCGAATGAATCCCACCTGCAATTCACAAGCGTATCGAAGCAAACTTTCCACCAAAAAAATATTCAAGCAAAAAGTGTCCAATCCAATAAAATAGTCAAATACAACAAAGATTCCCCAAGTAGTGGGCTGACTAAGACAATGAAGATTCCGGAGCCGGAAATGCGTTGGCGACGATCCGAGGTGTAATCAGAGGTGGGAAGACGACATAGGTGGTTGTTCTTGGTGGTGGAAGGCGAAAACGGACCGGAAATGTGTAGATTTGACTACGTAGTGGTGGGTCCGGGCGAGGGGGGATAAATCTGATTATTTGAGAGCGGTTCCGGGTTAGGGAATGAGGGATGGGTGAGGGGAATTGGTGGATCGGGGCTGGACAGTCCAGTTCTGGACTGTTTTTGAAAGGGAGGGTTGTGAGGGTGGCTCCATGGCATGGGGGAAGGCTGGCGGCAAAGAGGGGGATAAGGTTTTGATGGGCGGCTGCTGTAGAGGGAAGAGGGAGGGGCGGCAGCAGGCTGGAGAGGGGCTAGGAGGGGCGACAGCGATTGGAAGGGGGATTGGGGGGGGGGGGTATCCGGTTCTGCTGGAAAGGTGGCCAGCTGATTTGTGGGGGCGAAACCAACAGTTAGGTGGCTCGTTTGGGGCTTGGGGCGGCGAAAATGGGGTTTGGAGGGGGGAAAAAGTGGCTTAGGGTTCGGGGATACCTTGGGGAGGAAGAAGCACACCTAGGAGTTGTCACCTAGGGTTTCACGGAGTCGGCACCGTTGGGTGATCGCGGGAATCCGGGAATCAACTCTCCAAATTCTGCAATACCCTAATTCAACCCACTACTACATATTTATAACAAAAGGACAGCTAGGGCATCCCAACATCGATAACTATGACTAGTCGGAGGTGAGACCACTCAAATACATCAAATAAAAAACCAAAAACAGTAAAACAATATATGTAAAAGATTCACGATGCGGATTCGGTCGCATCCGCGGAGTCGGATCGACGATCCGATCAAGTCCTCCCGCGCGTGTGCACTAACGTGGGTCCCGCCTTGCAGCGAACCCCTCCTGATGCATCCCATCAGAATGAAGCAAAACAACTTGGGTTTGAAAGAAGCCGGTGGTTCTCAAAATTTGTGTCAAGTCTTTTATGGAACGAAGCAGAACAACTTTGGGTTTCTCCCATGCTTAATATAAGTACCTTGCTTCTTTCTGTTCACTTGCACGCAGCCATTTGCATTCAAAAAGTTACAACTCTTGCATCTCTGCCAGTGAATACATCTTTTTTGTTCCTCTTTAACGTTACTTTTCTCCTCTCTCTTGCAATATTTTCATTATGCGGGTCACAATGTAGGAACAGATATTACATTTAGTAATGTACTCATAACTATCCTATAGTTAATTTTCCTTTGTTTGTTAATTTCTTTAAGCTTTTAATTATCAGAAAAAGTTGTTGCCAATGAAAGAAAAGAGCTAATTATATTTTTTTCATTTATTATAAATTAATTGAATTAATTTTCTTACTATAACTTCTTGGTTATTTATCACTACTTTGACTATTATTTAATTGTAATGTGAAGGGAAAGTTGAACTATAATTTTTTTTCAAAACAAATATTTTATAATTATTTTTGTTTTATAAGTATCAATACTAGAAATATTATTTTATTTAAAAAATTATTAAATTCAAAGTTACTTCGTCATTGTGGTTGTACCCCCAATCTCTCAGACCTTGAATCTTTTTTCTTCAGTTCAATGTCTGGAAATGCTCTTCAATAAGTTTAGTTGGAATAAAACTTTGTTATTTTTTTCTTCAGGTTGCTCTGTGGAAATTCGCTTCACAACTTTCCTCCCAAGGTGAAAAGAAGTGGTCTGACTAATTGATATGATGATTTCTTTGTTATTTTACTTCTTAGAAATAAGTTATTTGTCATCTTATTGTATATCAGCTAATAAAATTCTTTATTATTTCATTATCTAGACACGAAGCCGTTACTGTGCTTTACTGCTGACACTGGCCCTATAAGATCTCTTGCTTGGTCTCCAGAGGATAGGTAATTTCAATGAACTTAATTGTGGTAAACTTCACGAAGCATTTTGGTTTATAAACGTATTATATTTAGTCTTCTATGGAAAATACCTGAGGTATTTGTGTAGAATCTTTCTTATTATAATCATTACATATTCAGAGGGGAATAATTTTATAGTATGAAACTTGTAAGTGAATTTAATTGTGAATGACTTTACAAGATATAAAGCATAATATTCATCAAGGAATATGGATAATGATTCTTCATGGACGATAGGGTGCATGCTTTGTAGTTAGGTTCTTAGGAAAAGGCCAGAAGATTATTTAGCGCATGATAAGGTTATATGACTCAATGCTGACCTAATTTTATATGACTGCAGACAAACACACAATTAATGAACAAGATAGCAACTAACTCTAATACAATGCACGTAAATGTGCCAATCATACAAAATTAAAGTGATAATAGGAGCAAATGTGCGATCATGCAATTCATAGAGAATAAACAAGAAATGTAGAACTTTAGAATGGGTGGCAAGCTAGAGGAATGGAAAATGGAAGGATGAAACTGAAGAGGGGGAAAGTTGTGATGTGGATGTTTGCTAAAAAGACTGTCAGGGGTTTCAAGTTGGGCTAAGAAGGGATTAGGGAGTCTCTGGTTGTATTGGGAAGTGGAGGGGGCTCAGTTTGATGGGGAAGAGGATTGTAACTGCTGGATGGAGCTGAGGAAGGTGGGGTGGCACGGGATGGCTGTGAGGGGAAGGTGGAAGGTATTGTAGCTAAATTGATATGGTAATTAGGTAGTTTATTTACTCATATGATCATGGCTTTCCTTGGAGGAATACGTGTTGAACATCAGGCCGTATAAAAGGTTAATGAAAAGCTGCTCACAAGTGACAAAGCCTAAGAACTGCTTAGGTTTTTTCTCCCTGCTTGAACGGAAGGTTGCGGTGGGGAGTCTATGTTGTGAGGAATTGGTGGCTAGATATTGGACATGTGGCCGGCGACGGTGCAAAAATAGGTAGAGACATGGCCAATTTTATAAATCTGTTTTTATTTTACTGGCTTGAGTACTGCATGACGTCTCAACTCTAATGTATGTGGATCTTTCTTTACAACTTCTACTCTACCTTAGCTAATTCATCCCCCACCCCCCCCCCCCCTTTCGCATTTCATCTTTCTACCACACATCTAGATTTCACTATATACGTTATTATGGAAGATTATTTTTTATTACCTTATCTTCAATATGCGTACCCTCCCTTCTGTTCTTTTCACATTCCCTTGATCTACTCAGTTTTTTTAGATTTCACTATATATGTCACAACTATCAAAGTCATTTTAATATTATATTCAATAGGCACACCCTCACCATATTTTCAATATAATCATTCGTTATTTGCCAATATCCTTTAATATTTCATACAAATTCAACTTAATATACTCATTTCTATCACAGTCAACTTGCGTTTTATTATCCTCTCTTTGGTTCAACATTAAAAAACAATATATCATATAATATGAGATTTTCGTTAGAACATGGACTAGTTATGCCATGATAGATACAAGAAAATCCCGCAGTCTAAGCGACTAGTTAGAACACGGAAATGACAAATGCAGATTTGTAAAAATTCCTATTTGATTGGTTGTATGGATGCCCTCTCACCTTAATCTCATTGACACTCGCCTTGATGGTCTTAGTACCCATCTTGGGACGTTGACCACTAAAGTCAACGATCTAGAAGTTCTTAGGAGCTCGAGTCATGCTACCCCTCATCAACGAGACCCGACCTGATTCCCCATTGAGCAGTTAAGAAAGACTTGCTGTTTCAACTCAATGGGGCTCATCCTTCACTGCTTCTCAAAATCAAGGATAGGCCACATATACATTCCAATTAGGACAAGTTAGGAACTCAAGCTCGTGCCATCATGAATGATTCAAAAGAGAGAATGTTGTTGAAACATAAAAAAATGGGAGTAGCATGAGGTTTTCCTATGTCACCCACCAAAGAACTATATTTCCCCAAACATGCTTAACTATGAAGTTCTAATGAGGTATGATACTTTGGTGTTGTTATTGTTGCACTAGTTAGAAAACATGGAAATTAATCTCATGCATCACATCCCATGACATGACTACCTAACTATCAGTGTTATATTGGCTCTACCATCATTTTGATTACATATCACAGTGAGTTGTCAAAAAACTATGTTTTTGGCAGTAAATCTACATGGATGCATGAGTGGATGTTCTTGAATTCCATGTTGTCAAAGTGCAAGTACTATACTAACTTGGAGGGCATGCTCCGCCTCGTTCCATATTCTGATAGGATAATTCACACGTACATCTCAATTAGGATTGTGAGAAAATACCGAAACAACATAATGATCTTATTACTTTATGTAAGAAACATACAAGAATATGCTCACATATTTACAGTTATGAGGAGTGACACCACAACTCATATATATAATGTAGGATTAATCTATGCATGCTAAACTAGACTTCTAATGGGTCATTGTAAGCGAGATTTTGTTTTGAGCTTCTATGCATCTCTTTTCTTCTATACTCCCTTGTAAGTTGGGAAACAAACTGATAATAAAGTGGCCGATGCAAGGCCTTTGTGATGATATTAAAGAGTTGGTCTGTAGCAAGAACATGCCAGAGATCACCAAGATCAATAAAAAGACTCTTCAACTAAGTAAGCTAAAAAACGTAATAGACCATCAAACAATACTTAACTTCAACAACTGATCATGCCATAATCATTTGTTTTTTGCTTCTCCAAGTGATCAGATCCCCCCCCCCCCCCCCGAAATATGTGTAGTAGTCACTTGTAGACCAACACTCATCAATGGAGCATGTATAATCCATATCATATTAGACAATCAACGAGAGGGAAGGTGAAGGCTTATACACAAGCTCTTGACTCAGAACATTTTTTTAGATAGATAAGCTTGCCGATCAGTTAACGATAGTACTCCGAATTAGGTAGGAGAAGATTCGAATTAGACTCGTAAGCACATAGCTTGTGATTTGCATGGATGGGTTTTTCAGTTGGCTTACAACTCAAAAATCTGACGTGTAAAAGATCCATGCAATACTTCTGTTGAGATAATACTAGCCCATCATTTCATTGAGTCATCTCAAAACCCCAAAAATATTTGAGGTGATTTATGACAATATGTAAATAAGGAGAAGTCCAACGAGTTCCAAGTGAAACTAAATGCCTGAATCACTTGGCTAAATTTGTATGCTTGAGGAGGCTGTTCAGGCCATAAATAGATTTTCTTAGGTGTCATACAAGAAACTCTCACGTGGTCTCATATCTAGGAGATAGCTGCATATAGATAGTGTCATTCAGATCATCATTAAGGAATAAATTATTGATATTAAGTTGACACAACTACCAATGGTGATGGACTGCCAAAGAGATCAATACCCTCACAATATTATGCTTGGACACTAAAGAGAACGTCTCTTCATAGTAAATGTCATATTGTTGAGTAAATTCAAGAGCCACAAGACACTTTTAAGCTCTCAACCAACTTAGTTGAATGATATTTAACTATGAACACCATTTACATTCGACTGCGGACTGTCTATGAGGAAGGGACAATAAGACCCAAGTCTTATTGACTCGTAGTGCCTTCATTTCATCAACCATCGTTGCCCACCACCTCGAATTTTGGAGACCCTCATGCACAAAATTATAAGTGAAAATAAAAAAAGGAACATGTTAACATGTGAAGGTTAGGAGATAACTGTTGAAAGGAGTCATAATGAGAAAGTAGGTGAGTAGTAAATCTGTATGGGTTCCTTGTGAAGAGTTGTGGGCAGATTAGTTGGACCAGAGGCGTCACCAGTATGGGCGACTGGCTCGGGGCTTTCTGGAGAGTATGACGATGAGGATACTTATTTAGTGGAGGAAGAGTTGTCGGTATCACAGTGGTTGTGGTGGAGACCAACCCAGATCAGGTCGACACAGAAGTACACAACGTCGCACTCGACCGGACCTCTACCGGCCCTATATCATTTATGTATTTTATTGCATTTTATTTTGCAGTTTTATGTTTGAACAATTTTATTTTGTTGCACGCATGCGTGCGTAGCTTTATTTTCTCGTTCAATGTTAATTTTTTTAAGCATTTTTTTGGGTTTGTTTCCTCATTTCATATAAAACAAAGAGGAGAGGAAAGAACAAGACAAGAAGCGGTCCAATCCACTCCCAGCTGGCCCAACATTGTTCATATTCACCAAATCGACCCAACGTCACAGAAGTTCTCCTGGTTCAGCCAAAGCACGTAGTAGGGTTTGTGATTCACCGATCCTCCCGATTTTGGCGGCCACACGTGAGAGGGCTCCGCACGTCGCACGTCCAGATGCTACGCCAACCCTTTGATGTCGGCTCCCGCAACCGCCACTATACCCTTTACAACAACTGCCCACAACCGCCGCCCTCAAGCGCCCTCCTCATGACGGTTACTGCAATTCCTGGCTGTGCCACCATCCGCACTCCCAGCCACGGCTCCATCCGCAGGTGCTGAACGCGTGGAGTTTTTTTTGGTTCATTTCAGATTTTGGTTGTTCTGTTGTGGTCGAAACCCTATAAAAGGGAAGTCCTGTTATTTGTTTGTTCGGTTGATGAATATTTTTGATTGCTGCTGTTTGCTTCCATTTTCTTTGAGAGTTGTTGTTGTTGTTGATGAGATTGGCATTACTGCTTAGTTCCTTTCTTCCGTAAGCCCTGTAAATTGAAGTTGGCTGTTGAATATAAATGAAAATTTCTGTGAGAGTTGCTTTGCTTCCCGTTTGAGTTCTGTTGATGAGTGAAAGAGATGATGAACAGTAAGTTTGATGTTACTGTTTGAACATTGTTTCCCATTGTTGAATGGGAATATTTTTTGTGCTGTTTTGATGCTGCCGCAAACACTGGTTTGTGTCGTGGAATGAAATGTTGATAATGTCTTTGGCGTGTTTAGCTTCTGTGAGAATTGAGTGGAATTTGTTTTCTTATGCGATTGAGATTTCGTGGAACCACTATCATGTGCAATAGAGCGAATTTTCTCCGTGGTGCCCGTGTGCGACAACGGCTGACCTTAGAATGGGAGATCGAAGGTGACGAGGAATTCTCGTAGGATCGCCATCGACTTCGGTTGCAGAAAGGTGACTCTTTCTGTGGGTAATTGTTTCTTTCCCCTCCTTTGTGTGCATTTACATTTTCTATTTAGGTTAACATATTCATTACTCGGTTTTTTCTTGGATTTTGTTAGCGAATTTTATGTCAAAAACTCCAATTAGAAACATAACTTGGATTTCACGATTTTCATTTTGCTACGACAGGGGGAACAGAACGAAAGCTGCTAATCTCCTTTCCCCAGATTTTTAAATTGAACTGTTTTCTAGAAATTCATTTTTGAAACGAACTAGAAAAGTCAAAGTAAATTTTTCTTAAATGTTTGTGCAGCGCCCGCTTAAAATACTTTTGCAAATTCCATTAAATATCACATGCATTAGGGTTTCCTAGAAAAGCCAACAGACGCGCAAACCCTACCCACCGTCCTGCATCAATTTGGTATTAGAGTTGATCTTCTACAACACTACCGATCAGAGCATTCACCAGAGATGAGTGATTTTGAGAGGGAGAGAGTTGGTGGAGACCAACCCAAATTAGGTCGACGTAAAAGTACCCGACATCACACCCGACCAGACCTCTACCAGCCCTAAATCATTTACGTATTTTATTGTATTTTATTTTGTAGTTTTATATTTGAACAAAATTTTTTTGTTGCACGCCTGTGTGCGTAGATTTATTTTCTCGTTCAATGTTAATTTTAAGCATTTTTTGGGTTTGTTTCCTCTCCTTTAATATAAAATAAAGAGGAGTGGAAAGAACAAGACAAGAAGCTGATCCAATCCACTCCCAGCCGACCTAGCAATGTTCATCTTCCCCAAATCGGCCCAACGTCACAAAAGTTCTCATGGTTCCGTCAAAGCACGCGGCAGGGTTTGCGATTCACTAATCTTCCCGATTTTGGCGGCCGCAAGCGAGAGGGCTCCACACGTTGTGCGTCCAAATGCTACCCAATCCCTTCGATGCCGGCTCCGACAACCGCCACTACACCCGTTACAACAACTGCCCACGACCTCCGCCCAGAAGAGCCCTCCTCCCGACGGTTTCTGCAACTCCCGGCCACTCCTCTATCCGCAGGTGCTGAACGTGTGGAGTTTATTTTTGGTTCATTTCAGATTTCAGTTGTTCTGTTGTGGTCTATACCCTATAAAAAGGAAGTCCTGGTATTTGTTTGTACGGTTGATGAATATTTTTGATTGCTGGTATTTGCTTCCATGTTCTGTGAGAGTTGTTGTTGTTGTTGTTGAGGAGATAGACGTTGTTGCTTTGTTCCTTTCTTCCGTAAGCCCTGTAAATTGAAGTTGGCTGTTGAATATAGATGAAAATTCCTGTGAGAGTTCTTTTGCTTCCCGTTTGAGTTCTGTTGATGAGTGAAAGAGATGATGAACAGTAAGTTTGATGTTACTGTTTGAACCTTGTTTCCCGTTGTTGAATGGGAATATTGTTCTGTTGTTTTGATTCTGCCTTAAAGAGTGGTTTGTGTTGTGGAATGAAATGTTGCTGATGCCTTGGGCGTGTTTAACTTCCGTGAGGATTGAGTGGAATTTATTTTCTTGAGTGATTGAGATTTCGTGGAACCACTATCTATTGCGTGCAAGGGAGTGAATTTTCTTCGTGGTGCCCTAGTGCGACAACGACTGACCTTGGAGCTGGAGATCGAAGGTGATGAGGAATTGCTCGCGGGATCGCTGTCGACTTCAGTTGCGGAAAGTCGACTCTTTCTGTGGGTATTTGTTTCTTCCCCCCTCCTTTTGTGCGCGTCTACATTTTCTCTTTAGGTTAACATATTCATTGCTGAATTTTTCTCCTGCATTTTGTCAGCGAATGTTAAGTTAAAAACTCCAATCGGAAGCGTAACTTGGAGTTCACGATTTTCATTTTGCTACGATAAGGGGAACAGAATGAAAGTTGCTGATCTCCTTTCCCCGGTTTTTTTAATTGAACTGTTTTCTAGAAATTCATTTTTGAAATGAACTGGTTTATTTTTATTCTTTACACAAAAAAGTAAAAAAAAAAATTCTTAAAAGTTTGTGCAGCGCTTGCTCAAAATACTTTTGTAAATTCCATTAAAAAGCTGACAAACGCACAAACCCTACGCGTCGTTCTACATCAGGTTGGTTGACAGTCAATAGGGACTTTGCTATGCCGCTCTAATTCCAGCGAGTTCTTGGAGTACTTTCAGTGATCACAAAGGAGATGGCAATCTTGGTTCAGCTCGATCAGATAAGCATCAAGTTCTTCTCTATCAGCTAGAGTAGGGGTGATCACGAGCCTAGTTTTGCGAGCTCAGATAAACATCGATTTTTTATTACTTCAAGCGTGAGATTGACACGAGTTAACATCGTGTGAAATAGCAGGAGAGTAGTCCGAGATCGGGAGCTCAAGTAGTGTGAAGCATGAGCTCAATTACACTAGCAAGCTAGGAGATAAGAGCCTTCAGGGCTCGAGTCACTTTGATACCTTGTGAGAAAACGTCGAAACAACGTAACAAGCTTATTAATTCATGTATTAAACTTTCAAGAACCTGTACTCATATTTATAGTTATGATGAGTGTCACCACAACTCCTATTTATAATGTGAGACTAGTCTATTCAAGATAACCGGGAATCCTAATGGGCCATTGTAAGTGGCTTTTTGTTATGAGATCCTATGCTTCTCTTTTATTCTATAAGGATAATTTTGGCCCTCAAGCTCCCTCACCATAGATGATAAAAGGGAGAGACAATGACATTGCAAGGGAAAGATGGTTGAAACATGAGGACTTCATATGTGATCACCCATCTCAATACTAATCTCACTCGAGCATGCTTAATTGTGGAGTTATGATTGAACAATGCCATTGTGAAGAAAAAAATGATTGGAATACGAGAACTTCATAGGTGATCATTCATCCCAATACTAATCAGCCAAGCATACTTCACTATTTATTTATGATGGGATTTAATGCTGCATTGTTGATATGGTCTCACATATTAGAGAACATGAGAAATTTCCTCTTATACAAACAACCTGATGCAGGATCTCATTTCATAAGAAATCATCATTTATATCTCATATTATAATTTTTCAAGGTATTTACACCTATGAAAAATGTAAGGTATGATTTTCCTATATTTCACTCTTGTGGTGGGACCCTTTCTCGGGCCCTCGCTGCACGGGGATGCTTTGTGCACCGGGCTGCCCTTATTTTTATTTATACCTATGACACCTAATATTCTTTAACCATCCATCACTATTGGCTTTAATGAGAAATTTCTCATTAATTTAAATTTCATTCTTCAAGTCTTTACTGCATTAGTTCGAAGTCCCTTATATTAACATTTCTTTCATCTTATTTTAGAGGCGGCCTCATATATGAAATTGTAAATATCATTCACTATTGTATTTCATTAGAAATATGTATTGTGAATAACTCAACAACCAATAAAAACAAACGTAGACTTGAGATTAATTGTTGGTAATTGTTCACTAGTGTATTACATTTGGAATATCTATTGTGAATAATGCAACTACCAATAAAAACAAATGTAGACTTATTAATTGTTGATATACCCATGATGAAATTGGAACTCCTTGGTCACTCTATATTATTTCTACTAGGCACTTCTCTTGATACAAATTTTATATTCAACATACCATACAGTCATACTTTTTTAAATGATATTGCAAATGTTCAAGGTAATTGACTGTTGTCTTTTCCGTATTCTTGTTAACCATGTAATTGCCGTTGCGTCTGTGGAAGCCGTTCCCGGTTCCTTAATTCCTTGTGGTGCTAATACATGGGATACTTGGCACATTAATAACCCCTTATGCATAATGTTATTTTTGTGAACTTGTTCCCACAATCTCATTTTTCTCGAAACTATATTTATACCATAGTTGTATTTAATTTATTATTTATCTTGGAGATGTTTCCTTATGAATGCTACTGCACAGATTTTTTTAGAATCCTTAATGTTTTAACCTCTGAAGTTACTTGTATATATAACTAATACTATATTATATTATTCAGTGATACTGAATGCTCAAACTTAATAGTGACTGCTGGCCATGATGGCCTGAAATTTTGGGACCTACGGTATGCATGCATACTACTACAATTGTACATTCAAAAAGAAGTTTCTTTGTTTTTTGATTTACGTAAGTGATCCATGCTCCAACTTTTTAAGTAGTTATTGTAGTTGCTGCAAACACTACACTAATATGTAATGATAATAATTATTTGTGGATCTCAATAATTCGGGTAAGGTTTATTGATGGCATTAGTTGCGTTGCTCTGAACACACACATCGGGATTTGTTCGGGTTGATTCACTCCATTGACAGTTACATGATCATCATACTAATGACTGGAACTTGGAGATGCGATCAGCTCATCTTTTTCCTTATTTTTATGTAAATTTTCTTAGTTGTAATTTCAAATTTAGAGTCAATGTGGCAATCATGTAGTTTGGGTTCTTCATGATGTTTAACCTAAATCTAGATCTTTAAATACTTTAGCATTATGTCATTTGAGGCTTCAGTTTTAACGAATAACAAAATCTCTCGGGCATGCTGAGTGCAGCACCTAGTGCCGAAACGAATGTATCCCCCCTTCCATTCTCAAGTTCAAAAACTTGACCCATCACCGTTGCATCCATTGATTCCACCCGACTACTTTCTCACTAACGCCAACTTCTCCTTTTTCCGCAATGGTTGCCTCCAACTAGCCTCAAATCTTTCAGCTTTCACCTCAGCTCTTCCTTCCCGTGTCTGCCTTGTATGCTTCTTGCGACCTCTTCACCTCAGTAGATGCTATCTTCTTCGCTACTCCCAACCATGGAACCACCTCCTTGACATTCCCTCCCCCCTCTACTATTTCCTTGCCGAGACTGTCACATCATTCCCTTACCCTAGCTGCAAAACCCCTCATTCCCAGCTTCAAAATCCCCACCATCCCGAGCCCACTTGAGCCCTACCCTCTTCAACCATCCCCTAGTTTAGTTCACCCCTTCCCACCACCACTTCCCTTTTTCCGGTTGCCAAAACTCTCCCTCCACCAAAGTTTCCCAAAGCACTAAAATTCTCTAGAGATGCCACCACAAACTGCATGCACGCCCCTACGTGTCCTTCCATCCCTACCCTAATCCAAATTATTTCACTCTCGCCCCAGACTCCATTACTTAACAAGTCTTCTGTTACGTGCTCGGGATTGAGAGCGGGTGCAGCGTGGTAGGGCAGAGATATTCCCAAGGGAGGAAGAGGAGCCCCTCTTGAACTTCCGGTGATCTATGGTGGTCGGGGAAGGGAGGAGAGAGGTCAGCACGTTGATGATACCGCGCGGCTAGGGCGTTGGGCGGGGTTTGCTTTCGGAATCGGGAGAAAGGTAGAGAGAGAGAATAGATTTCATTACTAATTGCCTGAACCCACACACATTGGTTCCGCCCCATATAAGGTGGAAACCGGTCCAATATCCAAAATACCAAATTGCCCTCCTCATTAAGGATTAATACATGAGGATAAAATTTTTAAGCAACATAAGGAAATACGAGTGATAAAAATAAAATGTGCTTTAGGCGGGTGCTGTGCGCGGCACGCGGCGCTTGTACGTCACGCCCCAACGAGGATCCGTAACATCTCCACCCTACTCGACATCAAACTTGTCCTGTGGTGGTGGTTGGAGCGGAAGTAAGGGTGCGGTGGGCGGTTCACCGATGAAGGCCTTCAGCTGGGACACATGGAACACATCATGAATCTGCGCGTCGGCGAGAAGGCGGAGACGATATGCCACTTCCCCGATGCGGGTGGAAATTTCGAACGGGCCAAAGAACTTGGGCCCCATCTTTTGATAGGCTCCCTTGGAGACGACAAATTGACGGTAGGGACGGCGTTTCAGCCAAACTCAATCCCCCGGGGCAAAGAACAGCTCACGGTGGCCCCTATTGTGGGAGGTCTCCATGCGTGCCTGGGCCTGAAGAAGGCGGTCATGTGCAAGGCGCAGAAGCTCGTCGCGCGAGCGCAACTCTGTGTCGACGCCGGTGGAGCGGGCTGAGGCACTCCGGTAGGTAAGGAGTCTGGGTGGCTCCCGTCCATAGATGAGGCTGAACGGGGTGGTCTGGAGAGCTGTGTGATAGGAAGTGTTATAACAGTATTCCATCCATGGAAGCCAACGCGCCCAGTCTTTGGGGTGATCTACTGTAATGCAGCGGAGGTACATCTTAAGTGTCTGATTGACCACTTCAGTCTGGCCGTCCGATTGAGAGTGATAGGCGGAAGAGAGGGCCAGCTTTGTGCCGCAAAGGGCGAAGAGCTCCTGCCAGAATTGGGAGGTGAAAACCTTATCCCTGTCGGATACAATACTCTCGGGAATGCCATGGAGGAAAAACACTCGATCAAAAAAAGCACGGGCCACCGTGGGTCCGTTGCTGGGACGGCTCATGGCAATGAAGTGTGCCCCCTTAGAGAACCGGTTGACGGCGATGAAGATGATGACGTGACCCCGAGACGGGGGTAACCCTCGATGAAGTCCATCGATATGTCCGCCCAAATCTGAGTGGGAACCGGAAGTGGCTGCAGGAGACCGATAGGAGAAAGGGACTCGGATTTGCTGCGCTGGCAGACGAGGCAGGTGGCAATGAACGTCTGGATGCTCCGTTTGAGGCCGTGCCAAAAGAACTCGGCACGCACTCGTTGAAGGGTCTTCTGCTCCCCTTCGTGTATATGGCCATGGAAGGCCGCTAAGATGTCAGTAATTAGCGGAGAAGAGTCGGGCACAAAGAAGCGATCCCGGTACAAGATCAGACCGTCCTGTACTGTCCAGTGTGGTGGAAGGTGGCCCTCCTGAATGCGTTGTAGGAGCTTTGTCAGGGCCGGTGTGTCGAGGATGACCCGGCGGAGGCGAGGCAGAAGCAGAGACGATGGTGTGGAGACGACAAAGAGCAATGCGCCAGAGGAGTCGCAATGGGAGAGAGCATCAACCACGCGATTCAAGTGCCCCGTCTTGAATTCCACCCGAAAGTCATAGCTACAATAAGTACTTGAGACTGAAATGATCGGTACAGATGATGAAAGCGCGGCCCCACAAGTACGTGCGTCAATGGTGGACGGCCTTGGCTAGGCCGATGAGCTCCTGCTCGTATGTCAGAAGTTTCCGGTGGTGGAGGGCTGTCGTGCGGCTGAAATAAGCGATCAGGTGACCCTCTTGTTGCAAGACCGCTCCACACCCGAGTTCTGAAGCGTCACACTCCGCCTGAAAATCCTTACCGAAATCAGGAAGCTGAAGGACCGGTGTCGAGACCAGGGCTTGCTGCAAGGCCCGAAAGGCCTCCGTGGCGGCGTCATCCCATACAAAACACTGGCGGTGCTGAAGAGAGAGTAAGGGAGCGGCGATCATCGTATAGCCCTGGATAAAGCGGTGGTAATAGCCCGCTAAGCCGAGGAATCCGCGAAGCTCCCGCTGAGTTTGAGGAATGGGCCAGTCGAGGACGCATTGAATCTTGACCGGGTCGGCGGAAATGCCCGCATGGCTGATGATGTGGCCCAGATATGCCACTCTGTCCGTGCCGAAAGAGCATTTGGCCCGCTTAAGGGAGAGACGATGCGAGCGGACCAGTTGGAGGACAACACGAAGGTGCTCGAGATGTGTTTCCCACGTTTTGTTGTACACCAAAATATCATCGAAAAAAACAAGAACACATCGACGAAGGAGAGTGTAGAATACCTCATTCATGAGGGCTTGGAATGTAGAAGGTGCATTTGTAAGCCCGAAGGGCATCACAAGAAACTCAAAATGCCCGTGGTGCGTGCGGAATGCTGTATTCTCCACATCGGCGGGGAACATACGGATCTGATGGTAGCCCGAGCAAAGGTCGAGCTTGGAGAAGAAACATTCCCCATGTAACTCGTCCAGCAACTCCTCGACCACTGGGATAGGGAATTTGTCCTTCACCGTGACCGCGTTCAGGGGCGGTAGTCCTCACAGAAATGCCAAGAGTCGTGCTTTTTGTGCACCAAAAGGACAGGGGAGGAGAATGGTGAAACGCTGTGACGGATGACTCCCTGACGAAGCATGTCGGCGCACTGCCGCTCAATCTCGTCCTTCTGCAAGAAGGGGTAGCGGTAGGGACGAACAACCACTTGTGTTGTGTTTGGAAGAAGACAGATGCGGTGGTCCTGGCCGCGGGAAGGGGGAAGACCTGCGGGCGGAAGCATGACGTCGCTATACTCGGCGAGAAGGGACGAAAGGTCCTGCTGTACTGATGGCTCGAGCCGAAGGGAGGAGACGTGGCTCGAATCTACTATTGGACGGCCTTGCCAAACCGTCGGTCAGGGGCCTGGACCCCAAGACATCGTCATGCCCTCCAAAGCCCACAAAATCGGGCCGAGGGTGCGCAGCCAGCGCGTTCCCAAAACCACGTCGAATCCCCGCAAGGCGATGACGAAGAGGTCGACATGGGAATGATAGTTCGCCACGATGATGGGAACCGCTCGACAAACCCTGGTACAGGCCATGGCGACGCCATTCGGCACGGACACACTCAAACGACTGCGGCTAGTGATGTGTAGCTGGAGCCGCTGAGCGGGGAGATCGCTGGGGAAGCTGTGTACTGCCCGTGTCCATGAGGGCTAAGAGGCGGTAACCTGCGACGGTAATGGGCATCTGCAATGTGTCAGAGGTGTGAGGGCCGGAGATGGCGTTTATGGAAATCTCGGGGTCCCCTGGCCCGTCATCCCCAATGTCCTCATCTGAGGGGTCATCAACTTTTAGCCAAAAGAGGCGCTTACAATGGTGTCCTCTCTCATAGTGCTCATCACAGTTGAAACAAAGCCCTTTGGCACGGCGGTCCGCCATCTCCTGAGGTGACAGGCGTCGGATGGTGGTGGGCCGACCCCCCTCCTTGGGCCGGTGGAGGCTACTGCTAGCTGCGGTGTGGGTCTGGTTGGAGCTTCGAAAAGAGCCTTCGTCAGTACGACGGCCGAGATACGGTCGGTCCATGAGAATGCGCTTCTCGTAGAGGCGAGCCAAGCTCATGGCTGTAGTGAGATCGGGTGGGTTCTGAAATTCAACGTCCATGCGCAGCCGCTCGTGGAGGCCGGCAGTGAAAAAGGCGACTTGGTGGGCCGGGGAATGGATGGGGCTCGTGCCAAGAGCGTCTGAAATTGCTCCAAGTAGTCATCAACGGTTCCGGACTGTTTGAGAGAAATCAGATTGCCGATGGGATTGCTGTGGAGCGGTTGGCCAAAACGGAGAGTGCAATGAGCCTTGAAGTCCTCCCACGTAAGGTCGGGCCTCTCCCGATGAAGGTGCGAGAACCAAAGTTGGGCGCAGCCCATGAGGTGGAAGGAGACGACACCAAGCCAATCCTCCCATGGGGTGCGTTGCGCGGTGAAGAACTGCTCGCAACGAGTCAACCGGGTCAAGGGATCTTCGCTCCCGTCGAAGATCGGAAAATCAAGTTTGACATAACGGGGCACGGTAGAGTGGTCGGAGGGGGAGGGAAAATCAGGTGGTCGTGGCTCAGTTGGAAGATCGGGAACGGATGACGAGGAATCTGCGATGGGACGAGGCGCCAGCGGCATGCCTTCTGGTCGGAGGGCGGCCAAGAGTGACTGGTGGTTGTCCGCCATCATCGTTTTAAAAGATTCCTAAACCTGAGCGAGGGTAGGGCTGCTCCCATTGCCGTCGTCCATGGCGGAGGAAACCAGTGGTTGAGGAGAAGGTGGAGGAAGTAACCCGGTAGATGCGGCGAGGAGGTAGTCCCCGGTGAAGGAAGTGCCCATAAGTATAGGCTGGGAAGGATGGCGGAGCGGTGGAAACTGCGGAAAAAAATGGAACGGCGACAGCGGACGGAGCGTGGCACACTGATGTCGGGGTGGCCGGATCGGCTTCGGACAGGGCACGGACAGCCGGATCTGGAGTGGTGGCCGGGGGGAGGAAGGTTTCCTCTGATACCAAGTTGTTATGTGCTCGGATTTGAGAGCAGGTACAGCGTGGTACGGCAGAGATGTTCCCAAGGGAGGAAGAGGAGCCCCTCTTGAACTTCCGGTGATCTATGGTGGCCTGGGAAGGGAGGAGAACGGTCGGCGCGTTGATGATTCCGGGCGGCTAGGGCGTCGGGCGGGGTTTGCTGCGGAATCGGGAGAAAGGTAGAGAGAGAACTAGAGAGAGAGAGAGATAAATTTCATTACTAATTGCCTGAACCCACACACATTGGTTCCACCCCATATAAGGTGGAAACCGGTCCAATATCCAAAATACCAAATTGCCCTCCTCATTAAGGCTTAATACATGAGGATAAAACTTTTAAGCAACATAAGGAAATACGAGTGATAAAAATAAAAGTTGTTTTAGACGGGTGCTGTGCGCGGCACGCGGCGCTTGTACGTCACGCCCAACGAGGATCCGTAACATCTTCACAATATTTTTATTTCGTATAAGGGTGTACTTTTTTAAAAAATTTGAGACATTCAATTTGAGTAGTTGTATCTTTCCATTACTGTTGACTTGTACTTTTATTTGCCTGATATTACTATCATTATTCGTTATCCTGATAAATTCAATTGTGGTTATTTGTGCAAGTTTTAATTTCATGCTATTTAATTATGGCGCGTAAAACTCTTTCATATTGGCACATATATGAGCGTTGTGTTAGTCTGGTTATTTGATAGCTTGTTCGCTTGATGTCTTCCCACATTTTTATTTTAGTAGCAGAACAGACACGTGGTTTCTCGTGCACTCAGAGTATGTACAATTTTTTGCGGCGACAGTTTATTTTTTTGTCACTCGGTTTTCTCTCCCCTTTATATTTTAATTTGTTTAATATGGTTTACTTCTCTCTCTTATTTTATAATTTATTGATTTTATTCTATGTTAGTTTTTATACTTTAGTTTACTATATTTAATTTAATTTTATCTCAAAGTGCATATCAATGTGATGGCTCCTTTTCTATGTAATTAAAATATAAAAAATTATTGGATGATCACGAGTAAATATATGTCCTTAGGGTCTTTCTTATTAATAGTAGTAAATGTAGGTCATCCTCTATACCTATTTCATTTTCCAGCATCATTTATGATGTGTTATAATATAATTTTTCTCTTTTTTGGATAAATTTTTAGCAAGTGTATATTTAATGTTTCTCTCAATATATCTTATTTTCTCTTTGTTGCTATTTGTTAGAGAATATGAGAGAATGATGTAAAAGCTCATGTATAAGGCTCATCTATAGACCCGCTTCTTCCTTCTTCTTTTAGTCCCACTTCTCTTGTATAGGATTCTTTCTCCTTCTCTTTTCCTATATATTTGTACCCTCTCCTGTATTTTTGTCATGACAAAGTATATACAAGATTTGACTTTACATTTCTACATGGTATCAGAGGAATCTGATCCCGGGCGGCTACCCTTTTTCTAACCGCTGCTATCCGCGCGGCCTCGTCCATCCTTCCCGCTGCTGTTCGACGGCCTTCTCTTCTCTAACCGCCCTCCTGTCTCCGTGGCTACCACCTTTCCTCTCTCCCTCTGCTTTTATAGCTCACTTCTCTCTGTCTGGTGGGACCCGTTTTCTTTCCGTTGTTCGCTCTTCTAGCCGCTGCTGGGTTCGTTGCCGCTGTGTTTGCCTAACCGCTGTGGGCTGCTCCTTGCCGCTGCTTCTAGTCGCTGCTCCTTGCCGCTGCTTCTAATCACTGCCTTGCTTCTCGCTGTTCTTTGCGCCGCTTCTAGTCGCTGCTCCTTGTTGCTGCTTTTAGTCACTGCTCCTTGCCGCTGCTTCTAGTCGTTGCTCCTTGCCGTTGCTTCTACTCGCTGCTCCTTGCCGCTGCTTCTAGTCACTTCTCCTTGCCGCTGCTTCTAGTCGCTGCTCCTTTCCGCTGCTTCCGATCACTTCTTCTGTCCATTATTTCCGGCTGCTTCAGTTGGTCATTCGACCTCTCCTTCTCGCCACGGTCTCGCCTAACTGCCGACCCTTTGTTAGGTCTTCCAGTCGCTGCGGTCTGGCCCTATCCGCTGCCTCTATCCGCTGCTTCTATACGCAGCGGCCTGGTGCTCTGCTTGTCGCGCGCTGCTTTAACCACGGCCTCTCTTCTTCCCTTCTATCCGCTGCGGACTGGCTCTTACCGCTCGCCTGCTGGTCTCTTTGGCAACTTATTCTTGCTTGCTGCACGAGATTCTTGTCGCGGTCTCTCTCCTGCGTGTCCTGTCTAGCCGCAGCGGCCTAGCTTTCTAACCGTGCGGCTAGCTTTCGGAGTTGCTGTTCTTGGCGGTACTTGCATGGCTTCCCTCTCGCCTTCTGCTTCTGATTCAACAACTCTTCCCGGAGCAGATCGTGCTGCTCCCTTGGAGCTACGTGATGAATTACGTATGACCACAATTTCCCTCCGTGGAAAATCAAACTTTGTAGAATGGGTTCACTCTGTTCGCCGTGTGCTGCAAACTAAAGGTCTCCTTCATCACCTGACAAGGCCTCCTCACACTCACCAGATTGATGAGTGGATTTGGGACGATGAGCGTGTCCAATCTTGACTTCTCAACTCTCTGGACACTGAGCCTTATCGGATGACCATGTATCACGAGACTGCTCACACTATGTGGACAAACCTCCATTCTCTCTACTCCAGAAAGGACAGTCTTCAACACTTATTCGATATTCTTACTGATCTTCAGTCTCTCGATCCTAGAGCTACTGGTGACTTGTCGTCCTTTGTTGCTCGGGCTAAAACTCTTGTGGAGGCTTGAATCCAGCATCAGCCTCCCACCACTGACTTGGTTACTCAATGACAGCAGAAAAAAGCAGTTGGGATTGCTATGATGATGACCCGTGTTCCACCTCATCTTCATAGTGTCCGCGCTCATATCCCATCTTCTACGGTTACTCCGTCCCTCTCGGATGTTTGCTCGATGCTTCTGAAAATTACCCCTCCTCTGGATGCACCACCTCTCTCCTGCTCTCCTTCAGCAACCCATGGCTACTCTTGCTCCTTCTCGCAGTCATTCGGCTCGTGGCGGTCGCCAGTCTCGGGGACGGGGTCGTGGTGGCCGTACTCTCTTCAAGTGCTCTCATTGCGGCAGGGATTGTCATCTGGAGGCCACCTGCTACCGCAAGCATGGTTTGCCCCTCGCCTTGCTGCTTCGGCTGCTCTCGTTCCTCCCTCTGCCGCTAGTGAATATATTGCTGTTCCACGTGCTCAACTCCATCAGCATCAAGGGGTAGTGAGTCGCTCCTCTGGCTCAGTAGCCTCGATCTCCAATGAAGGTATATCTTGCCTCTCACACAACTCTTCCTGGATTGTGGACTCGGGTGCTACGCATCATCTCTCTCCGCAGAAGTCGCCTCAATACTTAGATTCTGCGTATCTCAAGTACATCACTATAGCTAATGGTGACACGGTCCCGGTTGCTGGCACTGCTCATCTGCATCTTACTTCTTCCCTCTCATTATCCTCGGTTATTCATGTTTCAGGATCATCTTTCAATCTACTTTCTGTTAGCCGTCTTACACAAGACCTTGATTGTTGTGTTACCTTCTCACGCTCTTCCTTTGTTGTGCAGGATCGACTAAGACAGTATATACTTGGTAGGGGGCGACAGTCTAATGAGTTGTATCTTCTCGATGTTCCTCCCGCAGCTCTCACCACTGTCTCCTACACTGATTGACATCGTCGTTTTGGACATGCTCATCTTCCAAATCTCAAGAAAGCTCTTCTCACTATTTCTCTTTAAGAGTTTTTTGGTGAATCTTGTATTTTCGGCAAACAACACCGCATATCCTGTTCTTCTTCTTATACTCGGAGCGATACTCCTTTATCCTTAATACATTCTGATATCTGGGGGCCTTATAAGATCCATAATATTTTTGGGTATCGGTACTTTGTTACCTTTATAAATGATTACTCGGAGGTTACCTGATTGTATTTACTTCGTGATCATACCGAACTCACCTCCACGTTCCGTACGTTTCTTACGGAAACTCACACTCAGTTTTCTACCTGTGTAAAAACTCTCCGTACAGATAATGCTCATGAGTATACTTGTCGCACCTTCTCCAATCTGTGCGCTGAGTTTGGTATTATACATCAGACTTCGTGTGTCTATACCCCTCAACAGAATGACATAGCGGAACAGAAAAATCGCCACCTCTTTGATGTGACTAGATCTCTCATGATCCAAATGCAGGTTCTTCCTGTCTATTGAAACTTTGCGGTTTCTACTGCTTGTCACCTCATTAATCGCATGCCTTCTTCTGTCGTCCACTTTGTGGCTCCCATTACTCTCCTTTACCCATCCACGACTCTATTATCTCTCACACCTCGTGTGTTTGGGTGTACCTGTTATGCCCACCACCTTGGTCCTTCCAATGACAAGGTAGCCCCTCGTGCTACCAAAACTATGTTTGTTGGGTACTCCCGCACTCAGAAGGGGTATGTCTGTTTTTATCCTACCATTGGTATAGTGGTTGTGTCTGCTGATGTCTTTCTGATCCACTTCTTCCTCCTCCGCTACCTCGGCTCACAGTTCCAGTAACGTCTCCGCTTCCACCACTTGTCCCTACTCCTCTACTTCCGATTCCTACACCACCACTAGTCCCCTCCAAACCTCCTATCGTTCAGGTATACACGCGTCGTCCGCCACATCCAGATGCCCTGCAGCAGCTTCCCTCTACCGGTGTGATCTCGCAGCTTGTTGATCTTGCATCACCCTCGACGGCTCATCCCTTGGCCAATTGTGTCTCTCTGCATCGGCTCTCACCACCTCTTTTTACCTTTGCTCTCTCTCTCCTCTATCTCTATACCTAACTCTATGCAGGAAGCTCTACAACATTCGGGGTGGCGTGCAGCCATGGATGAAGAAATGACCGCACTATGGGGTAATCAGACTTGGGAACGGGTCCCTCTTCCTCCTGGCCAAAGTTGTGTTAGTTGCAAATGGATCTTTACAATCAAGCTTGCGGCGGATGAGACAGTTGATCGCTTGAAAGCTCGACTTGTGGCGCGAGGTTTTACTCTTCAATACGGCCTTGATTATGATGAAACCTTCTCCCCAGTCGCTAAATTAAATTCGGTTCGGGTTCTGCTCTCCTTAGCTGTTCATCGTCAGTGGCCTCTCCATTAACTGGACGTAAAAATTGCCTTCTTGAATGGTGATCTTCTAGAGATTGTTTACATGCATCAACCGCCCGGGTTTGAGTCTACGGGGGAGTCTCGTGTATGTTTGCTTCGAAAATCTATATATGAACTCAAACAGTCTACTCGGGTGTGGTTTGAAAAATTCAGTAAGACAGTTCGTGAAGTTAGTTTCATACGAAGCTCCGCAGATTTGTCTCTTTTCACTCGTCACCAATCAACCAGGACTGTAATACTACTGGTTTATGTGGATGATATTTTGATCACGAGTGATGACTCCGCTGTGATACAACATGTTAAACAACATTTAAATTCTGTCTTTCAAATCAAAGATCTGGGAAACCTTCGATATTCTCTTGGACTAGAGGTTGCTCGGCGATCTGATGGTCTTGTCTTATCCCAACCCAAGTATTGCATTGACCTTCTGTAAGATGTTGGCTTATCTGGGTGCAAACCTGCGGAGACCCCGTTGGAAGTCAACCACAAGCTATTTGCTCAGGGATCTGAGTCTGATTCTCTACTTCCAAATCCGGAATATTATCGGCATCTCGTGGGAAAAATGACATATCTAACAGTTACAAGACCAAATATCTCATTTACGGTTGGAGTGGTCAGCCGCTTTATGCACACTCCATGTGTTTCCCACCTTCAGGCAGTGGAACGCATTCTCAGATATTTGAAGACTGCTTCTGGACAAGGACTTGTGCATAAACCATCTTCGGAGCTTTCTCTTATTGCTTACTCTGATGCAGATTATGCGGGCTCGCTGGACGACCGGCGATCTACAACTGGTTTCTATATTTTGGAGAGTATCTTATCATATGACGGAGTAAGAAGCAGTCTGTGGTTGCTCGCTCGTCTGCTGAGGCTGAGTACCGTTCGATGACGGCTGTTGTGTCAGAACTAACCTGGCTGGAAAGTCTTCTTATGGATTTGGGAGTTAAATTATCCTCACCTTCAACTCTGTTCTGTGACAGTCAGGCTGCAATCCATATTGCAAAGAATTCTGTGTTTCATGAGCGGACCAAACATACTGAAGTTTACTGTCATTTCGTTCGAGAAAAGGTCCAATCGAAGATACTAAAGCTTGAGCATGTTCTTCTTCTGGGCAAGTGGCTGACACTCTTACCAAGACATTACCTCAGAAATTGTACCATCAGTTCCTGTCCAAGCTTGTTGTCTACCATTTGTACGTTCCAGCTTGCGGGAGAGTGTTAGAGAATATGAGAGAAAATGATGTAAAAGCCCATGTATAAGGCTCATCTATAGGCCCGCTTCTTCCTTCTATTAGTTTCACATCTCTTGTATATGATTCTTTCTCCTTCTCTTTTCCTATATATTTGTACTCTCTTCTGTATTAATGTTATGACAAAGTATATACAAGGTTTGACTCTACATTTCTACACTAGTGATATAAGTTTTAGCAGACTGGTCATTTTTTTTGTTTTGTTAATTATTAGATATTTTAAAATGTTCTGCAAATATTTGGACTTTGTTGTGATTTCTAGATTCAAATTCTGACATGCTCCCCTTTCTTCTGTAGTGACCCCTACCGTCCTCTATGGGAGTTTTCTCCAGTACAGAGAGCTGTGCTAGGTCTTGCTTGGTTGAAGGATCCCAGGTAACATTGAATTATATTGTGTAGTATCCAGTAATTTTTCAAATCTGATCATAAACTAATTTTATTAGTTTTTACAACTATAAATTATACTATGATAATATCTGAAACATGCCAAATTGCCATGTAGCACCATAAAATATTATATTATTTGAATGGCACCTGAAACTAGTAAGTGCACCTCTTATAAATTTTTTTTTCATATTATCATTACATATTTGTTTAAAGATTGTGGTGTAATACCTTTTTTGCATGTCTTTTTTTCTTTTAGTTTTTGCCTATTTTTTGCCGTAATCTAAAAGCTTTCTCTTATTAAGCATGAAAGAATGGGTGGCTTAAATAATGTTTCGTTAGCTCCGTTATCATTTTGTGGTTCTATCGAGCTAATTCTCAATTCAATGTTTTGCCTTCATGCAACTTCTTCCCTTGCACTTTTTCCTGCACTTTTTTCCATCCTTCTATAATATTAATATTTTTATCATGCAAATAACGTGCAAGTAAAATATATAGCTGAATATATAAATGAGCAGCAGCTTATCTATTATTCTTGATCAATTCTGAGAACATTACTGAATCTTTACAGATGCATTATGAGCGCATATGAAGATGGTTCCATGAGGACACTAAGCCTGACCAAGATAGCAAATGACACTCCTGTTACTGGTCAACCATTCTCTGCAAAGCAGCCTGGAGTGCACTGTCAGTCATGTTCGATGTTTGCGATATGGAGCGTCCATGTATCTCGTAGCACTGGTATCTTTATCTTATTTTTAATCTTGTGTTGATGTCATGAATTCTAATCCCCCCTACCCCCTTGTTTTATGCATACATTGGATTGTATTTTATTTCGTTTTTCTCCTAGAATTTTTTTAAAGGGAGGGTATACTAGGAATTCGCTTGCATTGCTGAGTTATAATTTTTTTTTGATTGCATCTAATTATTGTTTTCTATGTAACCCTATTCTCAAAATCTTATGCAACCCTTGATGTAGCCTGAGCATTAGGTAAACCACGTAAGTTTTTATGTCGTGTGTGATTATGTGTTTTGATTATTCTTTTTTCTTTGCTCGATTATGTGCAAGACCTTGAATGGTTTTATGTTTTTAATCAAACCATCGCACAAGTAGAAGGTTGTTTCTATTATAGCCTACACTCTAAGAGAGTCGTCGCTCGAGTCGTCTGACTTTGCTACATCTATTTGACGACCAAAGGGTCGTGAAAGAACATGGGTCTATATGCACCACTTTCAGTACCGTACCAGACATGGGTGGTCATTAGTATGGAGTTTGTGTTCTGACTGTCTCGCACCTTGCGTAAACATGATTTTATCCTTGTCGATCAATTTTCCAAAATGACGTATTTCATTGCATGCAACAAGAATGCCGATGCGTCACACGTTTTTAACCCATCTTTCAACTTCATGGCCTACCCAAGGGAACCACTCAAAAATTAATAGTCAAGCGAATGAGTTCTTACACGGTTATCAAAAGGATTTGAACAAATGTTT
Organism: Platanthera guangdongensis; assembly: GCA_039583875.1. NCBI lineage: Eukaryota > Viridiplantae > Streptophyta > Magnoliopsida > Asparagales > Orchidaceae > Platanthera > Platanthera guangdongensis. The sequence continues at coordinate 131,446,896 of CM077148.1, read as the reverse complement.
ATGAATTAGATATTCTGCAGAGTATGCGTATTTCACTTTTATTGGAAAAGCCCATGTAAAAGGCCCATTTAATGGCCCTCTTTCTTTGTTTTCTTTCTCCTCCTTCTTTAGTCCCACATCATGTATAGGATTTATTCTTCTCTCCTCTCTCCTATATATTTGTATTCTCTCCGTACAATTTGATACTTGATTAATACATACAAGCTTTTGGGCTCTCTCAACATGGTATCAGAGCCAGGTTCTGTCTAGCTGCGGCCTTCCCTGCGGACTGCATTTTTCTGTCCGCTCCGCTCTCTTGCGGACTGCCTCTCTGTCCGCTCCGGTCTCCTGCGGACTGCCCCTTTGCATCCGCTTCTCTGCGGACTGTTTTTTTGTCCGCCTTCCCTGTGGACTGCCTTTTTCTGTCCGCTCAGGTCTCCTGCGGACTGCCCCTCTGCTTCCGCCTCTCTTCTCTCTCTCCGTGGTTCCACCCTCCTCAGGCTTCTTATAGCCATCTTCTGCCCTGACTCGTGGGGCCCACCTCTTCTATCCGCTGCGGGCGTTCCTTCCTGTCCGCTGCACGCTCTGCTTCTGTCCGCTCGAGCCTCTTTGCTCGCGGACTGCTCCTCTCTACTCTGTCCGCTCGAGCCTCTTTGCTCGCGGACTTCTCCTCTCTACTCTATCCGCTGCGGACGTTCCTTCCTGTCCGCTGCACGCTCTGCGTCTGTCCGCTCGAGCCTCTGCTCGCGGACTGCTCCTCTCTTCTTCCCCGCAGTCTCTTGCGGACTGCTTCTGCGGACTGCTCCCTATCCGCAGTCTCTTGCGGCCTGCTCCTGTCCGCTGCGGGCTCTCCTCTTGTCCGTTGCGCGCTCCTCTTCTCTCTTGCTGCGTGGCTTCTTCATCCTCGCGGTCTCTTCTTCAGTCCGCCACGGGTTTTGCCGCGGCCTACCCCAGTCCGCCGCGATCTTCTCCAAACCGCTGCGACCTCTGCCGCGGTCTGCTCCTGACCGCCGCGACCTCTTCCAGTTCGCCGCGGCCTCCTCCAGTTCGCCGCGGCCTCCTCTAGCCCGCTGCTTGCCGCGCGGTTTGCACTCGCCGCGCCCTGCTGTCTGCAGTGCCTATCCAAGCTTGGCGCATACGACTTGTACGCTCCAGCTTGCGGGGGAGTATTGGAAAAGCCCATGTAAAAGGCCCATTTAATGGCCCTCTTTCTTTGTTTTCTTTCTCCTCCTTCTTTAGTCCCACATCATGTATAGGATTTATTTTTCTCTCGTCTCTCCTATATATTTGTATTCTCTCCGTACAATTTGATACTTGATTAATACATACAAGCTTTTGGGCTCTCTCAACAACTTTGAAGATTTTACTCCCTTTTCAAGCCACACAACTATATGTACTCTTCGCCATCTACCACCTCAATTCTTCAGGCACAACCTTCGCCTACTACGTCACTATAGCCCCAGCTCTCGCCTACTACTTCATTACATCCCCAGCCATCGTCTACTACTTCATTTCAACCCCAATCTTCACCTTCTACCACATACTCCCAACCTATGTTTTTAAAGGCGCAAGATGCACCGAGACGCAAATGGGTCCTGGAGTTAAGGCGCAGGCGCATGCCTGATGCATGTGAGGTGCAAAAAGAGTAAAACAGGACATCTCTAAGATTAACAAAAACTATCAAACAAACATAGTTACTTTCGAGGTAAAATAGAGAGATATTTGGTCATTTAGAAGACAAAATACCAAATTGTGACTTGCACTAAACATTAGAAACATGAGGGAGTTGGGCTTGGGATTCTAGAAAACATCTAAGAAAACACTTAAAATTGCTCCATACTTCTAAGAAAACATCAAAAAGTGTTGTCTCAAATTTTGTTCCAGCAAAATATCCCTTTAACTGAGTAGTAAATGACCTTTAATATCAACGAGTCTTCATAGAAACTGAAATTATCCTCTTCTTTCAGCAACCACACATTTTCAATTGCAATACAACTTAGAACTATGCAAAAAACTGCACTATGAAATTTTGAGTAGTAGAAAAAGTTAGGTCGGGGAGTTAGACATACACAATGGCGGCTACAACAAGAGGAGTGAGGGAGAGGAATTGGAGCTCCTTTCTGGCGAGATTAGACATCAGGAGGAATGGCGGAGGAGCGGCGACAGAGGGTTTTCTCTATCGGTGTGAGGAGCGGCCACGTCGAGAGATCGGCGGAGAAATATGTGGGAGTTAGGCATGGGATTCGGGAAAGAAATGCCCTAAACCCAAACCCACTTACTTTAGACCGTCCTGGACTGCGTATAAGTACAAGCACACATTTTTGGCACCTGGGGACTCAGGAAGGCGTGCGCCTAGGCACACCTGGGCTACATCACCCGCCTTTGCATTGCGTAGGAGCAGCCAGGTGCGCATGGTGCGCTCGGCTCGCGCTTTGATGACATAGCTCCCAACGTTCCCCTATTTCTCCTACACACTCCCATCCTTCACCTACTACTTCACTACAATCCAAGCCTTTGACACTGATTAATCATCTTGCTACAGTCCCAACTTCTTCCACAACAATACCACTCTTCGACACAGGTTTCACCTTCCAAAGACACCACACGTTTTGACGTCATCACTTAGATTGTGGTCCATGAGTTTGTACTAACACTTGACAAGTTTGATACTGTGTTAATTGTCAGGGCCACACTTTTATCGACGACACATGAATCTCCACAACTGAACTCGAGAGACCCTCCCCAGCCCTACGACGATAGTACGGTCATCTCCATTTTTCGAGATGAATGCTTTTAAGACGGGAGAGTTGATGAGGATCATGTCACACAACAGGGTCTACTCTTGTCGACCATGGGCCCTGTGTTGATCGGGACCGCTTATCACGAGCAAATCGCCGATCAAAATATTTTATGTTCTTTATATTTTTTTCATTTTCATTTTATTTGTTTTTGTTTTGGGGGTTACAATGAACGAAGATGCATGACTAACAACCGACCTCCTCCCACCGCCATAAACCACCAGCCGGCTTCCTCTCCAACCTCTCTACATATTCCTCCGAAACTAGCCACAAAACCCATTCCATTTCCCTCCACTTTCAGTTTTCCGACGAATGCCGGAAACCTCCTCCGGTAACCTCCGTGAAGCCTCCACCACCACTCTAACACCCTTCATTTTCAATTTTTCAGTGAACGTCGAAAACCACCTCCGGCCAACCACCACCATCATAACTACAATATCACCTCCCATTATCCTTATTTCCTAAAGTTTAGGACCACTACTCCTAAATTCACTCCACCCCTCTCATTTCTCCACTTCCCCACTAATCCCATACTTCTCTCACTTTCGAGCCACTCCCCACAGCTCCAACGGAGTGACCCCCCCCCCCCACCCCACCCCACCCCACCCCACCCCACCCCACCCCACCCACACACACACAAACTTCATCGTAGGCCCCCTTTCTCCACTGTTTCGGCTCTGTCCAGGAACTAAACTGCTGCCCACTTCCTGGGAAGTTCTTGCAGCCTACCAGAATTTCCCCAATTCTGTCCCCCCAAACCTCCATTACTCTACCAATTGTATTGAGAGGTCTCTCCCAGCAATTTTCACCTCGGCCTCCTCCCTGAATGCCGGATTGTCAAAAATCTAACCTGGATTGGAAATTCAGCCTCTCCATGTCAGCCAGCCCCCTTGTTGTCCTTGTGTGCTTCCAACACCTCTTGGGCCTTCTTTTCACTTGACCACAGCCTCCTCTCTACCACCTAGTCGGCTTCCAGTCTCGTCCAAACCCTTCCTCATCCCTAGCCTGTTTCCGGCCGCCCCAAACAGCCACCATCAGCCCTTCCCAACAACTGTTTTCCCTCATCCAGACTAGCAACAGTCCAATCCCAGCATTTTGGCTTCCCTGGGAAACCAGATCCAACCTCATTCCCTCATTCCAGCCACTGGATACTAGCCAGATACCTGCCAATCTTTCTATGTTTCCATTATTCTTTTTCTTTGTGGAATTATCTGCTAGACCTTGCATGGTTCTATATTTTTAATCAAACAAACATTAAGGATTTGTTATGGTCGTTGTTTCGTGTTTGTTCAGTCGAATGCATAAGGTTTGAGTGATGCACTAAAATAAACTCCGTAGGAAGCTATTTATTTATTTGTTTATCTACTTTAGTTTTAAACTTTTAATCAATTTAACCATTAAAAACAGCATAATTGTTTAAATGCTTGTTTTTTTCATCAAGTATTTCATCTAATTGATAATTTAGTTGTTATTGTTAATGTATATTTGGTTATATAACAGGCTCAGAGGTTTAACGGGTTTGGTTCGGATACTGGGATATTCAATACCCGTATTAAACCTAGGGTTTACCTATAAATCCCAAGCTAGGGGCAACGGTGAGATAGTTCTACTTTGACCACCACCCGGAATGCTTCGAGCGACCTAACAATCTCGAAGAGTGAAACCCTAGCCGCTCGGTCATCCCGCTCTCGTTTTCGTTTTTTTTCCCTTAGGTGCTCCCGCATCCAGTCCCGCACCTGATTAGGAATATGAGAAGGTAATCTCCCGTGAGAAAAGTCTCTCGCCGCTGCAAGCGATCGAAAAAGAAAAATTTAAGCCGCCGCCGGAAAAATCGAGGATCCCGCCGCTGTTGTTGATCGGGACAAAAGGAGGAAAAGCTCTTGCCCGCCGAAGTCGGAATCGGGATAGGGAGGAAGCCCATCGCCCCAGTTTTCTGCGTCCGGCTGCCCAAGAGAAATCTCGCCGCTGTTCGCGATTTCTTGCCGGCGCTCGATCGTGAAGAAACAAAAAGTTTCCCGCCCCCGCCTGCAAGGCGTCTCGCGTTGCTGCCTTCAACGTTGGCTTCGGTCCGCTCGCCGGAAAGAAGCCTGTCGCCGCTGTATCGTGAACCCTTGCGCCGCTCACGATCCTTCCCCTCCCATCGCAGAGCTGAAAGGAAAAAAAATTCCTGTCGTCGTTCTTCATGCCGGTCGTGAATCTGCAGCGACAGTTTCTCTGCAACCTTCCTGTCGCTGTTGCAGCCGCTGCAAGGAGAGATCGGAGAGAAAGAAATTAAAAAAAGGGAAAGGAAGAGGAAAACGGCTTCTCTGCGATCGAGGTGCTTCCTCTGCTGAATCTTCTGCCTCTAAAAAATTCCTGCCGCCCGATGGAACTTGTCTCCTTCCTGTTGCAGATCCTCTCTCAAAGTCACTATTCACATGGAGTTTTCCATTTGGATCAAGGCGTCCCCAAATTTGCTGTGATTCTATTTTTTTTAAAAAAAGAGAGAGATCGAGGTTGAAGCACAGGAAGTTTATTTCCAGGGGAGAATATTGTTGGATTGGTCTTCTGTTGACTGTTATGTAGAAAGACTTGCAGATTCAAAGAAGCTCTCTACTAGAGTATTAGAAGAAAAGAGGAGTGATTGTCCTCCATTCCATTCTGATTGAGTATGCTAGCCATATTTGCTGTAAAAGTGGTTGAGGAAGCCAATCTCTGTGAATTGAGGAAGCTGGTCATCGATTTCATTTCCTCTGTGCTACTTGGTGAAGCAAACAAATCACTGGATTGGATCTGTGCTACTTGGTGAAGCAAACAAATCACTGGATTGGATCTGAAGTGGACTGGATCGACTCTACTCGGATCATGTGATATTTTTTCAGTTTGCATTTTCCATTTTAAAATGTTGAAAGGTAGCACCTATGATAAAGTAAATTGTAGTATGTTAGCCCCACTAATTTCCATGGGAGCAAACTCCACGTTCAACTTGACTTGCAAGAACGGGATATTTTCCACACACTGCTCAGCGATTTCGCCACGATTCGTGAAGACGTGGACGAATATCAGTGGAGCAAAGACGAGGATTTTGCAGGGATTACCTTCTGAATTTCCTGAATCCTCGCCTTGCCATGACCTATAGTGCGTATAAGATTGCAAAAGAGATTTGAAATCGCTTCAATACGCATTTCCTGAAGGAGTAGGGACTGTCGAAAACTCTCTTTGTTCAGAAATTTTTCATAACTCAATGCTTATTCGTGAGTCACCTCTCAAATAATTGAACTGAAAAATTTGTGTCTCAAGTTAGAAGATGAACAGTCTGAAATGTCCAATAATCCTTCTGTGAGTCTGACCTTAAGCAAGCTGCCTCACCTTCAAGTCTGAAATGAACAGACTGAAGAAGAAAGAGCAAGCCCCACAGAATACTGCAACATGCTGGTCTTCTGAGTGGTGGATGAACAACGCTCTTATATTAGTTAATTTTGAATAAAGTTTCTCCATCACAATTCAAAAACACGACAATTGAAACTAATATAAGAGCAAACTAACTAATTACACTATATTGTGCACTTCTTAAATTAAATTAAAAAACTAAAACATACCTTTGAGAAATGAGAACAATATAAGATCAAATTCAACTTCATGTCTCCAAGCAGGAAAATTTACACTTTTCTCAATTACTTTGCTTCCCTGGCTTAATATTCTCTGGTAAAATATGGGAAGAATTTCTACGGCATCAATTATAGGTCTTGAACTAACTCATGGAATTTTGTGTTTTTTTAATTAGTTTGTGAGTTAAGTTTTATTTTTTAAGTCAATTGATATAGCTTATTGGAGATTGCATTAGACTGCAAGACTTTATAGTGCTTCCTAAGATGTTGAAGAGTATCTCAGTTTTTGTCTACAATTATGGTTATTGACAAGGCAGCGAGTTTATTACTTAAACCTTGACCCTAAAATAAATCAACCAATTTCCAAAATGTATGTTTTCAAATCCATTAATTACTTTCATGAAGCAATACCATGATTAAGAAAAACATAAATCAGATGATACAAGACAGATTGCTAGAATTAACATATGCCACAAGATTATATGGGCATATTTTCCACTATCAATACATCTGGATAAGATGTACTGTGCAAGTGTTCAAGTCAAATTGTCTTAAACAGGGGATCAAAGTATAATTATGTTTCAGGTTTTCTAATCCCTGGGTTTCTCACAACAACAATTTTTTTATTTCAATAAGAATGAAGCCTAAAAGAATAAGTCTCCAAGCATACAAAAAAGGGAATGTGTTAAATGTTTATAAACTCACCTCTTCATAGTAAAGCTTCATGAATCAGACCACCGACCTTCAATACTAAATCCATGGTTGTAGTTAATTATAACTTTTACAGAAATTCACATTATGTCAATACTCTGAAGAAATAGCTTCATTGGTTAAGGCATGATGGTTTAATGGGAGATCATGGCTAAAATAATACTAATGATTGTTAATGCCATTTCATGCCTCATGTGCTGTCAGTCAGTACTCAAAAAACCAAATTCATCAAACAGGGAAATAGAATCTGGAATTCTGGAACGGCCGAAACAGGGAAATTGGGAAACATGGAAGAACTGTCGCGGCCTATCCTTGAACTGCCTCTGGAACAGCCAAAACAAGGAGCGACTTCCTCCCTCCCCCCGGTGTACAGAAGAACGAGGGAGGTTTCCTTCTTCCTTGTGCGATGAAAGAACGGCGGGCCGGCGGCACAGGAGAAGAAGACGGACGACGACTCCCAGCGAAGAAGAGCGAATGCCATTATCTCTTAGAAATCCGAGAAAAATTAGACCCGGACACGTGCCCGGGTGTACCGCCGTGTGGGTCCGCCCCCAGTGTTTACTTCACTACTGCTATAATTACTAAGCTTATTTAGTTAGAGCTAGTTTGTTTTAAACGTCACTACATATGTTTATGAATTAATAGAGTATAAACTCATGAAATTTTTTGCAGGCACTAGTAAAGATAGAGGAGAGAAAATAGACTTTGACATGAATGATGACGATCTACTTTTTGAATAGAATTGTTACATGTTTGATCCATTGTTTTTATGTTTTCAGACTTTTAATTCTGAGTTGCACTTTTATGTTTGGATGTTTGTTTCTGTTTATGCAAAACTTATATTATGTTTAATTGTGTTTTCTTCTCTGGATATTGTATAAAGTCTGAAACTTGGAACTTTCTACTTTCCTGCACTCCAAAACGTAAACGTTATATATCACAAATATATGCGAAGATTGTTAATGTATATTTGGTTATATAACGGACTCAGAGGCTTAACGAGTTTGGTTCAGATACTGGGATATCTGATACCCGTATTAAACCAAACCCAAGCTAGGGGCAACAAAAAGATAGTTTCACTTTGATCATCACCCGAGATGCTTCGAACGACCTAACAATTATTATGTCTAATATTTTATTAGTTCAAATTTTAATATGTAAAGCAAATTTCTAATATATTATTTTGACTATTTGGTGATTGTTTGCTTCTTATTCTCAGTTCAACATGAATATAAGTTTTCAGCATGCATGTCTTCATTTTATATGTATTTATGTTAATTATCTTCTTGATGATGTATTTATATCCATAATGCTAATATAATTTCACCCTTGCGGTGCGACCCTTCCCCGGATCCTCGCAGCGCAAGGATGCTTTGTGGTGGGACCCTTTCTAGGACCCTCGTTGCACGGGATGCCTTTGTGCACTGAACTGTCGTTTTATGCTAATATAATTTGCTGAATTCATTTGTGAATCAGGTCTTGCAGCCTACTGTAGTACGGATGGTTGCATTCGGTACTTTCAGGTAATTAGTTTATTTTATTGCAACAAAGAATATTTTAGCTGGAATAAGGTCTATTAATTTCTTGCATAATAATAATATTATAATGATAATAATTTATTAGCATATGTAATTATTCCTTTCTATGCAAATTTGCCTTCTCTCTAACAAATTTTAGGGTCCTTCCCTTCTCTAGCTTACGTCGAAAGCTGTTGACAAAGATGCTAGTCGATATCGTATGCCACACTTCCTTTGCGGGTCATTCTTCGATGAAGGTCCGACTCTTGGGATCAATACCCCTGTGGCAACTACTCCTTTACCTAAACAATTGTCGCTAGCTTCAAAGGCGACCCATGAGGCACGTCGAACAGATTCGTCCGCATTAGGTATGGATAAATTAAAGAATCTTAATTGCTGGACAACAAAATAGAGATTTTTTTTGGCTAATTTTCTTTCATGCTTTATTCAGTTCTATATTGTCCTGATAATGGAGCAAGCAAGAATAGCCACAAGACAAAGAAGTTAAAAGAAGACGGAAAGATTGCGAGTTTTCCTAGCAAGAGCGTTGCTGTGCATAAGGTCAGATGGAACATGAATAAAGGCAGTGCAAGATGGCTATGTTATGGCGGTGCTGCCGGCATCGTACGGTGCCAGGCTATTCCTCCTCGATCGAACAATAGGAGTTAGCTATGACATGTTTTTTTTTTTAAAAAAAAATTAATTTAATTTATTTTTATTTGTACATGTTTCATCGTTTATGTAATGTAATATATTATTGGCAAAACCTTAATTTATTTAGTTTAATTGTTAGGTTTTATGTTGATAAGAACTTGTGTGATGATTGGGACCATGCATAAATTTTAATTTATGTTGATAAGAAATTGCGATGATTTTAAGATTTGATTTCGGGATTAGAATTTATGGATTATTTTTATTTAGCAACAATCATTTTCTTTTTTAGATCTTTTAAAGATGCGGAAAAATTTAATGCAGTTAATGTCAACCTATTTTTAAAGAAAAATTGGTAGTACAATGTGAGGGCTCAATGTTCGGATTGTTTCAGCTCATAGCATCCTTTTTTTTTGGTAAAATGCCATTTTTCATGTTCTCGGTGTTTGCGGGTAAAGCTTGCCAAAATGATGTTTCTAAAATAAGCCGTGTTCTTTGTATTTCCTAACCGCAATACCCTAGAGTTTTGTTTGTTTCAGTTGATAGCCTTCTTTTCCATGTTCTTGGTGTTTGTGGGCAAAACTTGCAAAATTGATGTTTCTAAAATAAGCCGCGTTCTTTGTATTTCTCAACTGCACCGCCCTAGGTGCTTTTTCACCCCTCCTTTTTCTTTGTTGCTTTTCACAGCTCATAAAGTGCTCATTCCGATCTCCTCTATCATGTCTTGTGCTCTTGCTTCCATCAATGATGGAAGAAGTGTGTTTTGCCTCCGATCGGCCTCTTTTGACCGTATCAAGTTACAAGACCAGTGAACATGACGCACGAGCGAGCCATGGTCTCGCTGTCTTGTAACGATAAGCAAATTAAAGCCGATGTTACAGTCCTACCATTGATAGAGTATGATATCATCCTTGGTATGGACTGGCTATCAGACATGGAAGCTGTTATTAATTGTAAATCAAAAGAGATGATATTTAAATGCCTAGATGAAAGTCCGATGATCTACAAGGGTTTGGGCGAAGTTGCAAATATTAGGATTTTGGCAATAAAAGTCAATAAAATTGTGCGGAAAGGTTGTGATGTCATTTTGGTGATGATCAAAGAGGTGAAAGAAGAGAAGAATGAAATTACAGCTGTGTCCGTAGTGCAAGAATACGTGGATGTATTTTCAAAAGAGTTGTCTGGTGTGCCTCCAGCCAGAGAAGTTGAATTTGAATTAAAGTGATTGAAGGAACTGCTCCCGCGGAGAAGACTCTGTATCAGATGACGCAAAAAGAATTAGCAGAATTGAAGGTGCAATTACAAGAATTGCTTGATAAGAAATTTATTCGACCAAGTACTTCACCTTGCGGAGTTCCAGTGTTATTCGTGAAAAATAAGGATGAGTCTCTCCGTCTGTGCATAGATTATCGCGAACTAAATAAGTTAACAATTAAAAATAAATACCATCTGCCACGCATTGATGAATTATTCGATCAGGTAGTGGGCGCATGCGTATTCTCTAAAATTGACCTTCGGTCAGAATATCACCAGCTGAAAATTTTGGAGGGAGATATTTTCAAAACATCATTCAGTACCAGGTATGAGCATTTTGAATTTGTGGTTATGCCTTTTGGCCTAACAAATGCTCCTGCAGCTTTCATGACCTTGATGAATCAGGTTTTAAGGCATTTTTGGATCAGATTGTAATTGTGTTTATCGACGATATACTGATCTATTCAAAGATAGAGGAAGAGCATGCCCAGCACCCGCGTCTAGTCTTGCAAACGCTGAGAGAACATCAGTTGTATGCCAAATTCACAAAGTGTGCTTTCTGGCTGGACGAAGTGGCTTTTCTGAGCCACGTGATTAATGCAGAAGGGTTATCTGTTGATCTAGCTAAAATTGAAGCAATAATCAATTAGACCCAACCGAAATCAGTGACTGAAGTACATCAGAAGCCGACTAGATATATTCGATCCCTTCCCATCCTAGATTGGAAATGAGATGACGTTGCAATGGATTTTATGTTTGGCCCGCCTCGCAGTAATGCGGGGAATGATGGAATCTGGGTCATTATTGACCGATTGATGAAAAACGTCCATTTTATACCTATCATGCCTAGCGGGCCGACTGAAAAGTTGGTGGAAATTTATGTAAATATGATTGTGAGATTACACGGTATCCCATGTACGATAGTATCTGATCGCGATGGACGGTTTACGTCAAATTTATGGTGAAGGGTGCATAACAAAATGGGAACAATGCTTCTGTACAGTACATCCTTTCATCCGCAAACAGATGGTCAGTCCGAACGCACTATCTAGATGCTTGAGGATTTATTGCGAATGGTGGTTTTGGATTAGAAAGGCTCCTGAGAAAAATATTTATCATTGGTTGAATTTGCTTATAATAATAGCTACCAAGCAACGATTCAAATGACCCCGTTCGAAGCTCTATATGGGAGGTGATGTAGGACTCCGTTGAGCTGGGCAGATGATGGAGAGAAGAAATAGTTTCCGTAGAAGAAGAGAGATAAGATTGAGGAAAAAGTCTGCATTATCCAACAACGAATGAAAATCACACAGGATCGCCAAAAAAATATTTTAATGCCTGACATCGTCTGGTGGAATTTGCGGTGGGCGATCAAGTGTGTTTGAAGATTAAACCATTTAAAGGGATTTCATGATTGTGACGAATTGGAAAATTAAGCCAGAGATAAGTTGGTCCCTTCCTAGTGTTTGAACGGATTGGCAAGGTGGCGTATCGTTTAGCTCTGTCCGCTGAATTACAGAGGCTGCATGATGTCTTTCATGTATCCGAACCCAGAGTTGATGATATTTGCCAGTGATGTGCAAATAGAAGCTGATTTGTCAAGTCCGACAACACAATATCAAATTATTGATCGGTTGAGCAAGAATGTTCGGAATCGACAGGTGAACTTTGTTAAGGTCTGGTGGATCGGCCATCCCGCCAAGGATGCTACTTGGGAGCGAGAGGACTTGCTGATGAAAATCTTTCCCTCTTTCTTTGGGAATCGAGAAGATGCTTGAATTTTTGAGGACGAAAATTCTACTAAGAAGGGGAGAATTTGTAAGACCCGAACTTTCTTGTGCTTTAATCTTTGATTTTGAGTTAATTTGAGAACAAAATCATTAGGGTTTCAGATTTGGAGTTTTGTTTTTTGCTTTCCTTGTAATCTATTGGTCGGCTATGTGCTTTGTGCGTTGTTTGTGCTGGCCGGCTGCTGTTGTTGGGGGTTGTTTGTGCTTGTCGACTACTGTTTAATGGGCGTTGTCTTATGCTGGCCGACTGCAGTTTGTTTGGGTGTTACCTAGACTGGCCGGCTATCTTCGATAGAATTGACACGTTAATTTGAGCTGCTATTCACAGCCCTTGACGTTGCCATTGTGGCAACCCTTATGGCTATCTGTATGAGCAATTTTTATTATTTCTTGTGGGCATATGAAGCCTTTGTTGGTCGAATGATGTGCCTTCATTTTGAGTCACCCATGCTATTCTTTCCCTAGACAACTCCTAAAGGTCGTAGTTGTGGCAGTCGTAGGAGTCTGCTCGTAATTATTTATAGCACAACCCTAAAGTAAATGATTTATTGATACTGTAGAGGATGGCGTCCGCGATAGACGCGACGAGAATCCTACGAGGGACAAGGGCAAAGGAAAATTTGGGGTGTGTCCTTACCGCCTTTTGTTCTATGAACCTGATAAGCTAGTTATTCTTTAAATATTTGATATCATTGAAAATATAAATCGCCGAACACACTAACGTGGCTTAGCAGGCATTAGAACTCTAAGGGGAGCCAAATATAAATAATTTCTATTTTTGAATTGAATTGAACGAACTGAAATGAATTGAAGAAAATGATTCAGAAATGAAATAAGTTGAAATCGAGAACGCATCAATGCACCAAAATGCTAAGGGTCGGCCTAGTAGGAGGGGATGCTTCAGACTCCTACACCTCGTGAGAGGGGTAGAACTCTCACACCTTGTAGGAGGGGTCAAACTCCTACAGAATATGATGAGAATCCAATTTAGGAGGCGTTGAAGTCTGTTGTGCGTGTGAGCGCCCTAAAGAGGATATTGATCTGAAGGGTCGACGGACCCAGATATTTGAGAAATTGAATGACCCTCAGCATTTTGAGAAATGAATCACGATGAACGAACTTCTATATAGAACGAACGAAATATGATTTAATATCATATATAGAATTGTTGATTATACCTATTTCCTAACTTAAAAATATGATCACACTGATATAGATTTGATTGTTGCTGACTCTCTTGTCTGCTTGCAGTGCAACACTACAGTTAAGGGTAAGGAATTCACTTAGTTTTCAAAACTAATTGTTTTCTGATTTCTTTTATAGGAACCGAGCACCAACGTACCAGACCCTGCTATACGATCTCAAGTAGAGGCAGATCAAAGACTAGTGGGAGACGTGGCTCGTTCACGGGTTAGCACATGAGTTTACTACTTGTACATGTTTAGATATTTGTAGTTTAAATAAATGTAGACGCTTCTGTACTATACTTTATTTGGCCAATGTATATATTCTGTATACTTTTGAGATTTGGTTTTATGTTTTCACCTGACAAACCTTTTTATTATAACTACCGCGCATATACTTGTGAGAAACCTGCTCGAATCAAAAATTTGAATTGTGGTGGATTTTGGTCGTTACACTAGTTGTTCAACTGGAGGATCTCACCTTGATTTTACTTTTTCTGCATTGAGGTCATTTTTCTGACTATTGCGTTCTCTCTATTTATTAGTTCTGTGATATCTTCCATGCTTGAAAGAGAAAGAATGTCATGATCATTACAAGTAGCACTGCGTGGAGAAATGAATTATGCGATAGGAAATAAACATTGTTCAGTAGGTTATTAGTATGATTAATTTGACTATTTCTCACTGTTAGTGAACAAATAATATGATTTGTGAATATGGCTTGTGTCGATCTCCTTTATGAATTTTTTGATCCTAAAAGAATGCAGTCTTTAAAAACATTTTTTATTTTGTTTATGAATCCACAAACTTTTTTGTTAGATGGAAAAACAAAAAAAGAGTATCAGTCATTTGAGAATCAAGCAACATTATGATATTATGTGATTTGTGCATCAAAGAGATAAAGTTTGGTAATAAGCCAACGACACATTTTAGTAAGGACGGGTAGAACAATGTGATTGTGAAATTCCACGAATGGACAGGAAAGACCTGCAATAAGGTTCAAATGAAAATAATTGAGATCACTTGAAAAAAACTGAAAATTATGGCATGAGTTGAAGCACAGGGAGACTGGACTAGGTTGGAATTCTTCATGTAAAATTATAGATGTATTGGATGAGTGGTGAGATGAGCGAATAAAGGTGAGTTTCCTAATTATCTATATAAAAAATCTTTTTATTTAGCTTATTTTTTCAGTTAGGTGGGCCAAATGTGATGAAGTTTTGTTATGGAGGTTTACAGTTTATAGCTGGAGTTGGAAGAAAAAAATGAACGTGATGTTAAAAACTGTGGTGGAAACTGAAGATTATGCGTGCACCCTGAAAGATAGGGAATAGACCTGATTTACTCTAAAGGAGTGGGGGTGGGGGTGAATAGAGTAATTAAAACTTTTTGGTTGTTTTTAAATATATCAGAGTAAAATAGGTGATAATATAGTAGTATAACAGGAAATGCAACCTAAGCAAAACTATACTATCACAGCTCAACAAGAACAAAAAGAAAATAGGCAACCAGACAACACAAGAATTTTATAGTGATTCCCCAAACTGGGTACATCCACTCTTCTACCACCGTAGTAGGAATCCACTATCAGGTTTTTGATCTGGTGACTGCCACCACAAGATCTATTTCCAGGGTGATCTCACAACCCTTTAGGCTTTTGATCAGATACCCAAAAACCAATAATAAACGTTTGAAGAGAGTTAATAAACCCTTTTACAGGAGGTTGAGAGAGAGTTGATGTTGTCTTCTCTTTTCTCTATACAATAGAGAAGACTAGTGGATTGCTGGTGTCAAAGCTCCTTCTAAAATACTTGGAGCCTTGCTCAGGGTGTAGGTCTTCAACCTTGACTTGAAGTGATCCAGGAACTTCTGACTGATTTAAATTTATTGTCCTTGAATGTTCCTGGGGTAGAAGTTGAAGAAGACTCTTGATGTTTGATTGTTGTTCTTCTTCAGTCTTTAGAAAGTACAAGGAGAAAACAAAATATTTTCTGCACAGGGAGAGAGTTTTGTATCTTTTCTTTGTATGCTTTTTCTTATGTTGCCACTACTTGTCTGAAAAGAGAAAAATCTCTTTTATGTTCTGCTGTCAAAAATTCTACTTTGAAATTTGAATTCCAAGCATTAATTGCTGATCTGTCTGAAGAATGAAACGGCTGGAATATCCATTAAAGAGTTTCCCCAACTGTCCCATTAAAATAAGCAAGTAATTAACCCTGATGAAGACCATAATTGATGATGCCAATAACGACTATATTTAGGGGAGTATAAGCATTAATTACTCAGAGAATTATTGCTAAATAACATAAGAAATAAGAACAAAATAAGGAAAACTTCTAAGTCTTGCTTGGGATAGAATTCGTCGAGCTCTGAATAGAATTCGTCGACCAGAGATCCAAGTTTGTCGAGTTGAGAAATCCTGTTTGTCGACCAGAGCTCAGCTAACTTCATTCTGCAAATAACTAGCCAATTCTACGCTCTAAATTCGTCGAGCTAAGAATCTGTCTTCGTCGAGCAGAGTTCATAGAAACTAAACTGGGAAGAATATGTTGAAGTTGAACTCCAAATTTCGTCGAGTAGAGAATCTGTCTGAAAGAAGAGATCGTCGACCTGAGCTCGAATATCGTCGAGCTCAACTCAGAGAATTAACTCAGAGTTCGTCGATCTACGATCGACGATCGTCGAGCTGAGTTCGAAGAATTTCGAACTGATAAATTTTAACTCTGAATTCTTCTAAGTCTGAGTCTACTGAAGTCTTCTGCTACTGGTCCATGAATGTTGAACCTAATGACTAGCCTAAACTCTAGGACTCATACACTTGACCTTGGCTATACAATGTGGGTCAAACTCAACCTAATTAGTGAACCTAGCCCAAATCCAAACTAGGGATCCAACATACCCCTCACTCCAGGAGCGTGACACAAGAATTTATTAATGATAGGATTATGTCTGAGGGTGACAACGATGTGATTGAGGTTAGCAGGAATACAAGGCTTAATCTCAAGCCACTAAAAGACAAAAGAAGGGAAAAAGAAAGCCTCCCATTCGACAATAAAAGAATTGGTTGAATCTTCGAAGGTTATCGGTCCTTGTCTAATGGAGCATCCCAAATCTACATGCCTTTTTACCATTTCACAAACACTAGAAGAGCTGGAAAGACATCATGAAATTTTTGAAGATGAGTTGTGTAACAGCCCAAATTCGAGAAATGGGAAAATATTGGGTGGCACGGCCTGGGACACGGGCGTGTCCTGCTTGGGTTGAGTGGTTCGACGAATTGCGTTCGACGAATTTCGTCCGACAAATTTCGTTCGACGAATTTGGTCGACGAAGTTCGGTCGACGAATTCTTCGGGAGGTACACGCCCTGTGATACAGGCGTGTCGGGGGGGGGGGGGTGACCTAGGGCATGTCCTCCCCTGGTCGACGATTTTCTCTCGAGTAGTTGAGGTCGACGAATACTCGAGAAAGAGGGTACACGGCCTGTGACACGGGCGTGTCACAGGGCGTGTCCCGCTCATACTCGAGTAGCTCTCGTGTAGGTCAAAATGTACTCGAGTAGGTGGAAAAGTACTCGAGTAAGAGGGGGTGACACAGGCATGTCACCCTGTGACACGGGCGTGTCCTATCTGGTTACTCGAGTAGTTGGTTTTCTCTCGAGTAAGTCCTCTCGAGTAGGTCTCGAGTGGGTTACACGACCCGTGTCACGGGCATGACTAGGCTGACACGGGCGTGGCATGGGTGTTTCACCTTGGCGTGGATAAGTCAGAATGAGGCGGTTCATGCACCGCTTAGGGGACACGGCCTGTGACACGGGCGTGTCAGACCTGAGAGAGCTGTTTTCAGGAAATTTTCTGGCCGTTCCTTTTCTTCCTATGGGCTGTGATGGCTCAGATTTCTCCTTGCTGTTATATGGCCGAGAAATGAGGATTATCTCATCATTTTCTTCTTCTTCTTCTTCTCCTCATTCCAAGAGAGAGAAAGGCCAAGGGAAGGAAAGGAGGAAGGAGGAAATCCGCTGCTGCAGAAGCTGCGGAGTGTGGATTGAAGATCCGAGTTCGGATTCGTGGAGGCAACGCTGAGACGGTGATTTCCATCCGGCTGATTCATGGCTCCGAAGTGATCTTCAAGGGTAACGATCTCCTTCGTGGACATCGAAGTCCTTTCTTTATGCATGTGCATGGAATCCTCCACCAAGAGGTGGATGTCGTAATCGATTCCTTGGTTAAGTCTGCATCATGAGCCAGAAGTGTGGAGTATGACATAGACATGCTGTGTGAAGCCCATCTGGACGGATAGTCAGGATTGGTGATGATCATGGGTAAACCGGAGAAGACTCTGTGGATTTAATGTTATGAAATATGTGCTTTGTGTATTGGATGAATGAACGATTGTGATGGAGGCTTTGGTTAAACCCCTTGAGCGCTGCGGGTGCTCTATCGGTGAAAAGCTGCGGCTGATCAGGAGGGAAAACTGACCCGCGTCAAGCTGCGGTGTTAACAATTTGAGCACGGGAAAAGACTGACCTCTACCTGGTTATTTTCGGAGATCGATGGGTGGCAATGCAAATGGGGGCTGCGGTCATACCCGGCTTTCTACACCACAGTGGTGGGTCGATCTAAATGCTCAATTTTACTGTGGGGTTAGGACCTCTGAATGGTTTGGGCGGAATACTCACAATATGCGTGTTGTTGTGACTAGGACTGGCCAGCTAACAAGTTAATAACCCATGATCGGCGGTGTACGAGTGGGATATCCGGTATACCAAAAAGGTGCCCCGAGTGCACGGAGCATCTGGTGGATACCGACGTCTGTGATGTGATTGTGATTGCTAAGTTGATAAAGATTATGATATAGCAATGCATACAGGGAAGGAACCACTGCCCTGAGTAAGGGGTAGGGTCGTTATAAGTGCTCAGCTAATACTGACAGTTACTTTGTTTTGTGTTTGGATTGGATGGCTAATTGCAGGTGCTGCTGCTTGAACTGCTTGAGCGGAATGGAAAGATTGCTGCTAAAGGCCCTTGAAGGCCGTGCGAAGAAAACGTGGTTGGATTTCATGTGTGGTCGGCCTGCGTGCCGATGTACGAAAATGTATTTGTGAAAAGAGAAACTTGTAAGACCTTAAGGCCAGTGTGTGTGGGTTGTATAAATTCCTGGTTTTGATATATAAATGTGGAGTTTATATAGTAGTGGACATTCTCTGAGCTGAGTTCATGTTATCGTAAAATGCTGCGCTAGAATGGATTGAGTTAGGATGCGAGTAGATTTTGATTTTCACAAGTAATTCCGCCACTTGTCTGTGACATATGGCGTGGGCCCCCAGCCGAACCCACCGTTATATGCTGTGTGACGAGTGGGGGCGTTACAAAGTGGTATCAGATCCAGGTTTAGATTGTTTAGGAGGAGAGAACATGATTGAACTCACGAATGTCCACTAGGAATGTATTTCATGCACGTAAGGAGCATGAGTGTGTAGACAATGTATAATTACCGTTATGATATGGATGAGTAATGGTGTTTTGTACATTGCTAGGTGGCGAGAAGTGGTGCTGGGCAGCCGGAGCCCCAGCAATCCGATGAGAGTGCGACACCAGTTGAAGTGCCCATGCCTCCTTCGGCGGAGACTATACGTGTGGTGACTGAGATGGTGCTGGCGGTGTTACAGGCACAACCTACTGAACAGGCAAGGCCTGCAAGGGTGCCAGTATGGCCTGGTGCAAGACAAGGGTGTGCTGAAGTTGTAATGGCAGAACAAGGAACGGATGAGCAGTTGAAGCGGTTTATGGACTTTCATCCACCTACGTTTGGTGGGACGATCTCCCCAACGCAGGCGGAGGATTGGCTGGCAAGAGTGAAGCAGATCCTGACTGCCCTCAGGACTGCGGAGGCACAGAAAGTGACTTTAGCCACATTTCTGTTGGAAGGCGATACACGGGTGTGGTGGTACGAAGTGGAAGTGCATCACTTGGTGGGATGACGATTGGAAGAAATATTGATCGAAGAATTCTCCCAGTTATTTTTGGCAAAGTATGTGCCAGTATCGCAGCGGATTGCTATGGAAAATGAATTTCTACGTCTGGTGCAGGGTGAGCGTGATATTGATACTTACCTGCATGAATTTACCAGACTAGGGCGTTATGCGGGGTCTACTTTCGCTGAGGAAGCACGAAAGACGAATCAGTTTTATGAGGGATTGCGCTACGAGTTAAGGTTGGCACTCCCGAGTTCAGTGAGCCAAGGCTTCCAAGAGTTGGTAGATACAGCCCGGGCGTTGGAGAAAGATTTGAAGCGGGTACAAGAGAAGAAGAAACTGGCAGTGGAAAAGCCAGAGGTTAAAGTGCCACAATCAGAACAGTTGGAGTTTAAGAGACGAGAGAAGAAAAAGTTTTGGACTGAACCAACTCCGTCTACTGTTTCGTCTGGGGCAACCTATGGGCAAGGACGAAGTGAAATACGCACATGTTTTAAGTGCGGAAAGCCGGGACATATCTCCCGTGATTATTGGAGTGGCCCTTCCAGAAGTGAGAAAAAGACAGGTGCGCCTTATGAAGACAAGGGTAAAGCAGTGACCGAGTCATCTGCATCCCGGATGCAACCTCGATTGCAAAATTTGGAAGTGTAAGAGCCGCAAAGCTCAGTTGGTGAAATTCAGCCTCGAGTGTTTAATTTGGCTCTTACGCGAGAAATGCAAAATCGAGAGGCTGAGCGGAAGTAAGGATAGTGACTTGTATCATTTTGGGGATGTGAATAATGTTGTATATGTTCTATGTCACGTTATATGTTGAAATGTTGGTACACCCTTGTGATATGGAAGTGATCGCTCGATTGTGATATAGCTCGATGATGTGTTTGTTTTTCGATCACTTTATAAATTTTGTGGCTGCATGTGCACAGATGGAAGTTAGGGATGTGTTGTATGTTTGTTTTGTTTGTGCGATGCCTTGGGGTGAGACAAGCCGCGACCTCTGAACTCAAACCCGGCTCGCCTCTTTGAGTGCTCGGTTGCAGTGGGTGCAATATTGTGCGAGTATGTGGCTGATTGGAGTGAGCCAAATTTCGAGGACGAAATTTCTTGAAGGAGGGGAGGGTTGTAACAGCCCAAATTCGAGAAACGGGAAAATATTGAGTGACACGGCCTGGGACACGGGCGTGTCCTGCTTGGGTTGAGTGGTTCGATGAATTGTGTTCGATGAATTGCGTTCGACGAATTTCGTCCGACGAATTTCGTCCGACGAATTTCGTTCGACGAATTTCGGTCGACAAAGTTCGGTCGACGAATTCTTCGGGCAGTACACGCCCTGTGACACGGGCGTGTCGGGGGGCGTGACCTAGGGCGTGTACTCCCCTGGTCGACGATTTTCTCTCGAGTAGTTGAGGTCGACGAATACTCGAGAAAGAGGGTACACGACCTGTGACACAGGCATGTCACATGGCGTATTCCGCTCATACTCGAGTATCTCTCGTGTAGGTCGAAATGTACTCGAGTAGGTGGAAAAGTACTCGAGTAAGAGGGGGTGACACGGGCGTGTCACCCTGTGACACGGGCGTGTCCTATCTGGGCACTTGAGTAGTTGGTTTTCTCTCGAGTAAGTCCTCTCGAGTAGGTCTCGAGTGGGTTACACGCCCCGTGTTGCGGGCATGACTAAGCTGACACGGGCGTGGCATGGGCGTGTCACCTTGGCGTGGATAAGTCATAATGAGGTAGTTCGTGCACCGCTTAGGGGACACGGCCTGTGACACGGGCGTGTCACAGGGCGTGTCAGACCCGAGAGAGCTGTTTTCAAGAAATTTTCTGGCCATTCCTTTTCTTCTAATGCGCTCTGATGGCTCAGATTTCTCCTTGCTGTTATATGGCCGAGAAATGAGGATTATCACCTCATTTTCTTCTTCTTCTTCTTCTTCTCCTCATTCCAAGAGAGAGAAAGGCCAAGGGAAGGAAAGGAGGAAGGAGGAAATCCGCTGCTGGAGAAGCTACGAGGTGTGGATTGAAGATCCGAGTTCAGATTCATGGAGGCAATGCTGAGACGGTGATTTCCATCCGGCTGATTCATGGCTCCGAAGCGATCTTCAAGGGTAACGATCTCCTTCTTGGACATCGAAGTCATTTCTTTATGCATGTGCATGGAATCCTCCACCAAGAGGTGGATGTCGTAAGCGATTCCTTGGTTGAGTCTGCATCTAGAGCCGGAAGTGTGGAGTACGGCATAGACATGTTGTGTGAAGCCCATCTGGACGGATAGTCTGGATTGGTGATGATCATGGGTAAACCGGAGAATACTCCGTGGATTTAATGCTATGAAATATGTGCTTTGTGTATTGGATGAATGAACGGTTGTGATGGAGGCTTTGGTTAAGCCCCTTGAGCGCTGCGGGTGCTCTATCGGTGAAAAGCTGCGGTTGATCAGGAGGGAAAGCCGACCCCCGTCAAGCTGCGGTGTTGACGATTTGAGCACGGGAAAAGGATGACCTCTACCTGGTTATTTTGGGAGATCGATGGGTGGCAATGCAAATGGGGGCTGCGGTCATACCCAGCTTGCTACACCACAGTGGTGGGTCGATCTAAATGCTCAATTTTGCTGTGGGGTTAGGACCTCTGAATGGTTTGGGAGGAATGCTCACAGCATGCGTGTTGTGGTGACTAGGACCGGCCAGCTAACAAGTTAATAACCCCTGATCGGCGGTGTACGACTGTGATATCCGGTATACCAAAAAGGTGCCCTGAGTGCACGGAGCGTCTGGTGGATACCAGCGTTTGTGATGTGATTGTGATTGCTAAGTTGATAAAGATTATGATATGGCAATGCATACAGGGAAGGAACTACTGCCCCGGGTAAGGGGTAGGGTCGTTATAAGTGGTCAGCTAATGCTGACCGTTACTTTATTTTGTGTTTGGATTGGATGACTAATTGCAGGTGCTGCTGCTTGAACTGCTTGAGTGGGATGGAAAGATTGCTGCTAAAGGCCCTTGAAGGCCGGGCGAAGAAAACGTAGTTGGATTTCATGTGTGGTCGGCCTGCGTGCCGATGTACGAAAATGTATTTGTGAAAAAGCAGCTCAATTGGTGATGAGAAGTGAAGGAACTCCATAGTTAAGCATGCTTGGGCGAGAGTAGTACTGGGATGAGTGACCTCCTGGGAAGTCCCCGTAGTGCGGGCTTGACTATCGAGTTTACCTCATCAAAGGGAGGCTGTGGCCACCAACAACCCGCCTATGGAGGGAGAGGGGTTGGGGTGCTTGGGCTGCATCCCGGTAGCATCGCCTAGAGCGGAGCCGTGACGTTGTCACGTTGTATCGGCTAGGGGCGTTACAAGTTATACGATTTTGGAACCATGTTCATGATGGACATGCATCATAGAGAGACTTTTATGTGCCTCTGAGGGGACAAAAAGGACAAATGGCTACACAATTGTTAAATGACTAGGTCGTAGTAGGAGGGATGTTTGGGTTCATGCCCATGCTTTTATGTTTTCGAACACTTTACTATTACTGGAATTGAGAAGTGTGGAACTAATATCATGCATATTTTGAATGAGATGTCTTGTTTATGTGTCAGTTGAATGAAATGTTGTCTATATTTAGATTTATTTATTTTATGCCGAAACTAATATGTTTGAAATTATTATCATGTTGAATAATTATCTTTTTATAACAACACAATATCAAGTGACGATACAGATTATTTGAGCGATGAATATGAGTTAGCAAGAAGACGTTACTATGTATTTTATCATCTAATATTAACATCAACGATATTTGTCTTACAAGCATCAAATTC